>CM064538.1:6010768-6328442 GCA_032716605.1 Paralithodes platypus | reverse complement strand
CTAGTAATGGTGTTGGCAAAGTTCTGGGCCTCCGATTCCCAGTCAAGCCACGGACCTGAGCCGACGGTCCCAATCTGTAAGACCGGATTCCCTGACTGGTACCGCATGGGTTGAATATTCAACTCTGGCGTTAAGCTAAATAAAGACTTCATGACATTAATACCGTCAAGCTTGGACCAGTCGGAATACAGGCGGACAGACGAGGCCGGCGGCAGAGCCGGTGACGGAGCATACACAAAATAGTCCAGCATATAGACATTGGGAATAGCTTTCATCACTACATCTCGTACCTCACCTGCCACATATTCTTAGTTCTCAAATTTTCGACTCACTAAGTTCCACACACCAGTGTTCAGGGACAGGAGTCTCACCCGGCATCGTCGATTGCGCGGCTTGCGGGTTCAAAGGAACAATAGGAGCCCAGGATCGGTCTGGACCATAAAGTAAGGGCATAGGACCTTTTTTTGAGGAGAGTCTTATCAAGTGGGAGAGGAATGATATCCGCCAACAATCTGACGTTTGACGTAACTCGAGTCGGAGTAACGTTGCTAGCACTAGTAGTGACAATGGAGGGAGTAGTGATTTGTTTAGGGATAACTTGAAGTGAACCCAAAGGCCTCGCGACAGGCGGTGGTGCAAGGGAGATTGGCACAGACTTTACCCCTCTCAATCTACTCAATACAACATCCATAAATGCCTGTAAGTCTTCTATAGTCACAAAATCCTTATTTTGGTCCGTAGACATAGACTGAGTTTCCACGTCTGAATGCCTCGTGGAAGCCACCTGTTCCCCCAATTCAAGGTGTTCTGATTCGTCATCCTGTTCCTACTGAAAATCCATTTCCTCCGGCGACCAGGCTGAGGGGAATTGAACCTCCTCAGACCGGACAGCTGATTCTAGAACGTCATGTTCAAACTGAGCCCATTCTAAGTTTGGGATAGGGAACGACTCAATAGGGGCTCCACTAGGCTCACTAGGAGTACCCCTATACTCAGAAGCTAACACTTGGACCAGCACTCGTTGCTGAAGAGTGTGGCGACGAGGATGGTGTAGGGCCGCGGCCGCACCGACGGTGAGACATGACCTACTACAGGATAGCTGATAATCCCACAAGGTAATTCCCTCGGCAGAGTCACCGTACCCATGCGAACCAGCCGCATCTGACTGGATTAGGCTTTCGGCCCTGCCAGGGACAGCCTCGCAAGTTATGGTGCCACCGAACGAGACATGCTAGATTTAGTCGTCACAGCAGCTGACCTCCGGGAATGAGAACGGGAGGCACTGGAGTCTGAACATATCGTAACCTCCGGCACCCCTGTCCTTCGCCGCATGCTTGATAGGCAGGGAAGAGTGGGATTTTCGCAGAGGCGACCTCGAGCGTGAGCGTCGATGTGACTGCATAGATGGAAGAAGAATTGGGCGTTGACCGTTTTGTCGCGCGGCGAGGGGAGGGGCTAGATTGTGAGGCTTCATCTGTAGACTCATTGGAACTAATCATTGGTTTCGAAACGACTTTGGACTGTTTCTTCTTAATAACTGTTCCCGCACAAGAAGGAGAAGACTTCGAAGACTTAGAAGTAGGGCTAGCAAAAGTGGGCTTAACTAATAAGTCCCAAAGAGGCTTATCATCACACTGTAGCGCTTTATGTGCCACTTCTTTACAATAGTCAGTAAAACAAAGTTTGATAGCAGCTAACACAGTACTACACCCATCTTCTTTATGGTTAATGAAACCATTCCGAAAGCGCCTACACATTGATCACCTTTTTGTGTCCCATTGTCCTCGTGATCTGTCCAAACACGGAACATACTTGACACATAATTTATGACCTTTCACTGGAATGTTGGTGCACGAATCAGTCGAACAAAATGCTATATGTTCCATGATGAGCCCAGCCCCCCCCCCCCCCCCCCCCCTTGCCGGGGATCGGTAACTAGGTCCGAAGAGTCCCGCCGATGAGACGAAGATCTGGAAAAGAAATTTCCAAGAATCAATGCTCATAAGGACAACCTGAGACAGAGAGCCTAAATGTTACCTGTAATACAAAAGAAAATAGATGAGACGATCAGCACCACTCTAAGTTTCTTGTGTATTCTTCTGGAAAACCCACATGCAGTTTTCCCATAAAGGTATTTTGGCTTCTTACCCATGATAGTGCCCATCATTGACCTATACCTTAGTACTAATCTAGAAAACGCTTTCTAGTAATTGACCCTCTCGCCATAATGGAAGAGTTAATCGGTCTGCTCGCCGTGATGGGAGACAAAACAGGTTAGGTGAGTCGATCCGGCAGAGCCGAAACATCCCTTAGAAGCCTTCCTCTTTCAAAACCTCTAATTCTATCTATCAGGCATCCGACCGAGGACGAAGAAAACATTATCATTAGTTTGGACCCGCCAAACTCCCTCAAAAACTAATACAATTCCATCGTCTAGAGAAAGAGGGTTACATAGTTTATGGCATACATACAATGTAATAATAAAATCTTAAAACTACAAAGCCAAGCCAAAAAAACAGACCCTATTAAGAGGCTGGCCGCATGGCCTAGGGCAAGCAGTATAACAATGAATCTGATGAGTTACTCTTAATTCTAGGAAGATCCAGCTCACACCATCCAACTCGAAGACAGGAACGTAGGAACGACACAGTAACCAAAAGCAAAACTCTTTACTAAGTAAAGCAGTTCTATAATAGAGGTCCTGCCGAAGAATACAAAAAACGCTTAACCCACCAAAAAGGTGGGTTAAGCGCTATCCTTTAAGTAATAAAAGCCTCTTATCTATGCTAGTTAAGGCTCAATAAAACTAGACGAAAATAAAACCCACAAAAATGGCGTCCCCGCCTTATCACGTCCACGGGAAGCCTCCTCACAAAGCACCCTAAAAAACACAACTCCTGGGGGTCACGCTAATCAGCTAATGTAACCCAACTCTAGCACATCTCAGATTAGTACAAATGAGCAAAAGACTCACTATCCGGACGGGAGAGTGACGAATGAAGAGAGGTCGGAAACCAAACGTCTCCTTGGCGTGTCGCCTCGGAGCAGAAGATCGAGTATGCACAACGTCTATAGGAAACCCACGCTGGAAAAACATCTGAACTACGGGAAGCATAGAACAGATAAGAGTTCTAAACTCTTTTCTTTTATTAGCTTTTAATTATTTTTTTCGTAGTGGCATCCGCATCCGTAAGTTATTATGAGCGTACACTTATGATGATTGGTCTCTATGCTCCGGGGCGGATGTTTTGAACAGCTGACTTTGGAGTTCAAGGAGTGCCATTACTGTATAAGGCATGTCGTCAATGATGGAGGGGCCACTAATAAATATAATAAAAAAAAAAAAAAAAAAAAAAAAAAATATATATATATATATATATATATATATATATATATATATATATATATTTTTGTTGTTTTTTGTTTTTTTTTCTTTAATACATACGAGGTTGAAAGAAATGGCAATTTCTGCGTTGGAAATTTTATTATTCAAAGTTTCCAGGTCTCTGATGAGTTTTCGCTGGGTGGCAGGAAGTAGATGAATGAGATGAGCAAAATTCATGGTGGTACAGGGTTACATAAATGTACATGATGATACAGGATATACGACGCGTTTCACTGGACAACCAGCATTATCAAGTAAGGGTAGAACAATGATATCAAAGGTAAACAGGAAGGGTATATATAGAGGGTGGAGGATCAGAGGAGGCGAAAATCAGGGGGCAAAAGTCTCCTATTGGTGGAAGGGTATTCTAGGAGTGCAAAAGGGGGAACCGCTTCTCGCAGGCGCACTGGATGCGGGATGGTGTTGGTCGGTTGGCGGGGTCAAAGCTGATTGGCTGCGTGTCGAGGGGCGTGGCCTAAGTTGCGTAGTGCGTGTGGCGCCGGCAGAAGACGAAGCTGAAGGAGGTAGCGCGGGGAGCTGCGTCAAGGGCACCGGGCGGCGAGGGGGGGGTTAGGTCCTGTAGGGTAGTGCCTTTTGGCAGAAGGAAGGATCTGAAGGTCCAGAGTTTGGTTGTTGATGTTAGGATGTAAGGCTTGGATATATAACGCTTCGAGTATAGGTAATCTCCTTGAGTCACTTTCTTTATCGAGTATGGTGGTGTGTTTCTCTAACTCGTTGCGTGTGAGGTGGGGGTGGTTGGGGGTGAGATAGTGGTCTTTGATGGCTCCAGCCTGAAGGTGAAGAGTTAACCGACGTGAAAGACGAGTTTGCGTCATGCCAATATAGGAATGACGTCCACAGTCCTCATAATTACAGGTATGTTGGTAAATGACTTGATCGTCGGTCATCGGGCTCTTTATCTTGGTGGAAGCTGGTTTGTTGCGGAGAACGAGGTTGGAGGTCTTGGGGGATTTGTAATAAATTATTAATTTGATTTTGTTTTCCGGGTTGGTTGGGTGGACATGCTTGTAGATTATTTCTTTTAAGACGGCCTCGTCATTTTTGTGTTCAGAGGACATGTAATTGCGGTAGAAGATCTTAATTTCATTGGGGGGGTCAATGTTGGGAGGGCTTTGGGTGTACCATTTTTCAAGATGGGGGTTGATGGTGCTGGAGATGTCGGAGTTGGAGTATCCATTATTCACTAAAACTTGGGCTAGTCTTTCTAGTTCCTGGTGGGTGTCGGCCCAGGTAGAGCAGTGCGTGAGGGCTCTCCTTACATAGGCGGAGATGGAGGATAGAAGATAACGGCGGGGGCATTCAATATCGCCGTTGAGGCATTGTCCTGTGTTAGTTGGTTTAGACTGACAATGGACAACTCCCCTTCCTCGACATCCTCGTAGCTCTGAACGACCATGGGTTCAAAACCACCGTCTACACTAAACCAACTAACACAGGACAATGCCTCAACGGCGATAGTGAATCCCCAACCACCCCCACCTCACACGCAATGAGTTAGAGAAACACACCACCATACTCGATAAAGAAAGTGACTCAAGGAGATTACCTATACTCGAAGCGTTATATATCCAAGCCTTACATCCTAACATCAACAACCAAACTCTGGACCTTCAGATCCTTCCTTCTGCCAAAAGGCACTACCCTACAGGACCTAACGCCCCCCCTCGCCCCCCGGTGCCCTTGACGCAGCCCCCCGCGCTACCTCCTTCAGCTTAGTCTTCTGCCGGCGCCACACGCACTACGCAACTTAGGCCACGCCCCTCGACACGCAGCCAATCAGCTTTGACCCCGCCAACCGACCAACACCATCCCGCATCCAGTGCGCCTGCGTGAAGCGGTTCCCCCTTTTGCACTCCTAGAATACCCCTCCACCAATAGGAGACTTTTGCCCCCTGATTTTCGCCTCCTCTGATCCTCCACCCTCTATATATACCCTTCCTGTTTACCTTTGATATCATTGTTCTACCCTTACTTGATAATGCTGGTTGTCCAGTGAAACGCGTCGTATATCCTGTATCATCATGTATATTTATGTAACCCTGTACCACCATGAATTTTGCTCATCTCATTCATCTACTTCCTGCCACCCAGCGAAAACTTATCAGACACCTGGAAACTTTGAATAATAAAATTTCCAACGCAGAAATTGCCATTTCTTTCAATCTCGTATGTATTAAAGAAAATTTATTACCTAGCTTTACTAACATATATATATATATATATATATATATATATATTCTCTTTTAAACAGATATACTGAATATATATATATATATATATATATATATATATGTACTGTATATACTGTATATATATAATTTATTATATATATATATATATATATATAAACATATATACATGCACGCACACACATTGGCTATTTGGAAAGCGTATGAATAGAATCACCAATAAGTATACCTCGTCTCCAGTTATTAATTAGCCATTAACACGTACACAGCCAACTCGGGTGTTACCTGGCAGGGTAAACAATCTGACACTGTAGGTGTGGGGAGTAAACAGAGGGACGTGGTGTGGGTGTGGGGAGTAAACAGAGGGACGTGGTGTGGGTGTGAGGAGTAAGCAGAGGGACGAGGTGTGGGTGTCGGGAGTAAACAGAGGGCCGAGGTGTGGGTGTGGGGAGTAAACAGAGGGCCGAGGTGTGGGGGTGGGGAGTAAACAGAGGGCCGAGGTGTGGGGCTGGGGAGTAAACATAGGGACGAGGTTGGGTGTGGGGAGTAAACAGAGGGCCTAGGTGTGGGTGTGGGGAGTAAACATAGGGCCGAGGTTGGGTGTGGGGAGTTAACAGAGGGCCGAGGTGTGGGTGTGGGGAGTAAACAGAGGGACGAGGTGTGGGTGTGGGGAGTAAACAGACGGACGAGGTGTGGGTGTGGGGAGTAAACAGAGGGACGAGGTGTGGGTGTGGGGAGTAAACAATATTATGGTGTGGGTGTGGGGAGTAAACAGAGGGACGAGGTGTGGGTGTGGGGAGTAAACAGAGGGACGAGGTGTGGGTGTGGGGAGTAAACACAAAGACGAGAGGCGATGGGGAGCTGCAATGTACAATAAGTCAGAATATACAGCTATATTTCAAGAACTGCATGGAATAATAACAATGTATAATACAGTAATTGGCTCAGTGCATCTCTTAAGGGGAAAGGGGTTGTTTTCGGGTCCCTCTTCTTCCTCATCTTTAGCCCCATTAGTTTCCAGATTTTATGAGGTTCGACTCATTAGTTTGGCAATTTAAAGACCTTTTGCTCAATGTTTTTGTCAATATTAAGATTTGTCATGTCATTTAGGTTTCAATTTTTTTTCCTGGCGAGTGGTAGCGAGTTTGTATTTTAAGATGGGCCGGGACATTTTGTTATCAACAAATTAACAAATTTATCTTGAAGGTGTGTCTTGGGCGGGTGTATTTTGAGCCTGATAGAGGTCTAGGGAGGAAACTAATAACAACATTACAAAACATATACATTTATATAAATGAGCAAATATAAATTACCCATCCCCTCCCCCATAAGTTTTTTAATATATTTAATATTTAATATTTCTTAAGCATGTATTTTCCCATAATCTAGTTTCAGATCGCCAGTATATGGCTTCCTTAGGGGTTGCTCTACTGGTCAGCTCCTCCACTTATCCTACTAACTCTTGGTCATCCTTCTTTCGGGACTTTGGTGAGATCTTTTCTATAGCGCTATACACATTGAAAGCCTTCGATCGAGTCTGGTTGCTATCCCTCTATCTGTGCCTTTATCTTAAATTTGCTTTCTGGCCGTTCCATAGCTGCAGTTGTGGAGGCCATCACTCACTTCTTCAACCTATCAACTCCAGTGTTCCTCAGGGTTCTATCCTGTTCTCAGTTCTCTTTCTAAAATTCATTAAGGATCTTCCCAACTGTATCCTCTAGTCCTATCCATTCATATGCTGAGGACTCATACCTTACACTATTCAGCAAATTTTACACAACGATAAATCAGATAAATCACGCAATTACTCTAACACTCACTTGGTGATGCCATAGCACGCCTATCTTCTGATCTATCAACTATTTCTGATTGGGGCAGAGAGAACCTTGTTCTATCTATCTATTGCCCGACGCCGTGATCCCCGAAGGTGTGGCCACGAACGAACCACCCCCATGCACCTCTTTCCCCTGTCAGTTACTTGTTACTTTAAATATTTCCAAAACCA
This sequence comes from Paralithodes platypus, assembly GCA_032716605.1. NCBI lineage: Eukaryota > Metazoa > Arthropoda > Malacostraca > Decapoda > Lithodidae > Paralithodes > Paralithodes platypus. The sequence goes on along the minus strand of CM064538.1, from coordinate 6,320,842 downwards.
ATGTTTTCTGACTATCTACCCATCACCATTTTTTTTTTCCTATGTGATTGAGGGAGGCAAAAGGCAGAACTGCCTATAGCGAGTACCTCCCCCATCGTTAAAAGAGTGACAGGGCCAAAATCAAGGGACGTTCGAGCCAAAATGCCTGGACACACGGAGTTTGAAGCAATTTAAGTCATAGGAAGAGGGAAAGACTGATTCTGGGAGACAGTTCCAGAGCTCAGCTGTTGAGTAAAAGAAAGTTTGAGAGTATAACGTTTCACTCTCGGGTTGGAGAGTTGCACAGAGTAGGGGTGGGATTGTGTTGCAAGACGGGTACCACGTGCCCTACGTAAAGAGGTGGTATACACTGGGGAAGCTCTGAGGAACACTGATTATTATAGTAGCGATAGAATAGCGAGAGAGATGCAACATTGCGGCGAAGAGAGAGAGATTGCAGAGAGTTGGTGAGTGGACGGGAGTTAATTAATGATACGAAAGGCCTTCCTTTCAACTTTGTCTAGGAGAGTGGAACCTCCCCACACATGTGAACAATACTCAATACAAGGACGCACTATGCCCCTGTACAGAGCTAGAAGCTATGCAGGGGAAAAGAACCCCTAAGGCGGTTGAGCAAACCCAGCTTCTGGGAGGCTGCCTTAGCAAGACTGGTAATATGGTCCTTCCAACTGAGAGCAGAAGAAAAAGAGACACCAAGAATATTGAGAGAAGATGAAGGATTGATTTTTGTATTATTGAAGAATAAGGGATAGTCCGCTGGGAGTTCCTTACGGGTAGTTAGATGGAGATATTGGGTTTTGGAAGCATTAAAAGTAACAAGGTTTTCTCTGCCCCAATTGGAGATAGTATTTAGATCAGAATTTAAGAGTTCTATGGCTTCATTACGTTTGCCGTTGAGGGATTGCTGGCTGGGGCATTCTGAAAAACTAATGGAGTAGTGTAAGGTTGAGTCATCTGCGTATGAATGGATGGGAATTGAGGTACAGTAGAGGAGATCATTTATGAAAATTAGAAAGAGAATAGGAGATAGGACAGAGCCCTGAGGAACACCGGAGTTTATAGGGTGAGGAAGTGAACGATGGCCGTCCACAACCGCGGCTATGGGACGGCCGGAAAGGAAATTAGAGACAAAGGCACAGATGGCGGGATTGAAACCGAAGGAGAGTAGTTTAGAAATTAAAGATTTGTGCCCGACTCTATCGAAGGCTTTCGATATGTCTAGTGCAATAGAATAAGTCTCAACGAAATCCCGAAAGGAGGATGACCAAGAATTAGTAAGATATGAAAGAAGATCACCAGTAGAGCGATGCTTAAGGAAACCATACTGGCGATCTGAGAGCTGATTATGAGAAGAGAAATGCTTAAGAAATTTGGAAGCAAGAATAGTTTCAAAAACTTTAGAGATACAAGAGATGAGAACAATCGGACGATAGTTGGAGGGTTGAAAGCGGTCACCCTTCTTTGGGACAGGTTGAATGTGAGCAAACTTCCAGCATGAAGGGAAGACGTTAGAGGATAGACAGAAACGAAAGAGTTTGCATAGGCAGGGAGTCAGCACGGAAGCACAGTTTTTGAGAACAACAGGAGGAACACATGAGTATCTCTTGCTCTTCAACAATACACAAGTCAAACCTTCATCTTCTCTCAATATTGTTGGTGTTTCTTTTCTTCTGACCTTTCTATGGAAACATCATATTATTACTCTTCCTAAAAAAGGTTCCCAGAAGTTAGGTGAGTTCGACTGTCTCCATGGGTTCTTCACCCCCACACAGCTTCTTGCTCTGTACAGGGGCTTACTGCGCCTATATATCGAGTATTGTTTGCATTTGTAAGGAGGCTTCACCCATACTGCAATTCTCAAAAGGATAGAGTCAAAAGCATTTTGTCTCATCATTTCACTTCCTCCTACTAATTCCCTTCAATCTCTCTCTACACACCACAAAGTTTGTATTTGTTTTCTATATGAATGAGGCAGACAAAAGGCAGAACTGCCTGTAACGAGTGCATTCCCCAGAGTTGAAAGAATGACAGGGCCGAAATCAAGGGACGTTCGAGGCAAAATGCCTGGACACACAGAGTTTGAAGCAATTTAAGTCACAGGAAGAGGGAAATACTGATTCTGGGAGAGAGTTCCAGAGCTCAGCTATTAAATAGAAGAAAGATTGAGAATAACTTTTCACTCTTGGGTTGGAGAGTTGCACAGAGTAGGGGTGGGATTGTGTTGCAAGACGGGTGCTACATGCTCTACAAAAAGGGGGTGGTATACACTGAGAGAGCTCTGAGGAACACTGAGTATTGTAATAGCGGTAGAATAGTGAGAGAGATGCAACATTGCGGCGAAGAGAGAGAGACTGCAGAGAATTGGTGAGTGGACATGAGTTAATGAGACAGAAGGCTTTCTTTTCCACTTTGTCTAGAAGTGCTGTGTGAGAGGATCCTCCCCAAACATGTGAACAATACTCAATACATGGACGTACCGTGCCCTTGTACAGAGCAAGAAGCTGCATAGGGGTAAAGAACCCACAGAGGCGGTTGAGCACACACAGCTTCTGGGAAGCTGTTTTTGCAAGAGTGGTAATATGATCTTTCCAAGAGAGATTAGAAGAAAAAGAGACATCGAGAATATTAAGAGAAGATGAAGGGTTAATTTGTATGTTGTTAAAGAGTAAGTCATAGTTTTCTGGAAGGGGGCTACAAGTACAGATGGAGAAATTGAGCTTTGGAAGCATTGAAAGTAACAAGGGTTTCTCTGCCCCAATTAGAGATATTAGAGAGATCAGAAGAAAGGTGATTTATGGCCTCCTTACGTGAGTTTTGATTTTCTGCTGCGAGTGATTTCGAGGAAGGATAGTTGAATAGTGCAATGTACAGTCGTCAGCATATGAGTGAATGTGGCTGGAGGTGCAATTGAGAAGGTCGTTAATCTAAGACGTGCGCATGGGGGTATTAGACACCACACTCCTGTGCGCACGTATTTGAGCTGTTCCCATCACTAACATCGTTATTTTACCATAAATAGCATTAATACTTATCCATATGCGCCTATTATAGGTTGATTATAAATGTATTAACCTGTTACAGCAATAAAACAAGTGGAAACAGTGTTTGGATGGTCAAAATCGGCGATACAGGCCGGGAGTTACATAATGTATGGCTGAGGCAACCTCTCAGCCCTGCTCCCCTCCCCTTGTCTGGAGAGACACTGTTACGCAATAGTCTCTCTCTCGCTGTTTCCCATGCTTGGTAACAGTGATGACAACGCCCTGCTACCAACTCGCTAATGTTAGCACGAAAATAGACCACAAAATAAGGGAATAACAGGGAAAATAGGTGATAACTGAAGGAGGGGAGGAAAGTGGGGAAGGAGGGGAGGTGGAGGAGTGATATTTGGCATGGCCCAGGGGCAAAAAAATAAATAAATAAATACAAAACAATTTGGGTGTTTTAAATGGATTTTGTTTTCCCCTGACTCTTAAGAGTCTTCCCGCAGTCCGCCGGGGGAACTCTTAAGAATCTCCCCGCAGTTCCCAGGTTAATGAATAATAGGAAGAGAATTGGAGATAGGACAGATCCCTGAGGAACACCAGAGTTGATAGGTTGAGGAAGTGAATGGTGGCCATCCACAACCGCAGCTATGGAATGGCTGGAAAGGAAATTAGAGACAAAGGCACAGATGGAGGGAAAGAAACCGAAGGAGGGTAGTTTGGAAATAAGGGATATGTGCCAGACTCTATCAAAGGCCTTCGATATATCTAGCACAACAGAAAAAGTCTCACCAAAGTCCCGAATGGAGGATGACCAAGAGTTAGTAAGATAAGAAAGAAGATCTCTTTCACTCTTCTACCACTATTACAATAATTAATGTTTTTCAAAGATTTCTCAGCATATACCTCCTCCCTTACGGAGAGTAGGGGGCACCCGCCTTTCAACATATTCCCATCCCTATTCTGTCCAACTGTCTAACTCAAAAGTAAAACCAAATTTCCTAGTCTTTCTTCCACTCAATAAGTAAGCCCTGGAACTCTCTCCCTCAATCATTATTTCCTTCATCCTATTACTTAAACTGTTTCAAGCTACGTGTATCCAATATTTTTTACTTTAATAACGTTCCTTGAATTTGGCTTTGTATAATTTTTTAGATTTTGGAGGGACACATATTACAGAAGTCTTTGCCTTTTACCTTCTTCACGAATATAGAAAAAAAACAAAATCTGTACTTATCTGCAAATTACCCTGTGTCTAGAGTTTGGAGCAAAATCAGCCAGCGAGGTAAATTATGTCATTAACCCACTGAGCCCCAGCGACGCAACGTTTGCGTCAGCAATTTATGTAACGCTAAACCCCAGCGACGCAACAGTTGCGTCAGTGTTACTCCGGTCCCAATTACTTCGGTCCTATGGCACCTAGAGGGCTCAGATTTGTATGGGAGCTGTGTAAGTATCCCACGCACAGTGGCGTATATAGGGGGGGGGGGGCACTCGGCTATGGCACCCCCCTTTTGTCCCTAGTTGTTAGTTTTTGTCCCTAGTTTTGTTACTAGTGAGTAAAGTGAGCTCTCTCTCTCTCTCTCTCTCTCAACTTCATTATTGCGAGTTTTAGTTTAATTTGTTTTCTCTCTCTCTCTCATTAATGCCATTTTGCGAGTTTTAGTTTATTTTTTAAATGTTTCATATAAAAAGTAATATTGCAATTTCTATAAGTTCCAGGAATGAATGAATCAACAATTGTATAGTATTATGATATAGATTATAGCAGTTTTTTTATACATACTGTAGAATTCCCTAATTAAATATTTGTCAAACAGCTCTTTTTTGGTTTAGCCAACATACGTATATAATCTTCTGTATATTGTTTTACCATTGAATATCAAATTAGTGCAATATATCCCTGCTGAGGCCTCAAAAGGACCCTAAAAATGCTTGATTTTCAAAAAAATTATGGGGGGGCTTACAGTGCCCCTCCCCAGACCCCCCAGCTGTAGAGGCTCGCTTCGCTCGCCCACCCATTATATAACATTTAAAATAATGGATTCACCCCTATGGCCCCCCCCTTCCCAAGGACCTATATACGCCACTGCCCACGCAACCATAAAAATGGTTGAAAACTCTCAAAGTCTAACTGCGTGCGCGTGAGCGGGCAAAATCCGGAATTTTGGGTGTTATTGCCTTCAAATTTTTACTCTTGTAAAATCCGTTGTCGGGGGCTCCGTAGGACCAATTTTTGACCTTTTATATTGTTTTTTTGTGTTTTTTCATTCGCTATTGTTTCTGGATTTTTTTCTTTTTCAAAACCGGCTGGTCCCTGGTGGTACATTTATTAATAACTAGCTGGGGCTCAGTGGGTTAACCATCTAAAAAATATAAAGCCATGACGACGTACATATGATGATTATACAATAAGCCGCACTTATTATGCATCCTATAATTATACAATCTTACTTATTTATCACTCCGAAAGGGGATGTTTCCGGATAAACTTGTATAGTATCTATATATAAGGGCGGAGATCAGTGTCGGTCCTCCGACTACCGTCCTATTTCAATTTTGACCACAATACGAATAATATTTGAACGATTAGTTTACAACCGCCCAGATAAGTTTCTTGAAGAGCATTAACTTTCAATTTCAAACCATTTTGGATTCCGAAAAATCTCTGAGTAATATACACAAATCTCTGAGTAATATACACAAATCTCTGAGTAATATACACAAATCTCTGAGTAATATACACAAATCTCTGAGTAATATACACAAATCTCTGAGTAATATACACAAATCTCTGAGTAATATACACAAATCTCTGAGTAATATACACAAATCTCTGAGTAATATACACAAATCTCTTGATAAAGGACCCATAATTATTGGTATATTCTGGGATCTACTTTAGGTCTTCAGTACTATAAATCATATAATTTAGGTCTTCAGTACTATAAATCATATAATTTAGGTCTTCAGTACTATAAATCATATAATTTTTCTTAATGAAATAAAACATTATGAAATTCAAAATACAGCGCATGGATGGTTCAGTATCAGTATACAATAGTCAATGGTCATAAATCTGACAAGGAAATAGTTATTACTGGTGTGCCCCAAGGATCTACACTTGGGCCACAGAGGTTAGGAGTCACTTTTTCTGGCCTACTAATAATTAATTACCTATAGTATTAGTTAGTATCTAAGGTGAGATGGGCGTATATATGTGTTCACTTATGTATCTTTTTAGTTTCCTCCCTAGACCTCCATCAAACTTAAAAAATCACCTGTCAAAGACCCTCCTTCAAGATTAATCTGTACACTTTTCAATAGAAAAATGTACCGGCCCAAGGCCGTTTCCTCCTAAATTACAGGCTCACTATCGCTCGCCAGGAAAAAAATCAACACCTAAGTTACACGAAAAGTCTAAATATTGACAAATAAATGGGGTGAAAGACCATTAAAAAAGCACCAAATTAATGGGCCAAACGTCTTAAAATCTGAAAACTAATGGGGCTTAACCTGAGGAGGTTAAGGGACCAGACAAAGGACCCATCTTCCTTTAAGTAAATTGCTACAACAAATCTGGTAATTGGTGAGTTCAACTAACAGGAAGAGTGTAATGATTTAAGGAGAAATGGGTCGTTTTTCTGGGCCCTTTTCTCCCTCGTATTTAGCCTTATTCGTTTTTAATTGTTATGACGTTCGACCCATTAGTTTGGCGATTTTAACACCTTTAGCTCCATTTCGTTGTAAATGTTACGATCTATTGTGCCATTTAAGTGTCGTTTCTTTCCTGGCGAGCGAAAGCGAGCCTGTAATTAAAAGGTCGGGACATTTTTCTACCGAACAATGTACACATTTATCTTGAGGGGGATTCTAGGGGGTGTTTTTCTAAGTTTTAGGGAGTTCTAGCAAGGAAACTAAACACAAAATATATTAATAAATTAATTAATAGACCCCCCAAAATAACTGCCACTCCCCCCTTAATATAAATCTATGATGAAACACAAGGCAAGATATACGAACGGTACGACATAACAGGTTTATAATAAATCATAATTATTTATTTATTATTAATAATAAATCACACAATAATGCTACAACGATACATAAGTACAAATGCAATATTACATTCACACAATAAAGAGGTTTAAGTTAATCTAATATGTTAATTTCACTCCACACTCCAAACACCTCTCAACGAAATTAATTAATGTGATCCCACCAGGATTCGAACCTGGTTTACCACATACAATTTGTTAACAGTCTTACCAATACATCATCTAGTCACAGCTGAATATGAAAGATACAAGTTACAAAGTTACTGGAATCTCACTTTACATTAGTTTGAGCTATAAAGGTATAGTCACACGTTTTCTATTTAGTACGTTCTCCAAATACAGCAGGTGAGTTATTTGTTGATATATTTATAAAAATACAACTTGCTATGGGTTCCTAGACTCGGCACATAATTCTTATTAAATAAGGGAAGGTATATCTGATTTTTTAATATTGCAATTATCATAAACTGAAATCGCTAATACAATTATTTCTGTGAGATACATATAGTCAAAAGTATTTATGGAATTACTTGAACTTGTGAGTTCTTATGTTCAACAAACTAAAACGTTACATCAAGTTTGAATGCATCTAATAGCTTCATACACATCAAAATGGCAAACAGGCTATCTAGACATTATATCATAGAATCGAATTTTAGCGAAGTGAGTAAGATTACTGCTTCTCACGAGTTCACGTTATCTCTTATATACTGTATATTGACAATGTTTTCTATATGAACTTTATCATAGAAGAACTTTTATATATCTGGGAAATCACTATATATAAAAGTGTGTGCGTGAGCGGGTGTTAGAGTGATGCTAAATAAAGTTTCACTATCTACTCTTCTATTATTATGAAAATTACTTAGCAGGAATACAAGAATAGGGAATATGTGTTTCGGTTTACCAGAGTGGAAAAATTACTATGGGGGAAAAGAGGGTCTCCAAAGTTAGAGACAAATTAATAGTTATTTTAATTATAGTGATTTCCCTGGCGTCGGAGGGGGAGTTAATTATTTGTTCTCGTGGATTTTTTACTAGACTCTTCTTTCGTGGGGTACTCTCTTGTTTCTGGCTGGACTTGGGTTTTCTCTTGCAGGAGCTGCCTGTCTTCTTGGCGTGTTGTACAACTTGGAGCTAGGTATCGGACCAAGAGCAATTTCTTTCTCCTGGTGGTGTTGTTTAGCTTGGAGGCTAGGTGTCCGACCACTAGCGACGCCTGGTCACATGCAATATGTTGCTGACCAGAAGAATGAGCTTCGAGCCTCAATTTTCTCCTGTCTTTAACACTTGATGCTGTCGCACCGAGCGGCTCTGTTTTAGGACCAGAATGGCTAGTCTAGTACGTAGCTGGCTGACCAAAACACTGATCACTTTTTCGTCGTTCAACCAATTGAAGCCTGTCTTGTCTTCTGATCCAGAGCCCAGTCGTGAACCTAGGGGAAATCCAGTCTTTGGACCAAGATCTGCTAGTCTCGTACCTAGCTGATTAAATTTATCCTGGTCAATTTAGCTGGGATGTTCTGTCCTCCTTGCGAGTCATGGTTCTTTCCCATGAGGACTAGAGGGTCACGGCGGATTGTTGTCTTGAGCCTCTTTTCGAGTACCCTAGCCCCTTTGTTTTCATAGTTGTATGGTTTAGGATAATGGCCATCTTAATCAGTGTACTCATCTAGTTTATTAGTCAGGTCCACCAGAAACCCCTGTGGTAATACGAAAGGGAACCTGATATTACCCACTATATAAAGGGAGGATGGTTCACTTTTTGTCTATTTTTTCATGTATTAAATATTTTTCTAGTTTCCTCCGTAGACCTCCATCAAATTTAAACAAAAAACATCCATTAGATCCCCCTTCTAGATAACTGCGTACATTTTTCAATAGAAAAATGTCCCGGCTTCGGCCAGTTCTTTCAAAATTACAGGTTCACTATCGTTCACCAGGAAAAAGATTGACACGAAAGGTCTTAATATTGACAAGGAAAAGGGGCGGGTCTTAAATTCGACAAACTAATGGGGCAAACATCTTAAAATCTGAAGAGTAATTGGGATAAACATGAGGGAGAAGGGGGACCAAAAAACGACTCATGACCCCTTAAATCAACCCATTAGTTTATAACAGTTATTTTCGTTTTCTCCAGCTAAGGTTTTCATAGTTGTAGGGTTTAGGAATATGGCCACTATTGTATCCCACGGCCAGCTGTTGGGTAAATTGTTTTGCTACCGGCCGTGGGACACAATAACACGTACGCCTTCTAACACTATCCTTACCATATTGCCGAAGACCGTGCCAGCATATCAATCATTGCCTTCATCTAGTTTGGTAGCCAGCTCATCCAGAAACCCCTCCGGTAATGCGTGATGCATCATCTTGGTGGCTGTCATGTGTCGTATGACTTTGCCGGAGTCTCGCATGAACCTGTGGTATTTGTCTGGCTGTTCCTCCACTTTCCTCTTGATGTAGTGCAAGAAGTCGGCCAGGAAGTTCACGCTCGCCTCAGGACGCCACGCACCCTGAAGAACAAACAAGTATTTACAAGGGGTTCTCAAAAAGGGGCTCCAGTCCTAACGTTATTCTTGACTAACAGTGTGTACTGGCTTATGTTCGGTTCACGTATTCACAAATTAATGTCCCGTCTTTCCCCGACCCCGTAATTCGCCGTGCCTAGGCGGCGTCCTTTTTGTGCATGCATAAAATGGTCCGTGTGGGTCGGGGTAACTGTCAGAAAACGTGTTATGTCAGGACATACACGGGACACACACGGACAGACACGGGAGCAGTCGTCATCTAGACGCAGCCTGGCGGGGTCTAGACGACGACTGGTGGCGTCTAGATGCCAACTAACGGGATGAGAACGGCGGCAAAAAAACGTTGGAACGGCCATCGTGGCCATTGTGGCCGCATGGGGCCTCCAGATTGATGCCGTCCTGCCTATTTTCTTGGTCGGGGAAGGACGGGACGTTAAATCGTGCATGTGTGAACCGAGCTTTAATAATCCAGTAAGGTTGATAGCCTCTGAAGTCCTATTTTAACTATAACTAACCATATATTTTATCTCCTGTACTCTAGAGCATATATCGTGGCCTTATGATTGTGAAGCATCCATAACTGAATCTAATCTTTTCATTAACCCATGCAGAACGAGTGACTCCAGTATTCCTTATATACTAGCTATTAAACGATTGTATGTAGCTTAAGAAGGATGTTTAGTAATCAGAGAGGTGTATTATATGATCTCTCCATTAATTCATTGACTATCATAAACCCTTCTTTACTAGATTAAAAGCGTTTATTGATAGCCAGAATAAAATGACAAGCAAATTCACACGTAGTCATAGGGTTAATTATCTACCCAATATTTACTATACTCGGTTTCATTTCATTTGACGGTAAATTGAATCCCTTCACATCTGATTTCTCGATAACTAACGGAAATATAAGAAACTACTATCTCGCTGCATCATATTTAGACCAAGTTTATATAATTAGCACCATATTTCACTCCAAAATCTTTAAAGTAACTGAGAAATTTTGATGGGAACTTTGCAATTTACCGTCATTTGAAATGAAACCGACTCTACTTGGAGGTTCGTTTGTGTTGTTCGAGGGTTCACATTGGGTCAGGATTTGTGTCTTGGAGTGTACGGTGGCGTTAATACGTCATGTCTCAGCTGTCCTACGTTTGGCTCGCTCTGTGTTTTAACAATGTCTGCAGATGTTGAATAGGGTGTGTAAATATTAGAACATGTTTGTACAGTATATCTCACTCGAAACGATAAATTAATGCTTAGATAGTGCTGATTACCATTTATTGATCGAAACATATAATTAGTGCCGAGATATCACTTATATGGCCGACTGTATAACCATAACACAATATGCGGTCAATAAGTATTTTTCCTCACGCAAGTAGATCTACTTGAGCCGATAATAATCATACAATTTTGTAAATAATTATAATAGAAATATAGTGTATAATATACTAGCATCGATCTTATATATTATAGCATTCAGCGTCTGTTACATACTGCCACAGTGTTCTAACTGGAGAGTAGATTAGTTAGTTAAAAGAGGACTGCAGTGATTATCAACCCTTCTGGATTATTAAGCCAACACACTGCAAGTCAAGAATATTGTTAGGACTGCAATCGCTTTTCAAAATATTTCAGTCTCTTAGGAGAGTAGAAAATTGGCATGGGCCAATGGCTTTCCTCTCACACTACTGACCAACCTGGTGAACAAGCCTACGTCTTTTCTATCCTAAATGACCTAGACCAGTTAGTTCAGCAACCCACCCGTATCCCAGATCGCTTCGGAGATCGGAACAACATTCTTAACTTCTTTCTACCTTCTGACCCTTTTTCTTATACTGTAGATCTTTTCTCTCCTTTGGGCTCTTAACCATAAACTTTTCTCTGTCACCTGTCCTATCTCTCCAGTACGGCCACTCGATCCTCCCAACTGGCGGCGCTTGTGGCACTTTGGCGCTGCCGACTGGGAGGCTCTCCGGCAGTAATTCTTTGATTTTCCATGGAATTATGTTTGCTTACAAGGCCGGGGACCCTCGGAGAGTGCTGAACACATTACAAAGGTAATCCTATTGGACATGGAGGGATACATTCCATCTTCTTTCTCTCAGATTAATATTAAAAAATCTTGGTTTACTCACGCTTGTTTCTTCTGCTGTCCACAATAAGGAGGAAGCATTCAAACGGTACCAAACGCCTTAACATTCAAGAATCTCATTCTTCCTATGCCAAATCTGTTATTCGACTTGCTAAACACTCTTTCATCAATAATAAATGCACTGAACTATCCAACTCTAGCTCTCTTCCCAAACTTTCATTAATTGAGATTAGAAGTAAAGTTGGTTGGTGAAAACATATGATCTAGCCAAAAACCTCTAAAACAATCTTTCTTCCTCGTCTTTCCCTCCCCTATACCACTCTGATGGCACACCCATCACTTCTTCCTCTGACATAGCTGAACTCTTCGCTCAAACTTTCGCTAGAAACGCAACCTCGGATGATTCCGGTGCTATTCCTCCCTCTCCACCCTCCTCTCTCCTACTTATGCCTAATATCCTAATCTCTTCTAAAGATTTACTTTCTACCCTCTCTGGGCTTGATACTAAGAAGGCATACGGTCCGGATGGTGTTCCCCCTGTTGTACTAAAAAACTGTGCTTCCGTGCTGACCCGCTGCCTGGGCAAATTCTTTCGTCTCTGTCTCTCCTCTAACGTCTTCCCTTCTTGCTGGAAGTTTGCTCTCATTTAAGCTGTCCCAAAGAAGGGTGACCGGTCTCAACCCTCCAACTATCGTCCAATTGCTCTCATCTCTTGTATCTCTAAAGTTTTATAAACTATTCTTACTTCCAAATTTCTTAAACATTTCTCTTCTCATAATCTACTCTCAGGTCGCCAGTATGGTTTCCTTAAGGGTCGCTGTACTGGTGATCTTCTTTCATATCTTACTAACTCTTGGTCATCCTCCTTTCGGGACTTCGGTGAGACCTTTTCTATTGCGTTAGACATATCGAAGGCCTTCGATAGAGTCTGGCACTAATCTTTAATTTCTAAACTACCCTCCTTCGGTTTCTATCCCTCCATCTGTGCCTTTGTCTCTAATTTCCCTTCCGGTCCTTCCATAGCTATGGTTGTGGACGGCCACTATTTACTTCCTCATCCTATCAACTCCGGTGTCCCTCAGGGATCTTTCCTATATCCCATTTTCTTTCTAACTTTCATAAATGATCTCAACTGTACCTCCAGTCCTATCCATTCATATGCAGACGACTCTATCTTAAACTATTCATTTAGTTTTCCAGAACGCCCCAGCAAACAATCACTCAAAGATAAACGTAATGAAGCCAGAGAACACTATCTTCTGATCTAACTACCAATTCCAATTGGGGCAGAGAAAACCTGGTTGCCTTTAATGCTTCCAAAACCCAATTTCTCTATCTATAATCTCAGAGAACTATCCTTTATACATCAACAATACAAAAATCAACCCTTCATCTTCTTTCAGTATTCTCGGTGTCTCTTTCTCTTCTGCTCTCTCCTGGAAGGACCATATTACTAGTCTTGCTAAGGCGGCCTCCAAGAAGCTGGGAATGCTCAAACGCCTCAAAGGGTTCTTTACCACTGCACAGCTTATTGCTCTGTACAGGGGCACAGTGCATCCTTGTATTGAGAATTGTTCACATGTATGGGGAGGATACTCTCACACAGCACTTCTAGACAAAGTAGAGAGGAAAGCCTTTCATATAATTACCTCCCGTCCACTCACCAACTCTCTACATTCTACAATCTCGCTCTCTTCGCCGCAATGTTGCATCTCTCTCGCTATTCTATTGCTACTACAATAATCAGTGTTCCTCAGAGCTCTCTCAGTGTATACCACCTCCTCTACGTAGCATATGTAGTGGCCTACCCATCTTGCAACACAATCTCACCCCAACTCTGTGCAACTCTCCAACTCAAGAGTTAAACGATAATCCCAATCTTTTTTCTATTCAACAGCTGAGCTCTGAAACTCTCTCCCTGAATCCATATTTCCCTCATCCTATGATTTAAATTGCTTCAAACTCTGTGTGTCCAGGCATTTATGCTCAACTGCTACTTGATTTTGGCCCTGTTACTCTTTCAACTATGGGGGAGGCACTTGTCACAGGCAGTTCTGCCTTTTGTCTCCCTCATCCAAATACTGTAGAAGAAAAAAACAAAAAAAAAACAGGTTCGAATCCCGGGAAGATCACATGCTTTCAGTAATTTCATTGGGAGGTGTTTGGTGTTAGGAGTGAAATTCATGAATTAGAATATTCCTATAGGTTCAGGAACATTTCATAGTGAGGTCTGTCCTTAGAGATCTGTGCCCCATAAAATGTTCCTTCCTTTCACCTAAAACATTACGCTATTCAGTGTGCAGTTGGGTGTGAGTACATGATTAGATTGATATCCAGTCTTCGATAAATGGATTTAAAATCGTAGTAATGTACTTAATCTTTAACTGTCTTGATGGTGTAATGGTTAGAGTGTTTAACCCTTGTCTATCGGGGCCCGACTTAAGTCCGTATCGAAAAATTTGGACTATGTGGCGGGGCCCGACTTAAGTCAGAGTGCAATTTTGGCGCAATATTAGCTCTGAGAGAGAGACGAGTGACTGGAGGAGCATGGGTTACCTCATGACCGCTCGCCACGGCCGCCGTGGACCTACTGAGATTTACTCCACTTACATCCACCCTCACTCCCTCGCTACATACGTAATTATAAAAAGAAATTACCGTATTTTAGCGATTTTGCCCTTCGGTTGCACGATCGTTGCAAGACAACCAGTGATCGTAGAAGGATGGTTCGGGTGTCATTGGAAAGCTCAAGTTACGCCCTTTCAGGGATACATTCTTGTATTACGCTCTGGGTCTTGTTTATGCATGAAAAAGAGCACGGAAACAACCCCATTTATGGTTAAAAAAAAAACGCTGAGCGGCACATTGAAATATACTCCCACCACCCGCTCGTAAGGTGTTAAGATCTGTATGTGGTAACCCAAGTTCGAATCCCTGGAAAATCATATGAAGCTTTCATTAATGTAATTGGGAGGTGTTTGGTGTTGGGAGTGAAATTATAGGTTTGATTCCCGGAGGGAAGTAAAGAAAACCTAATATTTAGTAGGGGCCCCGTAATTATCGACGATATGCCTATTAACATAATAGTCTCTATTCAAGCGCCGCGGTAGCCAGTTTTGAATCTGCCGCGCGGGGAAGAACACAGTACTCGTCATAAGTGCAACGCTAATTCTCTTATGGAATTGTCTTATGATTGGGTACCCACTACGAAAAAACCTTCGTAAAAAATAAAAAATAAAACTATACTTAAAAAGTGTTATACTAAGCTTTCAATCTCGGTTGATTTCTTATGTGTGGATCGCTGACGCTACTAACCAAGCGTCCATACGTCCTTCACTGATATATCAAGATAAAACTTTAAGACATCAAGCGAATGGGAAGGGGATGGACGGGAGGGCACTGCTTCATCAATGATTACGGGGCTCCTACTAAATATTAGGTTTTCTTTACTTCCCTCCGGGAATCAAACCTATAATTTAATAGTGGCCCCTCCATCATTGACGATATGCCTGATCTCTTACCCCACTGAACCCCAGCTAGTAAATAATAAATGTACTACCCAGGACCGGCAGGTTGTGAAAAAAGTGTTTTTCCAGAAAACACCAGGAATGGGTTAGAAATGAAGGAAAACCCACAAAAAACCGATCCCCTAGGTCATTAAGGGGTCCTACGGTGCGCCCGAAAGTCGGAATTAACATGGGGAAAGGGGTAGGCAAAAACAAGTTTTTGTGCGCTCACGCGCACGCGGTTGGACTTTGAGGCTTTCAACCATCGGCATTGTTGCGTGGGATACTTATACAGTTCCCATACAAATCTGAGCCCTCTAGGTGCTATAGGACCGGAGTAATTAACCGTGACGCACCTTATGTGACGCTGGGGTTTAGCGTTACAAACACTGCCGACGCAAACAGTGCGTCGCTGGTCCTCAATGGGTTAAGACTGGAGGGGGAAATTCGTGACAATATCAACAAACCTACCAGCCAACCAATCCAATGGCACAAAACCAGAATCCATATAACTATTTAAGTCTTTATTGTTTACATACAATAATTATACAAAATATAAAAGGAGATAAGCAGTGCGTTACTTCAAAGAATATCTGCTTTAAGTGACCTGATCTCTTGCTTGAGATCCCGTCTGACAATTGTAAGGAGGTTTTAGCTGTAAACCTACTCATACTAACCAAACTTATAACTCTTATAGTTCATTCTCTGGGTAGAATATTTAACTGTATACCACATACTCTATATAGTTGCAACTATGAGATATCTTTTAAAAACTTAAAATAACAAAAGGAAAATTATTTTGAGCTTTCTTCTTAGCTCTTAATTAAGTATTACATCATGTACACTTATCCTACTCTCCGGTGGAGGAATTATCCGGCGGAGGTATTATCCGGCGGAGGGGTTCTAGGGATCTTGGGCTACTACCACACTCCCCCCCCACCCCTTTTTCTTTCCGCCGTAGGCCTTAATAGTAAATAGCACAGATTATGAACCCTTCTGCCACAACATTTCCCGGTACAAGTGTCTTGACAGGTTTGGGTCATAGCACGATCTTGCGTAACTCTTATGTGTTCACTGCATGGTCGCGGAGATTACTCCGATTACAATTCATTGATACTTCTGTGAGTAATGGGGGAATGACTCTTGTGACGAGAAGATCTGTTTGGACGACCCTGATGAGTGGTTGAAGTAATAAGGTTGTGTTGACCTACTACATTCTTAAAACGAAAAAACATGCACGCATATGCCCATTAGTTGGAGCCTGGACTGTAAAACCAGTGTTCATTCATTTAAATAAAATAATAACGGTTATGGGAACATATAACTAGAACGGGTTAGCGGACCTGAGATTCGTAGCCGTGCCCTGCCGGCTCAAGTATTTTCCCATGACCCCTGGGAAACGCAGCCCTCTGAACTTTCATTTTAGGGTCAGGAAAGACCTAGCTGAGAATTTCTTAAGAATTCGTATGGATTTGAACCGCTGGACTTGAGCTGACATGATGGCGGCTGTAGACATGAATATGACTTTCTGCTTGCATACAGTGTATAGATATGAATATTGACTCCTGTATGCCTAAAGAAAGAGGACAATCGTCACGACATACTTAGGTAGTGACCTTAACCCGGGAACTGCGGGAAGACTCTTAAGAGTTCCCCCGGCGGACTGCGGGAAGACTCTTAAGAGTCAGGGGGGAAAAAATAAAAAAAAAAAAATTTGCCCCTGGGCCATGCAAAATATCACTCCTCTACCTCCCCTCCTTCCCAACTTTCCTCCCCTCCTTCAGTTATCACCTATTTTCCCTGTTATTCCCTTATTCTGTGGTATATTTTCGTGCTAACATTAGCGAGTTGCAAGCAGGACATTGTCATCACTGTTAGCAAGCGAGTGCAAGAGAGAGAGAGAGAGTATTGATCGACAGTGTCTCTCCAGACTTGGGGAAAAGTGGCGGGAAAGGAGGTTGCCTCAGCCATACATTATGTAACTCCCGGCCTGTATCGCCGATTTTGACCATCCAAACGCTGTTTCCACTTGTTTTATTGTTGTAACAGGTTAATACCTTTATAATCAACCTATAATACGTGCATAGAAGAAGTATTAATGCTATTTATGGTAAAATAAATATTTTAGTGATGGAAACACCTCAAATACGTGCGCACAGGCAGAGGTGTCTCATACCCCCCATGCGCAGCCGAGAGGTTAATACTAACTTCTGTTTGCATACAGTATGAGTAAAGTAGCAGGAGGACGACCGGGAGGGAGTTAACTTATTGGCCAGCTATGTTGGTGGAAAAACTGTTAAGGTCCTTAAAATGGTAAGACACCTTGTTTTGAATTTACTTAAACTGTGTAACATCCTAAGGAATGACTGTTAACCTGATTCCCGTCTTGCGGACCCCAAATGACCTGTCACATCACGTCCTATGGGGATCCTGCGATTAATAGACTTCCACTAGTCGTTACGCCGGCGAGGTGTCGAGGGTTCTTAGCTGTTCCCGGGGATTACTCTTGGTTCTAAATTTCTAACCGATGAGGCATGGCTAACTGATTGAAACAGCGTGAAGGGAGGCCATGTTGGTACTACTCTATTCCTGTCAGCGTTGGGACACCCATTTTAACTATTCTTCCGGGGGCATCCCCGGTGAGGTATATGGGTGGATGAGAGCCATCAAACCTGATGAAGACCTCTTTCAGGGTTACTCCCTGTCTTGTAAAAGGAAACATATTAGGCAGATGTCCTGTGTTTAGGACACTGTCCTGTCCCAGAATTCTCGTTACTTCGGGGAGGTCCGGTGTGGTTGACAACCCATCGTCCTTTGATTGTGGATTATGAAAATTAGGCATGATCATATACTAGGGCTGTAACTTCCCGCAAAGTACCTGTGTGCACAGGCCATGCAAAACCGCAAGAGGGAAGGCTTGTTCTACCTTGTCCCTAGGATTTATCCTTATCTACCCCAATTCGCAGTTTGTTTAAGCTTGCATAAGATACAAATGTTATTTGACCGAAGTCCTCGGGGTCCTTTCCTAGTATACTCACACTGTAGGCATAAGAATACACTTCTCCCTACAGAAAACATACCACACCCTAGTGAGAGTGGTCTGAAAACTTAAGAAGTCGAGATATTTCCACTTAATATCCCCTGAACGAGTCTTACTCCGGAAGGAGGGGAGGTCTGGCGGGACTGCACCGCAAAAAACACCTCCCACCCTTTGTCTTAACATAGAGCCGACCGGGATATGGTGACGACAACTCTCCCAGTCGCCCAACGCATGACCAAGAGGCGGTAGTGAATTCCAGCGTGGTTCGAGCGCCTGATTACCTCGAAGAGCACACAAATTCCTGGCGTATTACGCCCGAGTGCTATAGGTTATTTAAGCTAAGACTTGCCCCTCCTTCTGAAGTTGTCGGTCATGACCCATTCAATTGAGTATCTTATCTTTAAAACATTTCTATTTACACTTGTGTCTGTATGAGTACCTATTTCAGTTTCGCTTGTAGGATTGTTCCCCTAGCGACGCTGAACTTATGCACCTGTGGAACCATCTATCCAACCTTACCCGAGAATATAATCTAGTGGTATAGAGCAGGAGACCTAGGATCGTTTATCGCCCCATGTGACTGGAGTAGCCGGGGTCCGGCGGATGTCCATTTCCCTGATTCCTTTCAAACACTAGCAGTGTGTAGATTCCCATTTTAATGTACCATGTTCGTAAGAAGTGCCGGATTAAAATTTTGTATAATGCATCAACTGCTTATGAAGTCTAAGTCTTCGAGGGGAAACTTGTGCCGGCAGAGCTTATAGGTACTTGGACGTGACACATAGGCTGTTGATTTGGTGTGAACTAGCTGGGGGAATCCTGCTTTACTCATGCAGTGAGCCTATCATAGGGGGACAGCAAATGCGTTAGAGGTCGCCGCATAACACCTGTGTCTATGTCCGCTGGGGCGTAGCCCGGGAACAACCGTAAAGTCCCTTGGCGCATGCCTCGGTGCTATCTACGGGATTCGCCTCGTATCCGCGTGCCTGTACAAAGCTTCGGGAGGGAGGAAGAATCTGGGAATCCTCCAGGAATAGGAAACATGTGAAGTCCGCTTGTCGCCGGACTTTCATTCAAGTGGTAGGTAACCTAGCCTTACCGATGTCTAAATTGAGTGTAGTAAGGCAGGGTTGAGCATTATTTCTACATCCTTCTTAGTTTGTGCATTCATAATGGATGTAGTTAATACTGGGGAAAAAATTACTCTGCAATACACATTCTCAGGCAAGCCTTTTACCATATGGAGTCTGAGAAGTTGTCTAGCCCGGACTGCCTCAAATAGGGACGTCCGTATGTCCATGATTGACCTCGCCGGATGGGGTAGCAAATAATTTTGAAAAGCTTTGATTGCCTCATTCCGGCCCTTTTTGGGATTAGCAATAGGTTTAGCAATGACTTGGGCTGTGTCTCTCGACAGAAGGAAAACCGTGAATTTACGTTGAGTACTATCCCATAGGAGGAACTCACGTTGGAGGTCAATAGGTTCAGGAGCATTGAAAGGTTCCGGAAAATCAGTTAGTGCTAATTGAGTGGCTGTAAGGAAATCAATCACGGCTCTGGGAACTCCTCCAGGTTGGGGCTTCAGCAAATCAAACTCCATATGGCGCGGCGGGAGAACCGCCAGAGAAGAGTTAGACGTGAGAGCAATGGCAAACTGTTGGATTTCCTGATCCCATTGCACCCATGGCCCGTGTCCCACCTCCCCCAGGTTTATTGCCCTTTGTTCCGCTAACATAGTTACTGGGGATGTAATGAATCTCGGTTCATTTGGTTTAGCCGAATCGTAACTGTGAACACCGTAAGGGCGGGAGCAATCTGGGCAGAGAAGGTCTCCTGGGGAAGGAGGGGCAAGTTGCCTGAGTACATATACAAAATATTGATAGTTCGTGTTGTCTGGGAACGCGTCTATCTGTACTTTCACCAACCTACCTTGGGCATCTTTTGCCCTAAATTCCCTATGTTTGTTCACTTCTATGGTCCACTCCCTTGGTACTGGGATTTCCCCCTTTATGGATCTGTGTCCCTCTCCCGACTTGGGCGGGATAACCGGACACCACATACCTACTGGTTCTTGCCAGTGAGGGATTGCACCCTTTGTTTGTTTTGAAACTGAAGGAGGGTGAAAGGCCGGATTGGAGCAATGGTAAGCCATGTTTCCCGGCGGAGGTTTATTACTTTCCGCCGGTGGACTAGATGCGGCGGTAAACAAAAGCTTCGTAGGCTGTGAAAAACTAGTAGGTTGGGAAAAACTAATAGCCGGCGTTGAAGCTGCGGCCGTAGCTCTATCTGACAATAGATTTACTTTAGGTGGTGATAAGGGGTGAACTGGTACGCTTTGTTGCATTCCCGTACTAACCAAGGGGACAGTGGTGAGTGGTTGAACGTCATAGTCCACGGTGGGCGAGATCACAGATGCAACTGAGGGAAATCCCACTGCCAGTGGGAGAACCTCGTGGGCCCATTTAGAGATAGCACACTGTTTCAACACTTGTTGTAGTAGTTCATCTAAATGTTTCGCCGTAACACACTGAGGGCGTGACCTTTTGAGAGACTTGGACCCTACCTTTTCTATTGTCTCTGACTCCCCAACCTGTCCACTAGTACCTGTGCTGTCATGTACCTAATCTACTTCTTGATGAGCCAGGGAATGGAGCATATCCCTCGGCGATTCTACCCTACGTGGTACCGGCTCCGAATGGATCGCCGTTTTAGGTTGCCCCTGTCCTGCACTACAAATGGGGGTTAGCTTACTAGGTGTAAGAATATTACTTGTACTACACGTCGCCGGACAGGGTGTCGAGACACCCTCCGTTACCTTGCGGGGCCGCTCCGGGGCAGACGCCATAGAATCAGACAAATTTACCTCAACACAAGGGAAATATCCTATAGATAGAACTAATTTAGCTCCTTGCAGTACAATCCTCGCCTTGGATCTAACCCTAGCGGCCGACTGATGCCCCTCAGCGTCTGTCCTGAGGAGGCCGGAAAAAAACTCCGGCGTCTCCGAGGCAGACGCCGATGGGACGGGTCGAGAACTAGACTTACACACTTGGGTGGGGGGGCTATCGGGCTCCGTGGAAGAAAGGGAGTCCTGTGACGGACTGAACAATTTCCGCCTATTGGGGGACCGCTGGTCCATGCTCGAAGACCTCTCGTTAAGTCATAGGGGTGACTGCAGTTGAGAAGGAGGCCGGAGCTCCGGCGACACAGAACGAGTTATTCTCTTAGAGTGGGGAGGGGAGTGAACGTCACACGCAAAAGGCTCTACCGAAAGTGTTGATTGACTAACTGACTGGGGGAACTTAGTTGCAACAAGGGGATTTGACCGAAAACATGGGGGATCTTCAAAAGAATAAAGCGAAATAAGCCGTAGCAGTTCGGCATTATCACAAAAAAGTTCTACATTCGCCACCCTGGTGGTGTATGAAGCAAATTTATTCTTTATTTGTATCAAGGCTAGCAACCATGACATATCTTGGCTAGCGATCGATTCTTCAAAAAGGTCTGAAAAATTGGACATTTCCGAGAAGTCCACAAAATGTTTGACTTGTCTAGGCATTTCACGCATCTAATACACAGTTTATGAGCTGTGACTGGGACTAGAAGACAGGTAAGCGTGGCACAAATTGAAAACTGAGGTATGGTTACTGAACTCCCCTTCCCGCTGCGAACCGATCCTCTGAAGTGTTGCTCAAGATGTGATGAGATCTGGAAATAGAAATTTCCAGGAATCAATGCTCATAAGGATAACATGGGAGGTGTTCACACATCCTACCAACTCCTAGATGCCGGAAAATTAGTTGATCAACGTCAACTATTTTTCCGCCGCCTGACAGCTAACGTGAAATAACCCCACCCCCTTTCAAACAGGGTTTTCACGTGAATGCTTACCTGTGACATGGGTCACTGGCCCTAACCGGAACCCGGTCCTGTGTCTTCCTGTGGCTAGTTGACTAGCTGGAAAGATACTTGTCCTGTGTGCGCCGCTGAGCGGGGCGAGGTAATGGACCGTCCACAGTGCCTATGGCTATTCTGTTAGCCGGACCAACTGCTTGTACCCTCTTAATTCCGCCGGGCAGCGAGGTACTGGACTGTTCGCAGGGCGAGTCAAAAAAACGGTCAACAGACCGACCCTATCCGCCAGACTAGGCCTGCCCGCCGCAAAAGGTGTGTAGTGGCACACTACCCAGGGTTGGTTGTGCCCGGCCACCGGCACAGCGGGATCCAGGCCTCGAAACGCAGAACGAGGTCCGGCGGGCCAGAACAATCACGGAGAAGTCAATTACCCAGGAAGACTAAAAAAACAAAAAAAAAACATAAAGGACTCTCCTAGGCTCCCAACGCACGTGATCGACATGCGACAACCAGGGGGGGCCAAGAAAATGGGAACATATATCACACATAAAATGGTAAATATAAAAATCACCCCTAACAGCTAACGGAGACCCCTACTGAGGCTAGCCACGAGGCTTGAAGAAGTATTCTGAATGAAGAAGTCGACACCCGGAGACATCATAGCCACAGCACGGAGATAAGAGGCCCACGAGAGGGGCCCGTATGCAGACTCGTACGCTGGAAGGCTCCACACCACGTGTAACAACCCTTAAACTAGCGCATCTGCTACAATAATAAACAATGCTGCATATTTTCACGATGTACAACGCATGCTATTCTGCGAAGATCATAGCCTCCTAACTAGAGAAAACAATAGCTAAGGCGCAGCAGAAACAAAAATATCACAAACCATGAGGCGTCAGTCCTGGAGAACACGTAGGTGCCTGTAACATGTACCCTAATTTAACACTTCCTGCGGGCATACCAATGGGGCAGCCTAAGCTGCCCCATTCAAACCCTGTTCAATACAACTCTGATATATATCTAAATGAGCAAGGACTCACAATAATTGCGCGAACGAAGAATGTGGCGGAGCTCAGGCGACACACGTCCAACCAGGTTGCGCGCGGGGCAGAGAAGGACGTATGGACGCTTGGTTAGTAGCGTCAGGGATCCACACATAAGAAATCCACCAAGATGGAAAGCTTAGTATAACACTTTTTAACCCTTAACTGGTGGCACCCGGCTATTGTCGAGTTAAATAAATGTGGCCTATGTGGCGGGCCACGGCTATTGTCGAGTGCAATTTTGAGCACGTAATGTGCTCTGAGAGAGAGCGGAGCAGTGGGAGGGGCGTTGGTTACCTCATGACCGCTCGCCGTGGAGCTACTGAGATGTACTCCTTTGTACTCCACCCTCTCTCACTCGTTTCACACGTAATAATGTAAAAAAATTACCTTATTTTACCGATTTTGCCCTTTGGTTGCACGATCGTTGCAAGATAACCAGTGATCGTAGAAGGATGGTTCTGGTGTCATTGGAGATCTGAATTAATGCCCTTTCAGGGATGCATACTTGTATTATGCTCTGGCTCTTGTTTATGCATGAAAACGAGCACGGAAACAAGCTCGTTTACGGTAATACCCCCGCTGGGCGGCACATCAAATATACTCCTCCACCCGCTCTTACGGTGTTAAGTATAGTTTTATTTTTTATTTTTTACGAAGGTTTTTTCGTAGTGGGTACCCAATCATAAGACGATTCCATAAGAGAATTAACGTTGCACTTATGACGAGTACTCTGTTCTTCCCCGCGCGGCAGATTCAAAACTGGCTACCGCGGCGCTTGAATAGAGACTATTATGTTAATAGGCATATCGTCAATGATGGAGGGGCCACTATTAAATAAATATATTAGATTATGTCTGGGACGTCCATTCATGCTGTACAAGTGTACATAGAAGTATTTTATCATGAACCATAGCAATAATAATGATGTTGGCTATACAATACAATGTATGAGTATTCTTATAAATAAATAAATACGGTCGGCATCAGTACGAACAGTGTTCCACTCCATATGTTGACTGCTATAAACAAAATGTATTAACCAAACATTGAATCTATAGGCTAAAACGTTAACATATAGAGATAAATAGATTGATTGATTGAATATAGATAGATAGATAAAGCAACAATACAAATTAACCTGAGCCAAGATACATAGAGCTAGTGTATAGAAAGATAGATTGAATATAGATAGATAGATAAAGCAACATGACAAGTTAACCTGAGCCAAGATACATAAAGATAAATAGATAGATAGATTGAATATAGACATATAGATAAAGCAACATGACAAATTAAGGGGGGTCACCTGCTTTTTGTTCTCTCCTTTTCTCTTTCTCTCTTTCTTTGGCTTGTATCTATTTGGCCCCATTCAGCCTACTGATTAAAGACATTTATCCCCATGCAGGTGGGAGTTAGGGAATAGAATATGCCCCACGTGCCTTCTGCGTGTCGTAAGAGGTGACTAAAGAGGTTGGGTCGGTGGGCTTGCGACCCCCACCCGGAAAAAATATCTAAGCAAAGAAAAACGAACGAACAGCCTCGGATGCGGACGGAACCTACGTTGACGAACCACGACCGACTAAGGACATTCCTTCGGACATTCTGAGAATGGCTACGTGTAATGTTAGTGGCATGAATGATGGCACAAAAGAGAGAGAGGTTCTGGAAGTGTTAGTGAATGCCAGGCTAGATGTATGTGGAATGACAGAGACCAAATGGAAAGGTTCAGATGTGAGAGAGTGGGAGTGTGGAATGGGTGTGTGTGCTGGAGTGAGTGAAGGAACAGCGAGAGAAGGTGCATGTTTGTTTGTAAGTAGAAAATGGAAGGAATGTGTAAGAGAGTATGGGTCTGTGGGTTCAAGGATTGTGTGGGTGAGAATGAAAGTAGGAATACAAACGTGGGTGATTGTATGTGTGTATGCCCCGACAGAGGATATACTTGAAAGAAAGAAAGAGGAGTTCTGGATGAATGTGGAGGTGTGCCTGGAGAAGTTTGACAAGAACGAAAGAATATTTCTGATTGGGGATATGAATGGTAAGGTGGGTGATAGGAAAGTTGAGGGAGTGGTGGGAGGGTGGGGGGTACCATCAGAGTGAATGGGAATGGTAGTGCACTTGTGGACGTATGTGTGGGGAGGAGGCTGTGGATAGCCAACACCTTCTTCCGACACAGAATAATAATCCACAGGTACACGTAGAAACGGATGTTGACGATGAAGGATAAGACAGTGGAACGAAAGTCATTGATTGATTATGTATGTGTGGATGAACGAATGAAGAAATCTGTGATGGATGTTAGGGTGTATAGGGGTATTGGAGCGGGTCTTTCTGATCATTATGTAGTGGTAGCTAAGGTTAGGATACAAAAGAAGTGGGTGAGGAGAGCTGGAGGGAGGCGAGAGGAGGGTGGAATGGTGAGGAGGGTGGAGAGGTTGCAGGAGGAGGAAGTCAGGGAGGAGTACAGGAGAGCAGTGGAAAGACGACTAGGTGGGTTCGACCTGGAAGTTATGGAGGAAGTGGAGGAGATGAGCAAGGTGTTTAAGGATGAGTTCTGTGCAGCATGTGAGGAGGTGTGTGGAGTGAGGAGAAGAGGGAGGGGAGTGAAAGGTACAGCATGGTGGACAGAAGAGGTAAGAATAGCTGTGGAAGAAAAGAAGAAGCATATAGAGAGTGGTTGGGTAGTAGAGGGAATGAAGATTTCGAGAGACAGAAACGAGCGAGGTACGTGGAGAGTAAGAGGGTGGTGAAGAGAGTGGTGAAGGAAAGTAAAAGAAGAGTAGATGAGGAATTTGGAAGGAATCTGAGTGTAAAATGGAGGGAGAGTAAGAAACTGTTCTGGAAAGAAGTCAAGAAAGTTAGGGAAGGTAGCAAGGGAAACAGTAAGGGTGTGAAAAATAAGAATGGGAGAATGCTAGCCGAGAAGCAAGAGAGAGTCGAAATATGGAGGGAGTACTTCAATGAGTTGCTAAATTTAAGGAATGAAGAGCCAGCAAACATAGCTGGATATGGTACGGGAGGGAGAAGAAGAGAAGTAGTGGAGGAGGTGGGGATCAGGAGGTCAGAAGTGTGGGAAGCCATGACAAGAGTGAAGTTGGGGAAAGCACCAGGAACAGATGGAGTGTGTGGGGAAGTGTTGAGGTATGGTGGTGAGATAGTGATAGAATGGGTATGGAAAATGTGCAAACTAGCATGGGAGAAGGGGAGTGCACCCGATGACTGGAAGACTGGCATAATAGTCCCCCTATATAAGGGCAAAGGGGAAAGAGGAGTGTGTGGTAACCATCGAGGAATATGTCTTCTAAGCGTAGTAGGGAAGGTATACAGTAGGGTAGTGATTGAGAGAGTGAGAGTGAGAACGGAGAAATGGATAGGCGACGAGCAGGGAGGTTTTAGGAAGGGAAGAGAATGTGTAGATCAGATTTTTACCCTGAATTGTGTTGTGGAAAAATATCTGGAGAAGAAACAACAGGTGTATGTTGCCTTTATGGACTTGGAGAAGGCCTATGACAGAGTGGATAGAGAAGGTTTGTGGAAAGTACTTAGAATATGCGGAGTAGATGGCAAGTTGCTGAAAGCAGTGAAGAGCATGTATGAGGGTGCAAAGGCGGCAGTACGTGTGGAGAGTAAGCAGAGCGAGTTTTTTTACCTGAATGTTGGTTTGAAACAGGGGTGTGTGATGTCCCCGTGGTTGTTTACTGTATATATGGATGGAGTCATGAAAGAAATACTATCAAGAGCAGTGGATGTTGGTGTATCGCTGAAAAGGGAGGAATTGAGTGGAAGCAACCTATACTGCTGTTTATGGATGATACAGTTCTGATGAGTGATAATGAATGGGAGTTGCAGGGTCTGGTAAATGAGTTTGGAACAGTGTGCGAAAAACGGAATTTGAAGGTAAATGCGGGGAAGAGCAAGGTTATGGTCTTCGAAAGGGGTGAAGTCACAGAGTGTGAGGTGAAGCTGAACGGTCAGGCTATGGAGATCGTCAACTCTTTTAACACCTTACGAGCGGCCTAGGCGGTAATTTATATGTACCGCCCAGCGGGGTGTTTTTACCCTAAATAGGGTTGTTTACGTGATCATTTTCATGCCTAAACAAGACCCAGAGTGTAAAACAAGTATCTATCACTGAAAGGGCATAAACAGAGCTTTCCAATGACACCCCAATCATCCTTGTACGACCGCTGGTTTTCTTGCAACGATCGCGCAACACGAGTGCAAAAACCATGTAATTAGGTAGTTTCCCTACATAATTCCCTGTGTAGCGAGTGTGTGAGGGTGGGGGAGGGTGGAATTCATGTCAGTAGGTCCGCCGCGGTGGTCTGGAGCAGTCATACGCTTGCTACTCTCCTCCCACCACTTATCTCTCTCTCTCAGCAACATTACATGGTGAAAATGGCACACGACATAAGTTGTGAACCGCCACTTAGTCCATATTTATTTCACATGACATAAGTTGCGCACCACCAAAGAAGGGATAAGTATCTGGGCAGTGTGTTGAGTAAAGATGGGACTATGGATGAAGAAGTGCGGGAGAGGGTACAACAGGGGAAGAGGGTTGTAGGAACACTAAAAGCAGTAACAAGAAATAGGGTGGTCAGTATGGAAGTGAAGAAGTCCTTGCATGACAGTGTGGTAATCCCGACACTGACTTACGGAAGCGAAGCATGGACGTTGGTTGAGAGACTCAGACAAAGAGTGAGAGCAGTGGAAATGAATTACTTAAGGAGTGCGTGCGGAGTTACATGGAGGGATAGACAGACTAATAAGGAAGTAAGAAGGAGGTGTGGTGTGGAGGTAGATGTGCTGGAAAGTGTGAAAAGGAACAACTTGAGATGGTTCGGCCATATGGAACGTATGGAATGCGAGAGAATGACTAAGAGGGTGTACGAGAGCGAGGTGGAGGGACAGAGAGGGAGAGGTAGACTGAATGAGAGGTGGAAGGATGGAGTGAGGAAGTACATGAACGAAGGCGGTGCTGGTTGGGGGGAGGGGCGGCGACTGACTGGGGACAGAGGTGCATGGGGCAGTTCGATTGTGGCCACCCCTTCAGGGATCACGGCGTCAGGCAATAGATAGATATATAGATAGATCCCCATCCAGGTGTCGATTTCTTCTTGGAGAAATACGGCTTCGCCGGAGAAATTTTTCTATGGAAAAATGTACAAATTTAGCCTGATGTCAAAATGTGCGCATCGCCTCGGTCTCTCGAAGCGTCATATGTCCTTACTCTCCTAGGCTCCGACCAGGTCGGACATGCGCGGGGTGTGCCCAGCCCTTCTTCATTCTTCTCCTGCCCTCGTAACTTGTGAGTCTTTTCTCATATGTACATGCTATATGCTGAGGTCAGGGTAGTTTATAGACTAGAATTAGGCAGTGCACACCTCTTCCCCTTGCATTTGGAGACGGTTTTCCGGGTATTTGGCAGAGGTTAGTTTTGTTAGGAGGAGTCCTTGTTGTGATAAGGCAAGGCTCCCACGTGCTTGTTTTATTGTCCTAGTTCATTTTCATTTAGTTCTTTTAGTCATGAGGCTTCTTCTAGTGAACCGGGGCACGCTTTTCTGCCCATATAAGGGGGTTTAGCGTTTTTTTATCTACACCACGAGGACACGTGCATTTTAAATTGTCTCACTTAGTTGAGGGATCTAGCACGGGGTCATCACGCTGTTCAGCCTATGCTTCCTGTTCATTATGTGATGGGTTTAGAGGACTTCGCTGGATTGCAGGTTTGTTACACTGATATGATGATTCCCGACACCTGCCTCCATCTAGTTGGCCTCCTGTAGGTTTTTGAGTTGTGGCTAGGATGTGTTATTTATTGGTTGATTAATTAATGTGTAACTATGCCATAATTTTGCACGTTGGGTTATCTTTTACTGGGAGGTATGGGCCTTCCGGTGGGATTTGTTAAGTGAGACTTGTAACAACGTGCCTCTAGTCGCTTCACTCTTGAGTAATGCACCTTGAGTAATGTTGATTTCAGGTTATCTTTGTTTGGTACAAGATAGGTTGGAATAATTCCGTTTAGTTTTGCTGGCGATGGTAATTTTCCGGGAGGCTGAAATTTTACTTCACCTGTCTTGGGGGCCCCCGGCTTGGCCGACGCTCTCTGGACATTTCCGCCTCAAGGCCTAGCAGAAAACATTTGTAGCTTGGGACTAGTCAGAAAGTTACCCTGGTGGATTACTGTGGGGAGCCACGTCACATTCCAGCCGACGTGGAGATACAACGTATTCCTCGGAGCACTATGAAGATTCCCTGGTTGAGCCCATGGAAACAGGTCCCATCCCGGATCTCCGCTTTGAGTACCTTGCTCAGCCCGGCGTTCTTGTCTCACAAACAAGAACACGTGGACCTGCTGTCGCGGGCTGGCGAGTCTCGGTCGGAGGTTTTCCCAGGCCCCCCAGCCCGGCCACCGGGTGTCACACTGCAACAACAATTTGCAGACTCGGAGGAGATTCCGTTTGGCCAACGGACGTCTTCTCTACTCTCAGGAACGCAGGGTTCAGACGGGTCTCACCCTGCGTCCTCATCTGACCAGGAAGGCGGTATAGTTGTGACTAACGAACAATTTCAGGAGTGGTTCCAGCTTATGAAAGAAGTGAAGGACGAGCGACAGATTAAGGTAGCAGCACCTGTAGCCCCGGCGGTGTGACCTCTAGGGCAATTTCAAATTCAACCTCAGTTTAATGTTCAAAGTCCTCCTCTCACGGTCACTCCGGCGGCTCCCACTTCGGGTTCCGCAGCTATCTTGCCATCTAACATTAAATTGTTCACGGATCTTATTCCACCTCCCCTTGATCGTTCAATACCATCTAAGAAGGGCCCTATATATGGTCCGGATACGTCCTGGTCAGTTCTTTTGCCCACTCGTCCAGAGGTCGCACAGCCCACGGTAGTAGGTGAGAGCCCGGTACCAGAACGTTGGGTTGTAGAGATGAGAGAAGCTAAGAAGTTACGGGCTAAGAATCAATCTGGTGATGTGTTAGACGTTGTTATCAAAGCCATCCCTAGTCTTTATACTCCAGAATATTTTGTCTATGCTCAATCCTCTGCTCTACCCCCAGCTATAACTGGAAAATTATTTTCAGATTGGAACAAGTCTGATGGGTTAAATTACGTTAAAATCTTGCAAGGTATGACCCCAGAGTTAAAAACAGTCCCTTTTCAAGATGATTCAGGTACCTCAGTTGTCCATATTGATGGTGGGGAGTCAGGGCCGTGGGTTGCGTGGGGACAAGAAGCCCAGCTGTTTGCCAGCACCATTACTAGTAAGAGCAGTCACCAGCTCCCGCCGGAAGACCACTATTGGTTTTCTATGCCCGTTGGCAAGGCAGAAAGGATACCGCAAAATATGTTAGACTTTTTGGGGGCCCCTAAATTATCATTATGTCAGTTAGTAGAGCCATTTTGTTCTCCTACTCAGTTACAAAGAGATAAAGATTTCAAAATGCAGCAGAAAGCCTGGAGGTTGGCATCCCAATACTTACCCAGCCGCCAGCTTACGGCTTCTTTAGCCAGGACGACTGTGTCGGTTATGGATGCTAGTGCCCATAAGGCGCTATCTCTTACTAGGCGTCTCTTGCTCCAGAACTACATTCAGTCCCTTGGCGATATTCGCACGGCTCTCTTTGAGGCGGTGCGGGTGCGTCAAGATCTGCGGGTCTATCTGGTTAAGCGGCTCACATTGGAGATAGGTAGAAGGTTAATTTTATCTGATGTGTTCACTAAAACCCTTGCCTCCACAGATGCCTGGCGCACAGTTAATTAACTATTAGACTCTCACAAGGCCACTGCTTCCAAGTCGAAGGGTGAGTCTGCAATTAAACCGAAATTCAGTAAGAGTCCCTTTCGTAGACAGTCTCAATCACATCAGTCATCAAAGACTTACACAAACCCTGGAGCCAGTGGCGCAGCTAGGGGTCGCGGTCAGTCCAGGGTAGAGGAAGGTGGTTCAGGGGTCAGTTGCGGGGTAAACCTAGCGGCAATGATAGCAAAGCCTCTCATCCCACTAACACCAAATCAGAGTGACAGCCCTCCCAATAAAAAAATTGAGACACTACGCAGCTCTCTCACTCTCAGTGCCGCGCCAAGGCGAGTCAGATCCGAGAGTAGGTCTGCCGGACAATACCAGTCTTGTGACTGGCAATTTCCGGGATTGTTACCGGGCATGGCCCCGAGACACATGGGCAAGGACAGTGGTCCGGAAAGACCTCTCATGGAGATGGTCCCGGCGACCTCGTTTACGTATCCCCACAGAATTCACTTGTGTTTCTTTAGAAGTGGGATCCGTCATCAGAGAGATGGTTCTCAAACAGATTATTGTCCCCATTCCAACAAATCAGCCCGTGTTCACTTCCCGGATATTCCTGGTGCCAAAGAGGGACAGTATTCAGATGAGGCCGGTCATCGACTTGTCTTATCTGAATCTACATATTCAGAATCAGTCATTCAGGATGCTGACTGTGAATCAGATCAGGCTGACACTGCCGCCACAAGGTTGGATGTGTTCCGTAGATCTAACAGATGCTTACTGGCACGTCCCTATCAACAAACAATTTCAAAAGTACCTAGCCTTGCGCCAAGGGAATCAGATGCTTGTTTTTCAAAGAATGCTGGTGTTATGGTATCTCGACGATTGGTTAATTGTAGCTCAGTCCAAAATAATTTGCCTCCAACATGTAAATCAAGTATTATCTCATATCACAGCCCTGGGGTTTAAGGTGAATTTGGCAAAGTCCAACTTGAATCCCTCGAGGGTCATCCAGTCGGTGGGCCTACTCTGGGATACCGAGTTACTCTCTCTGAGTCAGAGCGAGGACAATCGTCAGAGATTTCGGAGGAAACTCTTTCGATTTCTCCATGCTCTGAACACCACAAGGAGAATCTGGGAGTCTCTGGTGGGTTCACTCAACTGGATAAGGTTGACGGTTCCGTTAGGTCGCCTGAAGGTCAAACAAATTATTTTGGAGGGAAACAAGTGCTTTCCGCTGTTGCCAGCAGAAACATTATGGCGAATCCCGAAATTAATCCAAAACCTGCTGGCGGCCTGGGCGAAGCCAGAAGTAATTCACTCCTCTTTGACATGGACAGCTTCTCCTCCGACGGTCTGAATAGATACAGACGCGTCAGGTACCTTGGGTTGAGGGTATCAGTCGAATCTGGGCCATCAGGGTCAGGGTCTATTGTCCAAGTTCAATCATCTTCATATCAATGCCAAAGAGTTGTTAGTCCCCCTGTTTTTCTTAAAGGAGCACGGTGTAAACCTGGCAGGAAAGTCCTTAGCCTTCAGGATGGACAATATGACTCCATTCACATGTATTCAGAAGCAAGGGTCAGTGAGGTTTCGAGTGTTACAAGGGTTGTCGGAAAGGATCTTTCGTCTAGCTGCAAGGCTAGATATTTATCTACATGCAACATGTCTGCCCAGCGTAGCCAATGTTTGGGCAGACGCTCTGTCCCAGAGACAGAGCACTATAGTAGAATGGACTCTCAAGCAGACCGTCTTTCAACAGATGATTGCAGAGACATACCATCCACAAGTGGACTTGTTCACGTCAGAGACAAATCATAAGTTGCCTCAGTTCCTAACTCGTCGGAGTCAGACTTCGGCGGGGGGACCGGACGCATTTCTGGTAAACTGGAACAAATGGATCTCCATTTATCTATTTCCACCTCCAGACGCATCCTTAATGTGCAAAGTAGTTCACAAACTACGGGGTTATTGGGGCATGGTCTCGAGATCGCGCCAATGTGGCCGGCCCAAGTGTGGTAAAAACCAATTAAAGACGTGGTGCGAGAACCCGGTGTCGCTCCCGAGTTCGTGCTTCCATTTAGACACAATTGGAAACCTCAAGACCTCGCTGACTTTCGCCTTGTGGATATTCAGAAGGCT
Organism: Paralithodes platypus; assembly: GCA_032716605.1. Taxonomy (NCBI): domain Eukaryota; kingdom Metazoa; phylum Arthropoda; class Malacostraca; order Decapoda; family Lithodidae; genus Paralithodes; species Paralithodes platypus. The sequence continues at coordinate 6,287,829 of CM064538.1, read as the reverse complement.
AAGTGGCTAGCTCCGTTTGGGGAAAGCGTGACTCAAAAGTTGATTAATCAGTATACAGTATCAACCCAAATCACAATTGGAAGACCTTCACTACTTGGATCGTAGAAACTGACCAAAAGCAGTCCTCAGTGGCTTTGATATTTAAATATATAAATTATCTTTTTGAAATGCGTAAATTGTCAGTTGTCACATTAAGGAATCACCTCACGGCTATTAGAATGCCTTTTTTCGATTTAACTGGCCTTTCCATACCGGAGGCAGAGGAGAAGGGGTTCATGCGGTCTTGCTTCCGGCTTCGCCATCCACCACGCCAACTCATGCCCACCTGGTCTCTTGAATTAACCCTTGCTATGCTTCACTTCCCCAGGTATTGTCACAATCCTCTTTATGAGTTGAAACTAAAGAAGGCTATTTTTCTTATGGCCCTGGCCACAGATAATAGGGTATCTGAGTTAGCGGCGATGAGTTCGGAGCGCTCTTGCTTAAGGTTCTCACGGCGTGATATGAGTGTACATATTGCTCCTGCTCCCAATTTCATTGCAAAGAATGAGCATGCTAATCAGGTATTTTCAGAGTTCCTATCTCTTAAACAAGGCGATAAAAACCACTTGCTTTGCCTGGTGAAATCACTCATTTTATTCATGCGGGAATCTCGACCATCTCAGGCTGGGTTTCTCTGGGTCTCGCGGACAGGTAAACGCTTCCAAAAGCGACAGTTAGCATCTTTATTAGTTGAGGTTATCAGGGAAAGTAATCTGGGTGTCATTGCACTGGCACACGATATCAGGAAATGGGCAGCTACGCTCCGATTTTTACACACTTACTCTCTTGATGACATGCAAACGACCAACTTATGGTCCTCGAATCATACATTCATCACTCGCTACCTGTCCGTGAATCTCATGAAACCTTCTCAACAATGTGTAGCTTTAAGGCTGAAAGTCTAGTTTGAAGGCTGTTTTTGTTCAAAAGAAGGGGGGGGGGAGTACTCTAGCTAAGACCTCCTATCTGCCTCCTATGTGATACAACATTATTGAGAGATTAAGGATCATGTGATATACCCATTCCTAAGACTGAAGTAAGTCTAGTCAGGAAAATTTATTTTAGTACTTTACTTTGGCAATAGAGTATTAATTAATGCGCAATAATCTTAAGGTTATTTATATGTGCATTGTACAAAACTATATTGTAATAGAGTACCTGTTGTTACAGCTATGTACTGTATACGTCGTAATGTTATCAGTATTTCCAATGAGACGAATATTTATTTATTTATTATCATAGACTAAATGTATAGTGTTATGTGTGTGATATCATACTCTTCTATCCAAACATTCAGGTTATTATGCAACAGCCTAACCCTTAATAAACGCCGCCTGTAAACCCTTTTCTGTTTTTTTTTATTAAACATGGATCGTTTTTGTGTGTTTTTTATTTTGACCTTAGTAATTTGTTAGTGGTTCTGATATTCTAGATGAATGTCCCCCTCCAGACTTGTGACATCAGGCGCATCGTCAATGATGAAGGGGCCACTAATAAATTATAGGTTTGAGTCCCGAAGGGAAGAAGGAAAACCTAATATTTAGTAGTGGCCCCGGAATCATTGACAATTCTGGCTCTCCCTTTCATCCCCTTTCCATTCATATGCTGTATTTTAGAAAGTCTTGATATATCAGTGAAGGACGTATGCCACTTCGAGAGACCGAGGCGACGCCCACATTAGACACCAGAAGCCTGAGAAGCGCACTAAGCTGGATCATGTTTAACTTATTATTATTCATATATTTTTTACTAGTTTTTTCTAGTAGTGGTACCCACATCATAAGGACGAGTCTGTGAGTGGTTTTGTTATATTTAAGAGCGTTTCGCTCACGATGTGTGGCAATCATATTTTGTACTCTTCTAGGTGGGTCATTTGAAAGGCAAGCCTGAGTTCAAAGATTGGCCATAAACAATGTTAGGCGCATCTTCAATGATTCCAGGGGCCACTACTACATATTATGATCTCCTTCTTCCCTTCGGGACTCAAACCTATAATATATATATATATATAGATAGATTGAATATAGATAGATAGATAAAGCAACATAAGTTAACCTGAGCCATGTTAGGTATGTTGTCGTTGGTAATGTTGTGTACTGTGTGGACCATCCCGGCATCGTTCCTGAACCCCACCACCGTCCGCGGGATCCCTGTCATTTGACCCTCCGTCCAAAACCGCTGTAGCTGGTACCTGTTAACATAAAAATTATGGACAATCTTATATGTTAACCCTCTGAGTACCAGCGACGTGTGTTATATTCTATTCTAGCTATATTTGGACGATATTATGCAGCTTTGGAAGGATCTGTGGTAGTTAAAAGGGTTGCTTGTTATAGTTTCAAGTTATATTATAGCTAGAGGGCCTTCCTAAGCTGAATAAAGTCGTCTAACAGTTGCCAAAATATGATGAAAAGGCCGTCCCTGGTACTGTACGGGTTAACAAATATATGTAACTTCTGAAAATTAACTAATGGAATGTGTTGTATCTGGGTGTCGCAATCGTCAACATCTCAAAATGATAGATGATTTTTACACTATACATTGTACATCTGTGTTCAATGCATCATATTCCTGTAGAACAAAACTGGTAAATGCAAATAAACATAAGATAATTCCTGGCTGGAATCGCAGAGTAAAGCGCCTTCATAAAGATGCAAGAGAATGTTTCTTGAAGTGGGCAGAATCTGGCAAGGAATGAGGCACCCATGAACATGAAGCTATGTTGGACTCTAGGAAAGCTTTACAAAACGGCTTAAAATTCATCATGATAAAGGTAAAAAATCAAGATCAAATATTTGTATAGTATTTCCTAATTTAACTCATATGAATGTTCACCACATTAGACATATAAATAAGATTTGTCAATATAACGGTCATGCCAGATACCTAATCGTACATAAAGTTTAAGGTCGTAAGTCAAAGTCAAAGGTTGGTTTATGACTGTAATGTATTAAGAAATTACTCAGACAATTGTCAAACTAACTGTGTTAATAGTGTTTACCATAAATAACTTATTGTCTGAATTTCACATATATATATATATATATATATATATATATATATTGTATATTTAAATAGTTAACTTGACAGGTTAAGGTTGAATCTAAAAGTAAGAACGTGTATAATTATCTCTAAGCGGACAATTCGAATCTCATTTAAAGTAGCTGATAGTAACAGAATATCTCTTCTAGCTACAGATAAGAAATACATACAGTTTTAGTTATAGGTCGAGTTTTTAGATCAAGATCACAGTTTTTTGTGCATATACAGTATATCTTGGTTGTTCATAGAGTATCCAAATACGAAAAAGACACTTCTACTTAATTATATTTGTCTTTTATTTTGATATGTGATCTTTTACTTTAGGATTATATTGGCTTATTGCAAAGGCAAGTACACAAATGTTGACTAAGTTATTTAAACTAAATAAATTGAAAGAAACACACACACAATTTGCTTTTAATTTGAGCATTGTCCTATATATAGACCTCTCAGGTATACTGTATATTTGAGAAATAGTGATATCCATATCTCTGCTATGAGTACATAGTACATACATACTTACATACATAAATGTTATGAACATTTGTCTCAGTGAGTATGGAGAAAATTTATTATACATTGAAGAAAATAATATATTGACATTAATAACTGACCTTGACCTGGGCCCACGACATTTCAGCAACATTTTAGCTCTTTCATTCCTGTTCTTTGCGTTATAGAAATATGTGAAGACAAAGTATTCACGGGACGTTGCGATACGTCGAGATAAATCATTATTAAAAATCTGTTTTTTCCTTCGAGCATGACCTGTACCTTAATGATAAATGAGCTTATTTGATAACTATATGACAAGTTAACCTTGACCTATGGTCTTTACCTTGACCTTATCATTATATATCTGAAGTAAAATGTATTCATATGATTATGTAAAAGACAACCATCTCTGTTATTTTAGTGAAATATAAATACATTTAAGAAGAAAAGAAGTTGATCATAATATCTAACCTTGGCCTTTCAATTACATTTTGTATTGTAATAATTGTTCAATGCAAGTTTGGCCTTTCCATAAACATTACGGATATATATGTTCATCTTGGAGGTTCAGTAACAATGAAGAAGAAGTAATGACAATTTATTTTATTTAGAACTTTGACACCTTGATTTTATTATATTCATTGTAAGCAGAAAATCGTTCAGTTAATATGGTGAAATTTATATATATTTATATGTAGATCAAGAAGTGACCTACATATATGTACTTGAACATTTAAACATATCTAAACATTAATAGATATCCATTTAACTATCCATGTGCGGTAGTTTACGGACAGACCTATGGGTCGAATCACCCCAAGCCCACAATCAAGCATATTCAAACACATTTTGTTCATTCGGTTACATCAGATAAATAATGACATGAAATAATCTGTTGCATTAACCCACATTTTTGGGCAGCCGTTCAAACTGCCATCCCAGATTACGTTTGATATAAACTGATCTGGCAGTGTGAAAGGCTCACTCATAATGTGAAGTTATTCCATGTTGTTTTTATCTGATGCAACAGATCAAACAAATTTGCGACGGAATATGTCTGGTTCCGAGGGTTGGTATGACTCGACCCATATGAAAGATGACCGACAACCCAACCAGTAGTCCATTTCAACTAGTAGCTCTTTACCAGCGGCATCTCAACCAATAATGCTGAGTTAGATGTACTGTAAGGATAATATATTGGTTATGGTTTAGTTGATACTGGTTCCTATGTGACTGGTTAAGATGTACTGGATTAAATGGTCGGGTTCAGTAATCTATGAAACATTGCGATGACACCTTGATTGCCAAAGAATGACAAAGACAATATTAAGACTTGTGAACAAAAGAACGCAACATCTCAAAACACGAGAACACAACCTTTATAATCAAGGTCTGGTCAAGTGTAATTGAAGATCATCTATTTTCTGTTATTGCACCGAGAAAGGAAAATAAAGTATATCCTACATTGCACATGTATTGTGCATGTATTGTGCCGTTGTAAAAGGGGAAGGAAGATCGGCAGGAGTGGTCAAGTTATAGAGATATTAGTTTATTGCCAGTGGTTGGAAAGCTATATGGCAGGGTGTTGATAGAGAGGATAATAAAGTGTACGGAAGTCGCAATAGGAGAAGAACAGTGCGGTTTTAGGAGGGGAAGAGGGTGCGTGGATCAGATGTTTGCAGTAAGACAGTTATGCGAGAAGTATTTAGAGAAGCATAAGGAGATATTTTGGGCTTTTGTGGATTTGATAAAAGCATATGATCATGTGGATCGTGAAGCAATGTGGAAGGTGTTAAGGATTTATGAAATATGAGGACATTTGTTAAAAACAGTTAAGAGTTTTTACGAAGGGAGGAGAGCGTGTATTAGAGTAGGAAATGGTGAGTTGAGTGAATGGTTTGAGGTAAATGTAGGTTTGCGACAGGGTTGTGTAATGTCATCATGGCTGTTTAATATGTTTATGGATGGTGTGGTGAGGGAGGTGAAAAGGAGAACTATGGGAAGAGGATTGGGTTTAGTAGGAAAGAATGGTAGAGATTGGGAGTTGAATCAGTTGCTGTTCGCTGATGACACAGCATTGGTGGAGGGTTATGAGGAGAAACTGCAAAGAGTTTGGTGTGGTTTGTGGGAGGAGGAAACTGAAGGTGAACGTCAATTAAAGTAAAGTAATGGTATGTAATAGGGGTGATCGTAGGGTGAATCTAGATGTGAGGCTGGATGGGGAAATATTGGAACAAGTGGAGTGTTTTAAATATCTAGGAGGAACGATAAGCAGGAGTGGAGGTATGGAAATGGAGGTAAAACAGAGAGTGTGTGAAGGAAGGAAGGTTTTTGGAGCAATATGAAGTAAGTGAAAGATGAGAAATCTCGGAATGAAAGTAAAAAGTGTAATGTATCAAGGAATTGATGTGCCAACAGTGATGTATGGGGCTGAGTCATGGGCTCTGAAGGAAAAGGAGAGAAGAACGCTGGATGTGATGGAGATGAACTGCTTGAGGAGTATGTGTGGAGTTATTCATAGAGACAGATTGATGAATGAAGAGATACGTAGGAGAGTGGGCCAGCAGGAATTTTTTTCGGCCAGAATAGACAGAAGGGTGCTGAGCTGGTATAGTCATGTTGAACGAATGGAAGATGAAAGGCTTACAAAGAGAATGTGTGAGTTAGATACAAGGGGAGATAGAAGAGCAGGAAGACCCCCATTGAGATGGAGAGACTGTGTAAGACAAGCTTTGGTGATAGAGGAATGACTATAGATCAGGCAAGGTAAGTGGTAATAAACAGAAATGAATGGACCATGCTTGTGAATAGATGAGTGAACAAGTGGTCATTTGGGGGAAGGGGATGGGCGCAAGTTGGACTAGATAATAGTCCATCAGGCGCCTGGCCCGGGGAGACGGTTTATATGAAGGGTGCGCCTGGAAGTGTGGTGGGCGGGCTTGTGGTTTCGGCTCTGCTGCATGTATGCCTGCCGAGATTGGAACCTCTCCGGGTGGTCGGGGGCCGGGGAAGTGCTGGAGGGACCTTGGTGACCCTGGTCTCTGGGTCTTCTCCTAGATGACCTAGATGTGTGTGAATTTGTATTTTGTTTTCTGTTGTGTTGTCCCTATTCTGGCTCTGTCATGAGTTGGCGAACCCCCCCCCCAAAACAAAATAAAAATAAAAACAAATAATAATAAATAAATAAATAAATAAATAAAAAGGTAGGAAAAGTGGGGATTGGGGCTGAGTAGATAGATAGATAGATAGACATTGCACAAGTGGGACAACACATTTGATCCTAAACCACAAGACTTACCTATTATACCATGACTGATTGGACTCAGAGTTAGAAGAATCTTTGCAGATACTTCTGATAATGATGAAGGCATCAAGATCTTCAAAATCCTCCCTGAACTGGTGTTGATCGGCACAATGGACCTTGATGGGATAGATGACTGACAACCCGGCAACCTTCAGTTCTAACATGCAGAATAACATGCAATTTTGATCTGCTCCATTTTCTGAGTTACCTGAAAGAAATTACATAGGCAAATTACACTCATTAATTTTATGAATGCCATGCCCTGTGAAAGGAAGCTTACGGTATACCATAGAGGATAGATAGATAGAGTGGAAAGAGTTGAGTTTCGCACACGTTCTAAGGGTAGCACCACTGTCGTGAGGCATTATATTATAACCAAAAGACCTCCGTGATTATTCCTTATTAAAGACATCTACGGTATCATCTACGATTTTGACTCCTTGATGTTTGCGTGCCTGGCTTATCTGCAGTATTACCACGGTTAGGGAAACGTCCGCATAATGAGGGGGAGTTAGATTAAAGAGGGAACGTCATTAAATTATGAGTGAATTAATATGGGTAAAAACACCTGTAAGATATTTAGAATATAATAGATATATAATAGCAGGAGCGAGACAAAATAGTATGCATACATAATATATAATGTCGTTTTGAATTTATACTATCAGTTACATGTTATGTAGATGTAAAATTGCAAAGTTGTATTAAAACTGGACATTTTGACGAAATACGTAGTTAGGGTATACCTATGACATCTAGGGATATTCTGTCCCAGCCTGTGTGCGTTGGCAACTCCCGAATCTCACAACAACAATGGCGGGGCTAAAGAAGGCTTGACTGTGAACGTCTTCTAAATGACGACAATTTCACGATGATCTGGCCTTTAGTTATGTCAATTGAACTCTGACATGTTAACTGAGTCTGTGGATAACGTTGATTTGATTATTCATAGCGTTAGTAGTACAAGGTAGGGATAATTATAAATTAATAGGTACCCTCCCATTTTGTTTTGCTATCGTGCTGCCATCTCTCGTGTGCGCTGATCACTATTTTCAGAACTGTGACGTCACTCTTTCAACTCTTTACTTCTATCCTCCTTGTGTTCTACCAAAGTGGTGAAGACATTGGCATTGCGATAAATTAGGTCAACTAAAAAGTGAAGGGTTGATTCGCTTTCAGTTTCGTGGGTAGATCTTATATTCCGGTGTTTGGAATAAAGATAAAAATCGTTGAATATGTTCAGTTTGTTTTTAAATATTTGATAATTGAAAACACTATCTCCAATTGTCTTAACGAAAAGTTCCACTCAACCCAAGACCCATTCAACAAAAAAGTGACACTCATTACATTGAACTTCCTTACTGTGGTCATCTCAGCTTCACTATTCGTAAGAAACTCAAGAATTTACTCAAGTATGTTCGTCTTAACTCTAAAATTGTGTTAACAAGTTTACAATAGTTTCACATTTTAATACAAAGGCCTATGACTTTTATCTCTAACATAATTTATGAATTCACTTGTTCGTGCTGTAAAGCTCGATACATAGGTGGAACATTACGAAATTTCACTCTTAGGTTCTCAGTACAGAAGGGCGTGTTTTTTCGAACCGGCCGACCTATTACATCTCCCTCTCATTCTGCTATAGTCTATTACTGTCCCAGCTGATGGTAAATTGAACCCCTTAGCAACTGATATTTCGAAACTTAATAGAAATGTATAAAACTACTGTTTCTGCGTACTATAAACACCAAACATTCACTAATAACAACATGATTCGGTACAAAACCTCCGGAATAGCCAAGTAATCATGATAAATACATGGGCATCAGCTGGAAATAAACATACTATATCCATTCACATTCACTTGAATTAGATCACCTCTATTCTATCAATAATTTCCAAATATTAACAACCGCAAAGTCCCCTTCAGAAACTAAAATGGTAGAGTCTTTTTATATATTACACTTATCTCCTAAATTGAACAATCGAATAGTCTCCTTTCAACTTTAAAACTATTAAATGAACCTCTTAACACTTTCAGCGCTATGACGTAATTTTCATCATATTCTGGTTACTATTATACGATTGTCTTTAGTTTGTAATTTACCTCTACGACTCAAATGGGTAAATACGATCTCAATAAACCCTCATAGTAACATGGGTCTTTCTCAAACTGCATTTACAAATCTGTGTTTAGCCAGAACTAAAGGTAAAATGATATCATGGTGCTGAAGGGGTTAACGAAACACCTGATTTATTCTCAAGGAAGCAATCCTCGCTTCTCACACTTTCAGTCAGTCTTACACCACACCTTTTTTCTAAAAACATTTTTTCTATGTGAATGAGGGAGACAAAAGGCATAACTGCCTGCAGCGAGTGCCTCCCCCAGATTTCAAAGAGTGACAAGGCCGAACTCAAGGGACGTTCGAGCTAAAATGCCTGGACACACGGAGTTTGAAGCAACTTAAGTCATAGGAAGAGGGAAAGACTGATTTTGGGAGAGAGTTCCAGAGCTCAGCGGTTGAATAGAAGAAAGTCTGAGAATAGCGTTTCACTCTTGGGTTGGAGAGTTGCACAGAGTAGGGGTGGGATTGTGTTGCAAGGCGGGTACTACGTACCCTACGTAGAGGAGGTGATATACACTGGGAAAGCTCCGAGGAACGCTGATTATTGTAGTAGCGATAGAATAGCGAGAGAGATGCAACACTGCGGCGAAGAGAGAGAGATTGCAGAGAGCTGGTGAGTGGACGGGAGTTAATGATACGAAAAGCTATCCTTTCTACTTTATCTAGGAGTGCGGTGTGAGAGGATCCTCCCCACACATGTGAACAGTACTCAATACAAGGATACACTGTGCCCCTGTACAGAGCAGGGGTAAATAACCCCTTGAGGCGGTTGAGCACACCCAGTTTCTGGGAGGCTGCCTTAGCGAGACTGGTAATATGGTCTTTCCAAGTGAGAGCAGAAGAAAAAGAGACACCGAGAACATTGAGAGAAGATGAGGGGTTGATTTTTGTATTGTTGAATAATAAGGGATAGTCCTCTGGAGGTTTCTGACTTGTAGCAAGATGGATATATTGAGTATTGGAAGCATTAAATGCAACAAGGTTTTCTCTACCCCAATTGAAAATAGTAGCTAGATCAGAATTTAAGTGTTTTATAGCTTCATTACGTTTACTTTTGAGGGGCTGTTGTCTGGGGCGTTTTGGAAAACTAATTGAGTGGTGTAAGGTAGAGTCGTCTGCATATGAATGGATGGGACTGGATGTACAGTTGAGAAGATCATTTGTGAAAATTAGAAAAAGAATAGGAGATAGGACAGAACCCTGAGGAACACCAGAGTTGATAGGATGAGGAAATGAGCAATGGCTGTCCACAACCGCAGCTAAGGGGGCCTATCTCATTTTGTTCTATCTTTCTCACTCTCTCTCTCTCTGGGTTGTATTCATTCGGCCCCATTCAGCCAACTGTTTTAAGACGTTGACCCCCATCCAGGTGTCAATATTTTCCTGGCGAGCCAACATTTATGTTTTTTTTGGTTTTTTTACTGAAAGCTAAATTTGTAGATTTTACTATAGAACAATATCTCAGGTGAAGCCGGATTTCTCCATATAATGCTGGATCGCTATCGCTCGCCAGGAAGAAATCGACACCTGAATGTGGAAAAACGTCTTCAAACAGTTGGCTGAATGGGGCCGAATGGATACAAGTCAGAGAAAGAGAGAAAAGGAGAGAAATAGAAAAAAAAGCCGGTGACTCCCCTTAAAGGACTCACAACTAGGATTGTATATATATTTTACTATGTGTTATCGTACTGTTGCTGTTAGGATTATAGCTTTATAAGCACATTGTATAAAATATGTTAAATTTAAGAAAGTATATTTTTACCTGGGCTGTATTGACTTGTATGCTGTCTTTTTTATAACCTGGTGATTTCACTTGTATTGGCGAAACTTTGCAGTAAACAAGAAGTTACCCTACTACTGTATTTTGGTGCCCTGAGTACCCCACAAACTTCTCCACACTATGTACACTTTTTATATATATATATATATATATATATATATATATATATATATACAGAATATATAATGTGTGTGTGTGTGTGTGTGTGTATGTGGAGGTTAAATCACAAATAAGTTATCAAATTATGTAGTAAAACTCGCTATGAAAAATTATATTTGTTAACACCAAGCATTTGTCTATTCACTCAGGACATCTTTAGGGTAATATTCACTCAGGACATCTTCAGGGTAATATGTATTACCTTGAACATTTCTTGAGAAAATAGACAATGCTTGGTGTTTCAATGATTCCTTTTTCCAAGCGAGTTTACTAGACATTATATATATATATATATATACTGTATATATATATATATATATATATATATATATATATATATATATATATACTGTATATATATATATATATATATATATATATATATATATATATATATATATATATATATTTATATATATATATATATAATTATGTGCATACCTCCTGTCATATAGTCATAAAACTTGTGACCATAGACCATTAATTTCCTCTTCAACCGGAGTTCTTCATCGATAGTTGTTTCTCTGGTGTCATTGTCTGAATCTTCAGAAGAGTCATTGGTGTCTTCTGTGTGTTCAGTATCCTTCTCAGTGTCTTCATTGGAAGTTACAAGGTCTTCAGTATCCTTGTCGTTGATAAACTCTACAGCTTGCAAAAAAATCGAACCTCTGAAACTACAGACAAAATCATATAATACACACTACATGACATTATTTGTGGTGATTCCGTTTATGAAATTCATAATAGTTTCACTATTGATATCTCATTTAATGAACAAACTATTAAAGCAAAGCGATTGATATTTAATTTTCTGATGGAATATGTCTATTTCTATATTGTACATGTTGCCTAAATTTCACAAAAAGACCATATAAAATATAGCTCTATTGCCAAAGCACTATTTGCTACTACAAAATCTTTGTCGGAACATGTAGAAATTTGCTTAAAATACATTAAAAAGTAAGCATAAACGATATTGAGATAAACACCAAGACAAAAAATGGCATTAATTATTGTTGGAATATTGACAATTCTGACAATTCATTACAAGTTATTGATAATATTAATTCCATGCCGAAAGTTACTCAGTACACAGCTTCCACTTTCCAACTGTGTTACCAATTTGCCTTTAGATTTTGCATTGTCAGACATTTGCTATATTATATATTTGTATTTTGTCAGATTTGTTAAGAACGGTAATCATTTCACTAATGTTTTCATTTTTGAATAATGCATCACTTAGCTCTACTCCCATTGTTTCAGTATATTTTGATAGAACTAAATTTAAAGATCCCTCGAATGTCTCTTTATTATCAATGCTTATCTTTTTCAATACTTATGTTAGATTAGGGCCCTACATTTTCAAATAGTAGGTATTCCTATAAGTGGAAATACTAGCCGTTTAATAACATATTTAATCTCACTTGCTTTAGACTTATAAAAACTTAGTTGGCAGTAGCAAGAAAGTTAACCAACCAGAAAAAATAACACTAGCTAAATTATTAAGTAATAATAGTAGACTTTACATTTTAATCAAGTTGTCAAATTAATTTACCAAATTCTGTCCCCTCACACAAGGAAACGTAAATTATTAAATATAACATTTTCTGAATATAGAAAGACAAATGATCTAAGAAAAGTGTTCACTTAAGGGGAGCGTCCCCCATGATTTTCAAAATGATAGGATCATTTTCATTTTTTAACAGGGTATAGATACCACTCGTAGGAAAATCATATGCAAACATGAAGCAAATCGGGCTAACAGTTTTTCGCTACCTGGTATTTTCGCATTTTTTACTAATTTTAAAACTGCTAAAACTTTGTTATTTTTGGACCAATTTTAAAAAGTAAGACATCACCCCTTCGGGGATCACGGCGTCAGGCAATAGATAGATAGATAGAAGAAAATAAAATAAAATCGGGTGACGGATTTTTGATACACCCTTTAGTTTTGCCGTTGTATGAATAATAAATTTAGCATATTCCGGAGTTTGCAAAGTTTATTATTCATACAACGGCAAAACTAAAAGGTGTATTAAAAATCCGTCACCGGATTTGATTTCATTTTTCTTCCCTCTCTCCAATGACATCTTGCTTATTAAAATTGGTCCAACAATAACAAAGTTTTAGCGGTTTTATAATTAGCAAACAATGCAAATGATCCGATAATTTTGAAAATCATGGGGGATGCTCCCCAAAATGATGGGGGATGCTCCCCAAAATGATGGGGGATGCTCCCCAAAATGATGGGGGATGCTCCCCAAAATATATAACTACCGTACATTAATTTAATAGTTTCAATTTTAACGTAAACAAACTTTACTTTCTCTAGTAGTATGTTTGTATATACCCAGGCTTAAACCCCATAGCTTTGGGTGGCCGACTCGAGACAGATCCCGAACAGAAACCAACAGTTAAAGTTCCAATTCTTAAGGTCCGGAACCACTTTTGCGTTCCCTCGCCCCTTTCTCTGTCACTTGAAATTTTCTCTAGTGGTAATATTGAAAATAAAATAACATAATTGTTTTTGTTCCATACTAGTAAGATTTTGTAAAATTTGCACTAAATTAGATGACTTATGGACTAATGTTAGGTTACTATACAGACTTTTAGTAAAACAAAATCATATAAGTACATTGTTGCAAAAATGTCATCTTCTTTAAGTCAATCGTTATGACTGTACTTTTATATTTAACATCTTGCATTTTTAACTTCGATTTGTCTTCATGCAACCTCTGTTTACTGTTTGATTTATTGATTGTTTTTCTACCTGTATTTATTACTATTCTTTATTGCTCTTGTTAATTAATAGAGTACTCTTTATTCATATATCATAATTAATAGAGTACTCTTTATTCATATATCATAATTAATAGAGTACTCTTTATTCATATATCATAATTAATAGAGTACTCTTTATTCATATATCTTATTTCTTCTTCATTTGACTATACCTGTTCACTTTGGATAGTATCAATTGCTTGCCCATGTGATTACCTTATTGTATTTGTACTATAAATATAGGTGATTTATAGGGTAACAGTTGGTAGGGGTCATATATCATGCTATGCTCATGGGTACACATACCCGATATTACTATCATTTGTGAATATGTATTGTGCAATGTGCACTATTGTTCATATTTTGTCAAATTGAACATTTGTTTGCATGCTCTATTAATCAATATTGTTTAATGTGCTGTTTCATGCAATAATTAATATTTGTTTTATTTTAACAAGTTTGAATATAATAATTTAACTGGAATGTGTAGTTCTTTCTTCACACATACTTCACCAGAACGTCCTGAACTTCTCATTTGATCACTTACTCAATTATGATGAGAGTACGTTAATATATGTGCAACAAGTTTGCCTGGGAAACAAACTTATTCGCTCATATAGTGGTATACATTATATATGTGGTGTTTTGTGTTTTGTATATTGTATAGTATTGTTCTGCTCAATCTTCTGCGTCATTTCCACATACTGTAGTTATGTTTGTTATTTTGTCTTTATATTGTGCGTGTCCTACTTTGGTTTGTTTGCTTTGGAAGTTTTACATATTTATCATTATATATTATAATATAATGTACTAATTTGAAAAAAAACAGGTGTATGTACAGTAATACTGTACATTATAATATTATCAGTTTTGTGGTTTTCCCATAAGGAAGCGTAATCCAAATCAGAAATTAAGAAAGCGCAGACGTTTCGCAGCTTCATTTCTACATTGTCAGTACCAAAAACACAGGTGTTGAGTTATTTCTATCCTTTGTCATTTGCTTAGGATGTTCATATTATATGTTATGTTACATTTAGCAAAGCTTAACAGTAACATTTTCTCTAGCTTCCAAAGTTGTCACACTTCATATAATATATTTCGATTAGTAGGATAGTTATGTGAATCATTCGATTTATCACTAGTAATTTATTTGTCATATATATTTTAGTATGTTCTTATGTTCCCTTTACCGATTAGTGTTAGAATCAACTGCTTTATCAAATGCTATATTACACATAGATTACGTTTACATAGCGCTTATGTATTGGCTAATAGATTATATTTTCCCAAGTGTACAAGTTATGTGTTGTGAATATCCTAATGTGTATATACTGTATATATACCGGGTGTTCAGAAAACATGTGTACAAAATGAAATGGGTGATAGGGACCACAGAATTAAACATTTTGTAATCCATGGAGGTATGTCCATAAATGCTTCCTTGCGGTGCTACAGGGAAGATAGTTTCTACGTAATTTCCCTAAATTTGTACCCTAACTTCTTCGTGAGTAATCCGTTTATATACAAACATGGTAATTTAATGTACACAACAGTATGAACATTACTTAATTAATGTCAGTACACTGCAAAAACAAAAGCACATTTGAAACTGAAGTGAAGATTAACAATCATTAACAATCATTCAGAATCGTTTAGTAAACGAAGCAGTTTCATTTCGGCACCATGAAGTGGTTGTTTAGTAGTCGACAAGGTAATGTGCTGGTCTTCACCTACACTCTCCTCTTAGTCTTGAGGTAAACTCCATACGTGTAACATGGAGGGCTTCACGTTTGCTGAATTGGCTGATATGCACCTTGTGTATGGTGCTTCTGGAGGAAATGCCAGAAATGCTGTGAGGATGTACCAGAGGCGTTTCCCAAACAGACGCTTGCCAAACCATCACACATTTTCCTCATTGCACAGGCGACTGCGTGAAAGGGGAATATTCACTGCCAATGCGCATGACAATGGTCGCCCTAGGCGTGTGCGAACACCAGAATTGGAAGAAGAGGTAATAATGATGTTCACAATTCGGCCACATGCAAGTACGCGAGGTGTTGGACATGCTCTTGGAGTATCTCGTACTCTGGTTTGGGAGGTGTTCGTGACGAACAGCTACATCCATATCATCTACAAAGAGTCCACGCACTGCTCCCTCGAGATTATCCCGTACGTGTAGAATTCACACAGTGGTACTTGCAGCAGACAGCGCTCCAACCTGATTTTCCCTCGAGTGTGCTGATGTCTGATTAAGCCTCCTTCGCCCGTGACGGTGTGTTCAATATGCACAATGCTCATGTCTGGGCAGCAGCAAATCCACACGCTTCACACGAGCATGAGCATCAGGTGCGGTTCAGCGTTAATGTTTGGGCGGGCATCATTCATGATAAGCTGATTGGTCCGTACATTCTGCCTCCACGTCTCAACGGGAACATTTATCAGATTTTCCTTGAGGAAATGCTGCCCAAACTGCTGGAAGATGTTCCTTTGGCCATCCGCAGACGAATGCGGTTTCAACACGATGGAGCTCCACCACATTTTGGCAACGTGGTGCGGGAGTATTTAAATGCAACGTTTCCGAACCGATGGATTGGCTGTGGTGGTCATGTTGCCTGGCCACCAAGATCCCCTGATTTGACATCCACTGATTTCTTCCTATGGGGACACATGAAGAGC
Source organism: Paralithodes platypus (assembly GCA_032716605.1). NCBI lineage: Eukaryota > Metazoa > Arthropoda > Malacostraca > Decapoda > Lithodidae > Paralithodes > Paralithodes platypus. The sequence goes on along the minus strand of CM064538.1, from coordinate 6,271,424 downwards.
CTTGTGTATGAGACACCCGTTGAATCAGAACAAGACCTCGTTGCAAGAATTGTTGACGCCGCTGGAAGAATTGCGGAGGAGCCAGCAATCTTTGAACGTGTACGTGAATCAATGCTACGGCGCTGCCATGCATGCATACGCGCTGGTGGTCGTACCTTTGAGCAGTTTCTGTAAATTGAAATGTCATGTTGCATTGTTTTGCAGCGTTAGGGTACAAATTTAGGGAAATTACGTTGAAACTGTCTACCCTGTAGCACCGCAAGGAAGCATTTATGGACATACCTCCATGGAGTACAAAATGTTTAATTCTGTGTTCCCTATCACCCATTTCATTTTGTACACATGTTTTCTGAACACCCTGTATATATATATATATTAACCATTAGCAATATGCAAATATTTATGTAGGCCCTTTTTGTCTTACTTTAGGCTGAAGATGGCTTGTGTCTAAGCCGAAATGTCCCACAATAAAGATGGTCATCCCAGTGCTGGTTTTTCTATCTATTTATTTATTTATTTTTATATATATATATATATATATATATATATATATATATTATACTGCATATATATATATATATATATATATATATATATATATATATATATATTATATATATATATAAATATATATATATATATATATATATATATGTATACAGTATTTATATATATAAATATACAGGGTGTCCCGAAGTAGACATGGCAACCTTCAGGATTAGGGTAGGAAAAATGTTGTAAGATAAAAATGTTATTTAAGTAAAATTCCAAATTGTATTTGTTATAGAGATATTGTCTGTTGAATATGGCATTTTCATAAGTATTTCCTCATAAGGCTGGCCTAGCTGTCCTGGAGTTTACCACAATTGCAATTATTTCACCATGTTATTAGCAAGAGAATATAAGTATGTAAATATATGTAAGTTGCAAAATTATTACAGACACATTAGCTCACTTAGGACTTGCTGGACACTATTTGACATGAGGGAGGCGATACCACAGTGTATAACGTCGTGGATTGCAGACAAAAAGGACTTCAGATCGAATCAATGCCAAACGTCAGGGTTTTTCCGAGTTGATGTGATCGTTCCTGCTTTTCTTTATAAATCCTAGTAACACCGACATGTCACAAAAACACCACCTATATCATTACCAATTCATAGCATAAAAGATGCCCGACCATATTCGAAGATGCTGCGAACGACTGTATAGCTGCTCTTTCCAAATGAATTGACGTGTATAAATAAGGAGTTGTCATCTAGTGTGGCAGAAAGGAAGCAACCAACACCTTGAAGCTCCACTGTGAACAACTATTACGACACATATGAAGCACCCAACATCTGTCAGCTTCAATTGATAATCTAGGGGCCTCGTAAGAGTTAGAGGCTACTGAACAGCCTACAATACCGAGTTGAGACATAGAACAAAAATATATTGGATGAGTCCATTACAGCGACGCGAGAGAGGACCGTATATCAAAAATTTAGTAGCTCTTAAACAGTTAAGATTTAATATTTTTGCCATAGACAATGTTATGCTTGGAATCATCTGTATAATCATATCCTGAAGTTTGGCACGTCAATTTCGGGACACACTGTATGTATATATATATATATAGAGAGAGAGAGAGATTTATAGAAGAATTAAATGCTATTTTGGGTATAACAAAGTAATTGTAATTCTTGTGTTGTGTTATATTATTGACTGTATGTCAACAACAAAAATTCATTTATATCAACCTTTGATATGGTTATTCGTAAATATCCTAGGCCGGTGTCTTATGGTCAATACTTACAGGTGAGCCTCTATTGTGAATATTCTTATGACGTTGCAGGTGGCTGTCATAATCCATTCCACAGGATGCTTCCTACACACAAAATCCGCTGCCAGCCTGTTGATAAACATGTGTGGGATATATAGTAGTTTCCGAAAGGGAGGATGCTTTATATTTTGAGATATGAAGATGAGAATCCGGAATATGAAGATGATCACTGCCTGCAATGCTTTTTTTTGTTTTTGTTGGTATATATCATATACTTGGACCTCTTTTTTCGGCTTTCGTCGTATATACTGTATATCCTAACTGTTTCGGGCAATGTGATGGAGGTCTTCATTACATGTAATGTGTTGTTGTTGTATATATTGTTATTGTGGCGTATATTGTTCGATTCACAAAGCTTTCTCCTATTGGTACTGCAAAAATATCACTGTCTCACATAAACCCCTATAATTTGCGGCTTCCCCAAAGCCGGGCCAACCACATGTGTAATAGACCTTTGGTAAATATGACTCTTCAAATAACAAACTGACTATAGACCACAGTACCCAACAACCATGATGTACAGTGGTGGTGGTGGTGGTGGTGGAGGGTAGCACACAACACAAGCTATCTATAGATCACAGTACCCAACAACCGTGATGTATAGTGGTGGTGGTGGTGGTGGAGGGTAGCCCACAACACAAGCTATCTATAGATCACAGTACCCAACAACCGTGATGTATAGTGGTGGTGGTGGTGGTGGAGGGTAGCCCACAACACAAACTAACTATAGACCACAATACACAACAGCCATGATGAATAGTGGTGTAGGGTAGCCCAGATAACCATTAATTAAGTAAAAAAACAACTTGACAATGTTTACACAATCTGACCCACAAGTCAATGAAGTCTCTAACAACAACAACACCAAACAAACTCTATTAAAAACAATGAATGCAATAAACACATTTTTTACAAAAGCCAAACCATCTGGAAAAATATGCATCGTATTGCGTATGATCTATCATCACGATAGCAAGCATTGCACACAATGAATACCTTCATCTTCCAAATAGTCTTCTGCATTTATTAAATAATTTCAACTGATTTTGAAAAAATAACAATATATATAAATATACAGTATATATATATATACGGTATATATATATATATATATATATATATATATATATATATATATATTGTTACGAGGGGAGCCCGGGGAATGCAGATGCTCTAATAGCCTAGCCCACAGCACTGTCAAAAAGGAAACGCCGTAGCAAAAAGACACCAATGCTGTAGTCAATGCACCCAATACTGCCCACCGTACTACACTACCCTGCAACAGACACACTCTTAATATCTAACTCAAACACCAAGACACACAGGTTTTCTAGGAAAAGAGGTTATCTTCCTCTTTGCTCTATTAAAGCAGTAATACAAGGAAACACAAAAATATCTACTGTCTCCGAGTCTGGTTGATAGTGCTGGTAGTATGCAAGAGAACGTCTACGGTTATTCTAAACTGCACAAAACAATGGTAAATAAAATGCTGTTAGACTCTCAGAACAAACCACATAATGCCCAATCGCTTAGGAATTGAGAATCATATGAACAAGAACCATGGGAAAGTCTAAAGCACTATCCTAACACATGAAACATAATAGTTGGTAGTCCAGTAGGTTGGGGCAGGCTAACCACCAAACCACTGTGAGTACCAACTTCAATAATAAAGAATAAATACATATAATAATAATAATAAGCAATGCAGTAGAATAAAGGAAATGAGATGGAAGAAGAAAAGGGAGAAGCTTATATCTAAGATTGCCAGCGAAAAGAATGCAGTGTATCTCCAAAGGTAAACTAAGTAAACTCTAGTATTCAAACTAATACGGATAAAACAAACATAATATGCTTGGAATTACTTCAGCCCTGCTATCCTTCGATCAAATATGGAACAAAAAGAAATATGCGGTATTTAAGGGAACATAAGGAAGCCAGCCAACCAACACCAAACAGTGATGTTGTCGAAGCGAGGGGCAGAATTGAAGTGAGCTCCCGCACCCGCGAGAGTCCGAGCCAGGGGCCCGCGTGGCAAGGATAGGCTCCAGGCGCCGCTAAAATACTTAATTATTTCAGGCGCCTGTACTCTCATTAACAACACAAAAGTAATCAGGTAAAACATAAGACAACATTGTGTAAACTTATGATAAACTGCATTAATCACACAAGGGCTAAATAAACTAAGTAATTATACTACTAGCCGAACGGCAGTGCAACTGCAAGGTGCCACCCAAGGGCTCGCACAAGGGAAAGAAAGAAAGAGGTATAGCAAGCGGCTAGCCTCTACTGTTATGACCGGGACTGCGAATAAAACAAGGGCACTTAAAGATTGGACTAGTAATAGGGCACTATGCAACAACGGTACGCTAGATCCAAACCCCTGAACTTATATGTCGGCGAACAAAACACCTATACACTCCAGAGTTAATCTGCGATAACGGGGTATCCTTAACTGGGCATAAATGTACTCTACTTCAGGCTAACCCACACTGGTATAGCCTGATAACACACAGGATGCAAGTTACGTTAAAATGCATACAAAAGAATCTATGGGAAGATTTATTAAATCACTGCAAGATTTAATATAATAAAAAGATGCTTCAATACAGTTACTCTAAACAACAATAAACTCTTCTCTCCTATCTGAAAGAAAGTGAAGTATAGTCCTACAGCATAGACCTGGAAACTTCTGAAGAATGTCTGATGCTCATAAGATTATCGTATCTTAAACTATATAAATGCAGGAGGCAGGACACCACACGTGTAAAGCGAATACACAAATAGATAGGACATATAATGTTAACTGACACGAGAATACTATAAAGGCGCAACGGTAGTAATGCTCGACACTAAAAGAAGTACTTCCTTATCAACGAAAGAGTCTACTATGGTTGTGCAACTCAACAACAACCTAGACTAATAAATGCTTGTGAATAATAATGCATACATATCAAAAGAGCTTAGGTCCTATCTAGTGTCTGCTAGGCGAATAAAGTCTAGCTGGGATATCAAGGTTAGGAAACTGTGGCTGAGCAAGACAAGCTCATAGCCTAGCGTGGTCCTTAAGGCGGTATGTTTAAAGTTACGTTAATGACGGGGATGCTCTCTTGGTAGATCCAGATCTCAAGTATCTGGCTCTACCCTGGCGATCCCTCTAAAGTCAAGCAAAGAGGCAGCACTGTGTTATAAGGTCGTAGGCTAATGCCCTCTTACAACACGATGCTGCGCTCGCAAAAGACACAACCAACAGGACGACCTAGGCTACCACAGAAACCGTCGAAGTCGTGTAGGTATAAACGAACCATACACACATCGGTGACAACGACAACAGAAACCTTATCCCAGTCTAGCATTAAATAACCGAGCAGAGCACTACTGATAATGAGGGAGACACACACAAAGAGTCATCAAACCTCCATAACTTAAGGACGCTGAGGGAGACACACACAGAGTCATCCAACCTCCATAGACTAAGAACCCTTATAGCCTATTCTAATACATGTAAATATATATGAGAGCGACGCACACAATACGATGGGCCGATATGAAATCGTGTACAGAACCCAAAGGGAGTGCTGTGATGTTAAAAGACTAGAGGAATGAAAGGAAAGAAGTTGAGTGAGAGAGACACTATCAGAATGGTGGGGATATGGGGGACAGTTGTAAAAAGGATGTTAGTCGTGCACGTCCCTAGCCTGCTCTGAGGAAGGCAGCTCCCGGGGACCCCCGCGAACACAGGAGCCCACAAAGATGCAGTGGTCGGCCAATCACAGGCCGAGACGTCACAAGGCAGCAGGTGTCACGTGACACAGCAAGACACGCTAGCCAATCAAAGGGCGTGAGAATGGCACGCGCGCGAGCCTACGAGCGGGGGAGGCAGCACATGTATACGCACGCACACACTACCACCCCCCTGCCTATATTGTTCTCTCTCCTTAACTATACACAATGCATGTTATATTCTATTAATGATATAAAATACTTCCCGTTGTCACAGACGAAAATAAAGACCACCACTGGACTGTCTGTGACAATACGATTGCTAGGAAAGAAAGAACAACATTCTCTGATAACTGTAGCCCACTTCAATGTCCCTGGCGAGCGCTAGTGGCCACCGAGAGGCGATTCTGCAAACGCTGGTAGGCGTCACACTACACATGGCTATATGAGGTATTATAACTCACTAACAACAGACATAGGTTACAAACTCAGTTGGGAGTGACACCCTCACACCCAGGGGGAGTCTGTTGGTGCATCTTGAAACAACAGACTGCTTATACTTCAATAACACTACAAGACATACACAACTACAGTCTTGTTTCTAGTATTTTTTATAGTTTTTATATAATTTGTATTTAAATATTTTCTTCTATAGAGAAACACAGCAACTCCTACTTTACGACCCTACGCTGGGCTACATACGGCAACCAACAAGCACCAAATGTAAACATGCTAATCAAACCAAAGTAGGAGACTACACCAAAACTAACTGACCACTAAATTTCTCCTCAACAAAAGGGCCCACGTCGTTAGCCGCTGATTTGTGTACTTAAATTTCTCCAAAAACTGGAGGGGATGGTGGTCGGAGTAAATCTTAACAGTCGGGCCATAGGCTGGTACATACATCTGAAAGTGCTGCAGGGACAGAACAATCGCTAGGAGCTCCTTCTCTACCACTGAGTAATTCCTCTGGACTCGATTATACTTCTTTGAGTAGAAGGACACTGGATGCTCTATCCCTGCATGCTCTTGCAGCAGTACCGCACCTATCCGCACATCACTAACTAGCGTCAGTAACTAGGATAACTGGCAATCCAAAGTCAGGAGCTCGCAGGATGAGATGGTGCGACAGGAGAGACTTAACTCCTGCAAAAGCCTCCTGGCAGTCCACTTGAACTTGATGTCTTTCCGCAGTAAATTAGTCAGCGGAGCAAGTACAGTAGAGTAGTCTTTAATGAATCTCCGGTAGTACCCAATCATTCCTAAGAACCGTTGCAGAGATTTTCGAGTGGTAGGAGGAGAGAAACTAGCAATAGCCTCCACCTTTGCAAAGGGTGGAGACACCTCACCATGCCCTACCATGAATCCCAAGTAATTGACAGTAGCCTGTACAAAGTCGCATTTCTCCAGATTTACAACCAAACCTGCTTCACTAAGTCTTTTGAAAAAAAGCTCAACATTATCAACATGCTCTTGCCAGGTGGTATAAAAAATCACGACGTCATCAATATGGACTACACAATTAGGGATATCATCTACAACCCGGTTCATCAATTGCTGAAACGTAGCCGGGGCGTTCTTGAGCCCATAGGGCATCACCTGACACTGGTAAACTGTCCCGTCCACCACAAAACTAGCAATTTTCTTGGCTCTCTCAGTCAACGGGACCTGCCAATAACCTTTCACTAAATCCACCTTAGTGATAAACGTGGCAGCACCGATGCGGTCTACGGAGTCTTCAACTCTAGGTAATGGATAGGCATCTGTCTGGGATAATGCATTGACCCTCCTGAAATCAACACAAAAGCGAATCTTGCCATTCGGTTTAGGTTGTAAAGTCACTGGCGAAGACCACTCACTATATCCCTTCTTCACCAGACCCTTCTCCAACATGTAGTCCAGTTCTGCTTTGAGGGCAGGCTGCCGAGCAGGATTTATACGGTAGGGGGCCAACTTGAGTGGTTTAATGTCTCCTACCTCTATGTCGTGCATCACCCAGGATGTCAGACCTGGAGAATCACCAAACACGCTGGAGTACTGCCACAGCATATTGAACAACTCATCTTGTCGCTTAGGACCAAGATGCTGCAACATACCCATTGCCCACCCACAACCCAGCCAGGACCGCAGCTTCTAAATAGTCAACATATTTCTCCTCCTCCGTCCCTACTACAGCCAGGTCATGAGAGGGACAATCTGTGCCACCTGTGCAGTCACTTCCACAATTCATAAGAACAAAGGCTTCCCCCCCGATACCCGACATGCGCACCCTCGCATTCCTTAAGGCTACACCTGCCTGCGCAGCATCACCTCCATCAGCGCCACGACCAGATGTAGTCGGTTTATGGTAGGGCTTTAACATATTAATATGGCAGAATTGGGAGGCTTTGCGACGGTCGGGCGTGTCTATTACATAGTCAACCTCACCAATCTGCTTAACGACCTTGTATGGACCACAAAACTTAGCTGCTAAGGGTCGACCCTGAACTGACAACAGTGCCAGAACCTCGTCGCCCACCTTGAACACCCTAGTTTTAGCCTGCTTATCATAATGGTAATTCATCTTGCTTTGTGCTGCCACTAGGCACTCTTTAGCTAGCTGCAGGGCAGTCTGCAACCTCTCCCGAGTCTTCTGCACATACTCGAGCAGAGGCACAGAGCCCCCTGCCGCATCACTCTCCCAGGCATCTTTCACCACATCCAGGGGCCCTCTGAGACAATGACCAAACACAAGGGAATTGGGCGAGAATCCCAAAGACTCTGAAGGGACATCACGAATTGCAAAAAGAACAAAAGGTAAAGCAGTGTCCCAATCCCTCTCATGCTGCAAGCAAAATTTACGCAGCATACTCTTCAAGGTCTGGGAAAACGCTCAAGGGCTCCCTGTGATTGTGGATGGTACGCAAGCGCTTGACAGCACATGCTTTATACCTAACTCTGAGAGGGTTTGCTTGAAGAGATTTGATGTAAAATTAACCCCTCTGACAGACTGGATTTGACGTGGCAAACCAAATCTAGTGAAGAAATGAAGGTGTTTGAGGACAACCTTCGCGTTCATGCTGCTAACCGTAATAGCCTCCGGGTATCTAGTTGTGGCATCCATCAAAGTAAGCAAGTATTTATATCCCGCACTGGTGGGTGGTAATGGACCGACCATGTCAATTATGACACGAGTAAATGGCGGTTCAACTGCAGGTATAGGGATCAAATGTGCTATGGGTATTCCTTGGTTGGGTTTTCCAACTACCTGACAAACATGACATGACATAAAAAAAGTAGCCACCGATGCATGCACATTAGGCCTCCAAAAATGAAAACGCAGCCTTTCAGTAGTCTTACGCACCCTTAAATGCCCCGCCAGTGGTGCCTCATGCGCTAGCCTAACCAGCTCTTCCCTGAATTGAGCAGGCACCACTAACTGCTCCTCCCCCATGCCTGAGCCCGTATCTGGCGTCCACTGCCGATACAACAATGTCCCTTTTACACCAAATTTCTCTGGACCGTTCTACCCACCAGTCGTGCCAACCTTCTTAAACAGGAGGCCCAGACTCGGGTCCTCTTGCTGCAACTTGCTCAATTCATCTCTAGGTATCTCCGACACGGCAGTTACCTCTGACCTCTCAAATATAGCAGAAGCTTGAGTCGGCGGCACTATGTCAGACTTCTCGTCCGGCACTAGGTCACCTCTACTAGTCTCGGTATCCTCACTGGGGTCAGCCACGCCCACCGCTGCCTCCGAGCCAGTGTCATCTAGTAGTGCATCATGGGATGGCCCGCACTCATGGCTGTCGACCCCCGCACCCACTAAATCATCCTCCCGTTGTGCCACTTGTGCCATTGATCTGGTCACTGCACACACAGGGTAGATAGAGTCCATGTTATATTCCTGCAAACAACCACCAGTAGGGAGCTCAAAAGCAGCCTCGGTGACGAATACAGGAGGCGGGAAAACTACATCCCCTGCCAAGTCAGTCCTGAGCAAAAAGTCCACCCCCTCAACTGGCAGAGTGTCCACCATGGCCACCTTACCCTCGGCGATCAACAGTGGGCACTCTAGGGTCACCGGGACTAAATCACAGCATTGCTCACCGTTGATTCCCCTGCAAATAACAAACTCTCCGGTGCCAATAGGTTCCCCTGTCAGGGTGCGACACATGGATTGCTGCGCACCAGTATCCCTAAACACCTTGACAGGGTACGTCTGCTCCCCGATCAGTACTGATCCATCATGTATGAATGGCCGACACCAATCAGGGGAAGTCTGGTTATGCTCAGGTGGTGATACCATCTGGGCCGGTAAATTGCTTACAACCCTGCTTCACGCTGGGCCTACACTTCCCCCCAGACTCACCAGTACCTGGCTTGCCTTTCACAGGCACCTCCCCTCGTGTCGTCACCAACTGGACAGCCTTGGGTCCCTGGGTAGCCTTCCACTTAGTACACTGAGGTTTAATATGACCCCCTTGTTTGCAAAATTAACATCGCACTCCCGTAGAAGCTCGCTGGTTGTCAGCCTTGTTATAGTGTATTTTATTTGTAGTACCTTTGGGTGATGATGGGCGAGCTGATACTGTGGCTGCTTGGTGCATAGGTCGGTCTCTCCTGTCACCAACACACGCTGGGCTAGTGCAAAGTCATCAGCCCAAACTGCTGCTTCCCTTAATGATTTAAACTGCTTTTCATTTAATTTTGCCCCAATGTCCTTTTCAACTATGCTTGTAAACTGCTCCATCAGCCAAACCTCACACGCCGCCTCCAAAGTATCAGCTGACATGCGAGTCCCCTCGCCGCTTCCGAGCCCCACTGAAAGCCAGCCTGTAAGCCTCAGGACACAGCTCGTAGGCTTTTAACACAGCCTCTTTAAGTAAATCACACACTAGCTCCTGAACTTCTAGGCGATCGTATGCATCAAGAGCCTTGCCTTTCAAAACATTAGACACCAACACTGTCCAGCGTTGCCTCGGCCACTGATACTCATGGGCCTTCTTCTCAAAACGCAAGAACCACTCTGTGACCTTGAGTTCATCGAAGGCCGACACGAGTTTCAGCTGTCGAGACAACAGCACCTCTTCTGCCTCCTCCTTAGATACATGCCCAGCATTATTCCCCTGCCGTCTTTGCCCACTAGTTTCCAACTTCGTCTTCTCCAAATCTGCCTGTCTATCTCTCTCTCTCTGTCTCTCCTCCATCTCCATCCTCCTCAACTCAATTATCTCTTCTCTCTCTCTCTCTTCCAACTCCATTCTCTTGAGCTGCAACTCAACCTCTGGAGTCCTTCTCGACCCTATCGGGGTTATAGGAGGAAACTGGGCGAAAGGGGGAACATTGTGCTAAGCACCCACCGTATGAGTGGCAATGAAATGCTGGGGTGTGTTCCACGACACATGGGGGGAAGAAGGAGGATAATGGGGATTGCTAGCATAACTCGAAACAAATGTACTGGCCATAGGGGCATAAACATAGCCCTGTGAAAATGAAGGGGCCGTACTGATAGGGTTAAATGCTGACGGTGGAGGCATGGTGGCAGGTGCTGTGGTAATAGTAGGAGACTGCCTAAACACAGTATCACCTTGCTCTGGAGTTGTTGCTCCACTCCGGTTCCCAGTAGAATGATAGCTAGCCTGACTGATAGGACGCTGTGGCACATGCTGGATGGTGCCATCATCCACAACACGAGTACTAGCTTCCTGAAGACCATTATGCTTTGCAACTACCTTACACACCTCTTGAACTAACTCTGCCTTAGCCATACCACTGCACCTCCAACACACGTCCTAATTCATCACTACTCCTGCCAGCAACCTCTTCTTGACTAGGTTGGGTTCTAATAAACTGCCAAACATCCTCCCTCCCCACAATATGAACAGGAATGTAATCAACATGCGACATCTTAGCAATAGTTGTAGACACGGGTTAATGAAATAAGAGTACTATGTCCGTAGACTTTAAACTGCAAGAAACAATTACTGACCGATCTAAATATAATTACTTCACACCCCAAGAACTCTATACTATCACACTATCCTGGCCTGAGGTCGCCACTGTTACGAGGGGAGCCCGGGGAATGCAGATGCTCTAATAGCCCAGCCCACAGAACTGTCAAAAAGGAAACGCTGTAGCAAAAAGACACCAATGCTGTAGTCAATGCACCCAATACTGCCCACCATACTACACTACCCTGCAACAGACACACTCTTAATATCTAACTCATACACCAAGACACGCAGGTTCTCTAGGAAAAAGGGGTTATCTTCCTCTTTGCTCTATGAAAGCAGTAATACAAGGAGACACAAAAATATCTACTTTCTCCGAGTCTGGTTGATAGTGCCGGTAGTATGCAAGAGAACTTTTACGGTTATTCTACACAGCACAAAACAATGGTAAATAAAATGCTGTTAGACTCCCAGAACAAACCACATAATGCCCAATCGCTTAGGAATTGAGAATCAAATGAACAAGAACCATGGGAAAGTCTAAAGCACTATCCTAACACATGAAACATAATAGTTGGTAGTCCAGTAGGTTGGGGCAGGCTACCCAGAGCAAACCACCTAACCACTGTGAGTACCAACTTCAATAATAATGAATAAATACATATAATAATAATAAACAATGCAGTAGAATAAAGGAAACAAAATGGAAGAAGAAAAGGGAGAAGCTTATATCTAAGATTGCCAGCGAAAAGAATGCAGTGTATCTCCTAAGGTAAACTAAATAAACTCTAGTATTTAAACTAATACGGATAAAACAAAAATAATATGCTTGGAATAACTTCAGCCCTGCTATGCTTCGATCAAATAAGGAACAAAAAGAAATATGCGGTATTTATGGGAACATAAGGAAGCCAGCCAACCAACACCAAACAGTGATGTTGTCGGAGCGAGGGGCAGAACTGAAGTGAGCTCCCAGCCTCCCACACCCGCGAGAGTCCGAACCAGGGGCCCGCGTGGCAAGGATATGCTCCAAGCGCCGCAAGAATACTTAATTATTTCAGGCGCCTGTACTCTCATTAACAACACAAAAGTAATCAGGCAAAACATAAGACAACATTGTGTAAACTTATGATAAACTGTATTAATCACACAATGGCTAAATCAACTAAATAATTGTACTACTAGCCGAACGGCTGTGCAACTGCAAGGCGCCACCCAAGGGCTCGCACAAGGGAAAGAAAGAATGAGGTATAGCAAGCGGCTAGCTTCTACACAGGGCTACATGAGGTATTATAACACACTAACAACTGACTTAGGTTACAAACTCAGTTGGCAGTGACAATATATATATATATATATATCATGAGAGAGAAAGACCTTTCACTGACCTTGGGGGTGAAGTGTTCGGTGCCTTCAGTTTGTCAGTGTTGTTAAGAATCCACCGACAGAATTCATAATTCCAAGAAATTAATCCGAAGATGTTGAACTTGGTTTCTTTAAAGCCTTTGTTTAGGTCGAGCTCCACCTGTTAAATTTGTTTAGTTTTATTTACTAACAATTTACAGCCAAGAACATAGTCATATACTTACATGGAACATTAGTTAGAATTAGTGCTACGTTTACCTAAAAACTGTATGTCACACTTTAGGTTCATAGACAAAAGACATTGTTCAATAATTGTTGGCGTATATCTATCTATCTATCTATTGCCTGACGCTGTGATCCCTGAAGGGGTGGCCACGAACGAACCGCCCCATGCACCTCGGTTCCCAGTCAGTCGACACCCCTCCTCCCAACCAGCACCGCCTTCATTCATACACTTCCTCACTCCATCCTTCCACCTCTCCCTCAGTGCACCTCTCCCTCTCTGTCCTTCCACCTCGCTCTCGTACACCCTCTTAGTCAATCTCACGCTTTCCATATGTTCCATATGGCCGAACCATCTCAAGTTGTTCCTTTTCACACTTTTCAGCACATCTACCTCCACACCACACCTCCTTCTTACTTCCTCATTCGTCAATCTATCCCTCCATGTAACTCCGCACGCACTTCTCAAGTAACTCATTTCCACAGCTCTCACTCTTGGTCTGAGTCTCTTCCCGAACGTCCATGCTTCGCTTCCGTAAGTTAGTGTCGGGATTACCACACTGTCATGCAAGGACTTCTTCGCTTCCATACTGACCACTCTATTTCTTGTTACTGCCTCTAACTTTCCTACAACCCTCTTCCCCTGTTGCACCCTCTTCCGCACTTCTTCATCCATAGTCCCATATTTACTCAACACACTGCCCAGATACTTAAAAGAGCTGACAATCTCCATAGCCTGACCGTTCAACTTCACCTCACACTCTGTGACTTCACCCCTTTCGAAGACCATAACCTTGCTCATCCCCGCATTTACCTTCAAATTCCGTTTTTCGCACACTGTTCCAAACTCATTTACCAGACCCTGCAACTCCCATTCATTATCGCTCATCAGAAATGTATCATCCGCAAACAGCCGTATAGGCGGCTTCCACTCATTTCCCCCCGCTTTTCAGCGATACATCAACATCCACTGCTCTTCCTAGTATTTCTTTCATGACTCCATCCATATATATAGTAAACAAGCACGGGGACATCACACACCCCTGTTTCAACCCAGCACTCAGGTCAAAGAACTCGCTCTGCTCATTTTCCACACATACTGCCACCTTTGCACCTTCATACATGCTCTTCTCTGCTTTCAGCAACTTGCCATCTACTCCGTATATTCTAAGTACTTCCACATGCCTTCTCTATCCACTCTGGCATAGGCCTTCTCCAAGTCCATGAAGGCAACATACACCTTTTGTTTCTTCTCCAGATATATCTCCACAACACAATTCAGGGAAAAAATCTGATCTACACATCCTCTTCCCTTCCTAAGACCTCCCTGCTCGTCGCCTATCCATTTCTCCATTCTCACTCTCAGTCTCTTAATCACTACCCTACTGTACACCTTCCCTACTATGCTTAAAATACATATTCCTCGATGGTTACCACACACTCCTCTTTCCCCTTATATAGGGGGACTATTATGCCAGTCTTCCAGTCATCGGGTGCATTCCCCTTCTCCCATGCTAGTTTGCACATTTTCCATACCCATTTGATCACTATCTCACCACCATACATCAACATTTCCCCACATACTCCATCTGTTCCTGGTGCTTTCCCCAACTTCACTCTTTTCATGGCTTCCCACACTTCTGACCTCCTGATCCCCACCTCCTCCTCCACTACTTCTCCTCTTCTCCCTCCCATACCCCATCCTTACATTTAGCAACTCGTTGAAGTACTCCCTCCATCTTTCGACTCTCTCTTGCTTCTCGGCTAGCATTCTCCCATTCTTATCTTTCACACTCTTACTGTTTCCCTTGCTACCTTCCCTAACTTTCTTGACTTCTTTCCAGAACAGTTTCTTACACTCCCTCCATTTTACACTCAGATTCCTTCCAAATTCCTCATCTACTCTTCTCTTACTTTCCTTCACTACTCTCTTCACCACTCTCTTTCTCTCCACGTACCTCGCTCGTTTCTGCCTCTCCAAATCTTCATTCCCTCTACTATCCAACCACTCTCTATACGCTTTCTTCTTATCTTCCACAGCTATTTTGACCTCTTCTGTCCACCATGCTGTACCTTTCACTCCCCTCCCTCTTCTCCTCAGTCCACACACCTCCTCACATGCTGCACAGACCTCTTCCTTAAAACACCTTGCTTATCTCCTTCACTTCCTCCATATCTTCCAGGTAGAACCCACCTAGTCGTCTTTCTACTACTCTCCTGTACTCTTCCCTGATTTCCTCCTCCTGTAGCCTCTCCACCCTCCTCACTATTCCACCTTCCTCTCGCCTCCCTCCAGCTCTCCTCACCCACTTCTTTTGTATCCTAACCTTAGCTACTACTACATAATGATCAGACAGACCCCCTCCAATACCCCTATACACCCTAGCATCCATCACAGATTTCTTCATTATTTCATCCACACATATAAAATCAATCAGTGACTTTCGTTCCACCACTGTCTTATCCTTCATCGTCCACTCCACTTTCCATGTGTACCTGTGTATCATTCTGTGTCGGAAGAAGGTGTTGGCTATCCATAACCTCCTCCCTACGCATACGTCCACAAGTGCACTACCATTCCCATTCACCTCTGACGGTACCCCCCACCCTCCCACCACTCCATCAACTTTCCTATCACCGACCTTACCATTCATATCCCCAATCAGAAATATTGGCGTATGTTTAGCATGTCCATACAGTATGTTCTTGCTATGGTGATTCCAATGTTATGTATTACTTTCTTAATTTTTTGTTTTTATGATGGAGACAAAAGACACGCTGTCTGTAACGAGAGCCCCCCCTAAAGCCAAAATAGTGACAAAGAGCCAATTTCAAGGTACGTTAGAGTCAAAATGCTTAGACACACAAAGTTTAAATCAGTCATAGGTTGAAGGAGAGATCGATTGAGGGAGAGAGTTTCAGAGTTCAATTGACAAGTAAAAGAATTACTGAAACAATTTGGTTTTTGTTCGGTTTGAAAGCTGGACAGAATAGGAGTGGAGTTGTGTTGAAAGGCGGGTGCCTCCCACTCGTCGTACGGGAGGAGGTATGCACTGAGAGAGCTCTGAAGAACACTGATTATTGTAATATCGATAGAAGAGTGAAAGAGATGCAACATTGGGGTGTGTAGAAAGAGATTGTAGGGAATTTGTAAGAGGAGGTGAGTTGATAAGGGATATTGATGGAAGATGAGGAGGAATTTGTTTATTGTTGAAAAATATGGGAAAGTCGAGTGGAAGATTGTGGATGATAGAGTTTGGAAGCATTGAAAGTAACAACATTTTCTCTGCCCCAATCAGATATTGAAAAATCAGAGGATGAGAACGCCATGACCTCATCATGGGTTTTTGTAAGTGACTTTATGGAAACTGGTTGTGGAAAACTAGTTGAATAGTGTACGGTAGAGTCATCAGCATATGAGTGGATAGGACTATAGGTACAGTTGAGATCATTGATGAAAAATAGAAATAGGAATGTGGATAGGACCACCAGATTTTGATAGGGGGAGGAAGTGAACGAAGGCCAACCACAACCGCAGCTATGGCATGGCCCGAGGGAAAATTTGAGATAAAGGCATAGATAGAGGGATAATTGCCAAATTATGGTACTTTGGAAATAAGTGGCTTGTGCTAAACTCTATCAAAAGCTTTTGCTATGTCTAGTGCAACAGTAAACGTCTCACCGAAGTCCCATACGGAGAGCGACCAATAGTTAATATAGTAGGAAAGTAGATGCCCAGTAGAGCAGCTTATAAAGAAGCCATACTGGCAATTTGAAAGAAAGCTATGGGAAGTCAAATGCTTATGAAATTTTGAATTAAGAATAGATTCCAGTACTTTAGAGATACAAGATGTGCCAGCAATTGGATGATAGTTGGAGGGTTGAGAGCAGTCACCCTTCTTTGGGACAGGTTGAATGAGAGCAAACTTCCAGTAGGAATGAAAGCTGTTATATGAAAAACAGAGACAGAAGCTGTTACTTAGACAAGGAATTTACCAAGACAAGAAGCACAGTTTTTTAGTACAACAAGAGGATCACCATCTGGCCCATACACCTTCTTAGTATAAAGCTCAGAAAGGGCAAAAAGTACATCTCTGGAAGATATTATACTATTAGGAATAAGTAAGTGAGAGAGTAGTGAGTGGTAACGGTAACATTTTATACCAATTGTAGACTGTTTCCCAGAAAACTTTGCCTCCTCTCATTTTGAATATTTATACAATATGTTTATATCAAAGACCATGTTTTTAAGTTTGGCAACATAGCTTTTAACCCTTTCGCTGGGCCTACGTATATACACTATATGTCCTATCATAGACTACAGTAGATCTGGACTGGGTGTGAAAATGGAACTTTACAGTAAGGGACCCAAAATCGGAGAACGAACCCCCAAGTTCGAACCTCTCAACCGCGAATTTTTTTGAATTTTTCGGTTTCGAGGTTCGAAGTTGGGGGTTCGTTCTCCGATTTTGGGTCTCTTACTGCAAAGTTTCATTTTCGTGTCCATTCCAGATCTACTGTAGTCTATGGTCCTATGTAAAAAAAAAGGCTTACACTACAGCCGAGTCCATACCCGTATTGGTGTTACCGGCCGAGTTAGTTGCACCAACGCTCCTCGCTTGTCACCAGATGCTTCCAGAGGTTTCTAATTTTGCCACCCATACTCAAATCAGTGTGCTTAGTGCATTGATTGATGGATGGTCTGTGTACAATGAAGAGGTGTTTTAGAAGCTAAAAATCAACAAAAACAGGGCCACTTCTCCATTTAAGGCAAGGCGTTTGTTTAGGCGAAGTTTAAAAGAATCAACGGTGCTGCAGTCTATGACATCTCGGGGAAGCCCATTCCACAAGTTGACAACTCGATTGAAGAAGAAATATTCTCACTCGTGCAAGTCAAAAGATTTTCCAACAAATTTGCAACCGTTCGCCGTGTGTAATTTGATTGGTCGATTGTTAAATATTTATCACAGTTCATATTGTCGATGCCTTTGATGATTTTGAACACTTGAATTAAGTCGCCTCTTAGTCTGCGCTGGGTTAAAGGAAATAGATTTAATTCTCTAAGACGCTCCTCGTATGATTTGTTTATTATGCAAGGTATCATTTTGGTAACTCTGCATTGAACTCGTTCTAGCTTGTCTATATCTTCCTGGTAGTCAGGGCACCAGAATTGAACGCAATATTCCAGGAGAGGGCGGACTAAGGATTTCATCTTTGGATTTATGCTTAAATGACCTGCCTATAAAGACAATTATTTTGTTTGCCTTTCTAACAACTTTTGAACATTGTTGACTCGGTTTTTGGTGACGTGATATTGTTACTCCCAAATCAGTTTCTCTGTTTACACTCTTAAGCTGGGTGCAATTCATTGAATAGTTTGCTTTCTTATTTTGGTTTACGATATGGAGTACTCTACATTTATCTGCATTGAAACACATTTTCCAAATTTAAGACCAATGTGACAACTTATCTAGATTATGTTGTATATTTTCAACATGTTCATTTGAGGGTATGCTATTTGAAATTTTTGTATCATCAGCAAACTTTGAGATTGTACAGGTGAGATCTTCATATATTTCGTTAAAGTAAGCTAGGAAGATAATTGTCCCCAGTACCGATGCCTGGGGTACCCGACTACTTACATTGATCCATTTGGATGCTTTACCGTTTATGACTACGCCTTGATTTCTGTCACTGAGCCAATTTTCTATCCATTTCAACACACCGTCTTGTATTCCATGCACTTTTAGTTTTATCAATAAACGTTTGTGGGGAACTTTGTCACAGTCCTTTTGAACATCAAGGTGTATAATATCTACAGCTTTACTCTCATCATATAGGTTGAGGATATCGTGGAAGAAGTCTAAGAGGTTTGTTAAGCAGGTGCATTTATTACGAAAACTGTGTTGAGTATCTATAAGCATGTTGTTTACCTCTAAGTGATTTACGAGTTTGTCTCTTAGGAGTGTTTCTAGCATTTTACATACAACTGAGGTTAAGCTAATTGGACAATAGTTACTAGGTAAGAACTTGATGCTTTCTTTTTAATATAGTTGTTACGTTGACAAGCTTAAACTGATCAGGCATAGTCCCAGACAGTAAGGATTTATTGAAGAGCAATGTCAGTGGTTTGGAGAGCTCATACTTCCTTTAGAACTCTAGGCGAGATTGTAACAGGTCTGGGGGATTTATTTACCTGAAGTTTATCTAAACATTTCAAAACTTCTGTACAACTTGCCCACACTTTCATCAACCCAAGTGCTTGGATGCAGACATCCGGTTCCTCATGCCCTACAGGGTCAACGGAGTTTCCCACAAACCCAGCTTGGCATTATGTCCCTGAGATTGAGGCTCCTTCACCCTCTAGGACAAACAACTGTCCATGCCCACACAAAGCCAGGGCACAAGGTGGTAGAAGGAGGAAAACAAGACAGGTGATTGCTTCGCCCACGCCACAGTAACCTACCACCTAACTGCCGGGCGAAAACCCAGATTCAGGATCAAAGAAAAAAGATGATAAATGCCATGCGACCCAATTAGTAAATACAGCCTGAAACATCCCTCACAGAAGATAGATAAGGACATGCTCTTCACAAGCTCTCACCCTGCTCATCCCACTCCCTTGCTACTGCCCCAGCTATTCTCCTCCTAAAATACTAGACCTGACTTATGGGACAATCCTGAAAATTAAAGTTTAGAGTCGAGAAATAGAATACCTCCAGAATGTGGAGAACTACAGGAGTTAAAATCCCTAATCTCCTTAGGCTTGAATGGTTACTTCATGCATCTGAGCGAGTAGTGGAAAGCAGAATTACCAAGGATGTTACGAGAGTGGTACTTTGATTCCTGTGTGTCTGAAGGAACCGATTAAAACTGTGTGATATTGATGTGTGGCAAGTCGATGTATGTGCTGTCCAAGGAGTCCTAAAGCCTGCATGAAGTACAGTAGGCCAATATATGTGCTGCCCGAGATAATCTAAAGTTTAATAGGCCGACGGGTGTGCTGCCTGAGATATCATGAAGTAAACCTGATGTGTGGTAGGCCAACGGTGTGTTGTCTGAGGTGTCTGTCATGAAGTCATTCTGAAGTGTGGTAGGCTGAGGATTTTGCTGCCTGAGGTATCCTGAAAGTCTATGTGAAATGTGCTTGGCTAATGCATGCGCTGCCCGAAATATTCTGAAATCCGCCTGAAGTGTGGCGGGATGCCGTCAGTGATAAAGGAATTCTTAATTATGCATCTTCCCATTCCTTACAATGTTCATGTCAATCCATGAGGACTTGCGCATGATAGCCCAGCTTGTAATCATGTGCCATCCTACCTTAGTCATGCATCTCAAAATACCCAGTGTTCATGATAAGAGGTGAGAGCATGCACTAGTTACATCAATATACAATTTCCGTGTCCCCTTAATCGTATGTTTTGAGATTCTCTACATGTTTGTGATAAATAATGAGGAATCATGCTAGTATAAATCAATATAACTTTAATCCCCTCCCTTGTGTTCACTTGAACACATATTCGGAGATCCTCTAAATGCTTGGGTTAATTGATGAGGATTAGTACTAGCTAAAATCGATATAACTCTACTTCCCTCCCATGTCACTTGATCATAATTATGTTTAGTGAACTTTGAAGTGTTCATTCTAATTAAATTAATAAGGACTCGTAATACTTGAACCGTGCAAAACAGTGTCCATCAACACTTGAATGTGTATTTTTGAGACTCTTTGGTGAGGACTTTCAAATGTAGGTTAAGGTGTAACGACGTCCCATAGACATTTTATAAGTTAATTAAAATATTACGATATTCCTTCGGTGTACATATTCGAATAGTAAAAGCTTGTGCGACACTAAGTATACGCGCCCTAGCCGCTTATTAATGTATCCCTTTCTGTACCGGCAACGTCCATTTATCTTTATTGTGGCTACTGTTAGACAATTTTAGTCAGTTTTAAAAGGGCCTCCAGCCTTTAACAGGCTTCGAACAATCTCGCTAAGCCCTTTTTAATCCCACAGATCCTCCTTAAACTGCACAAAATCGTTTAGTAATAATAGCACAGAAGGGGTTAAATATAGAAACCCGCTTGGTTCTCACGATACACACCCCTCTTCCCTTCCTTCTTTGATTTAACTGCGCTTCATGCCCTGCTGTTCATAGTCATTTCACCTCCCCCAACTTACCTCCATCTCTCGCTCTCCCATCTCGCTCCCTTTCATTAGTCCCACTACCTGTTCTAATGTCCATAGCCACCTCCCATTCCCCCTGTTACCTCCCCATATAAGTCCCTTCCCAGTGCCTCAAGCTATTTGCTTAGCCCAACGTTAACCCTCTGATTCTATAATCTTCTTTGACTTGCCAAGCACTCTTTCATCAATAATAAATGCACTGAACTATCCAACTCTAGCTCTTCCCAAGCTTTCAGGCATCAAGCCAAAAACCTCCATAACAATTTCTCTTCCTCATCTTTCCCTCCCCTTTCCCAATCTGATGGCACAAGCATAACTTTTTCCTCTGACAAAGCTGAAGTCTTCGCTCAAACTTTCGCTAGTAACTCCACCTCGGATGATTCTGGTGCTATTCCTCCCTCTCCACCCCCATCTCTCCTACTTATGCCTAATATCCTAATCTCTTCTAAAGATGTACTTTCTACCCTCTCTGGGCTTAATACTAAGAAGGCGTATGGTCCAGACGGTGTTTCTCCTGTTGTACTGAAAAACTGTGCTTCCGTGCTGACTCCATGCCTAGGTAAACACTTTCGTCTTCGTCTCTCCTCTAACGTCCTCCCTTCATGCTGGAAGTTTGCTCTCATTCAACCTGTCCCAAAGAAGGGTGACCACTCTCAACCCTCCAACTATTGTCCAATTGCTCTCATCTCTTGTATCTCTAAAGTTTTTGAAACTATTCTTGCTTCCAAATTTCTTAAGCATTTTTCTTATAATCTACTCTCAGATCGCCAGTATGGCTTCCTCAAGGGTCGCTCTACTGGTGATCTTCTTTCATATCTTACTAACTCTTGGCATCCTCCTTTCGGGACTTCGGTGAGACCTTTTCTATAGCACTAGACATATCGAAGGCAATCGATAGAGTCTGGCAAAATCTCTAATTTCTAAACTACCCTCCTTCGGTCTCTATCCCTCCATCTGTGCCTTTGTTTCTAACTTCCTTTCCAGTCGTTCCATAACTGCAGTTGTGGACAGCCATCGCTCACTTCCTCATCCTATCAACCCCGGTGTTCCTCAGGGTTCTGTCCTATCTCCAATTTTATTTCTAATTTTCATATATGATCTTCTCAACTGTACCTCCAGTCCCATCCATTCATTCTCAGAAGACTCTATCTTACACTACTCAACTAGATTTCCAGAATGCCCCAGCCAGCAATCCCTCAAAGACAAATGTAATGAAGCCATAGGACACTTAACCGCTGATCTAACTACTATTTCCAATTGGGGCAGAGAAAACCTTGTTACCTTTAATGCTTCCAAAACCCAATTTCTCCATTTTACTACCCGTCCATAACAGCCAGGGGACTTTCCCTTATACTTCAACAATACAAAAATCAATCCTTCATCTTCTCTCAATATTCTTGGTGTCTCTTTTTCTTCTGCTCTCACTTGGAAGGATCATATTTCCAGTCTTGCTAGGGCAGCCTCCCAGAAGCTGGGTGTGCTCAACCACCTCAAGGGGTTCTTTACCCATGCACAGTTTCTTGGTCTGTACAGTGACATAGTGCGTCCTTGTATTGCGTAATGAGTATTGTTCACATGTGTGGGGAGGATCCTCCCACACCGCTCTACTAGACAAAGTTGAAAGGAAGTCCTTTCGTATCATTCACTCCCATCCACTCACCAACTCTTTGCAATATCTCTCTCTCCGCCGTAATGTTGCAGCCCTCTCGCTATTCTATCGCTACTATAATAATCAGTGTTCCTCAGAGCTTTCCCAGTGTATACCACCTCCTCTACGTAGGGCACGTGGTACCCGTCTTGCAACACAATCCCACCCCTACTCTGTGCAACTATCCAACCCAAAAGTGAAACGTTACTCTCTTCTATTCAACAGCTGAGCTCTGGAACTCTCTCAGAATCAGTCTTTCCCTCTTCCTATGACTTAAATTCCGTGTGACCAGGCATTTTGGCTCGAACGTCCCTTGATTATGGCGCTGTCACTCTTTCAACTCTGGGGGAGCCACTCGCTGTGGGCAGTTCTGCCTTTTGCCTCCTTCACCCACATAGAAAAATAAATAAATAAATAAATACAAATAATGTTCGTCTTAGAACCTGATTCACCATATAACTTGTGATATGTTTATTTGGTGCTCTTGTGCATTAATAACACCCATTGAATCGTGCATCCTTTGTATCTCTCCTACAGTAAAGTACTCCATTGTAAAATGCCTTATTATTACTTGCGCAATAATAATAATTATAATGAATGAACTACTAAAGACAATTTGTTTGTATTTGTGTGGATAGACGGACATATGTGAGAGCGGCAAGTAAACAGACGAGGATGAAAGATTACTTGTTGGAGGTATTAGAAAGCTGATCGGCTTAGCCTGTATAATGTTCGCATTCAAATTGTGCTTATACACTGCATAATAACTAAAACACAGAAATATTATCAATAATATGGATTGAATTTGGCAAATTTGTCAACAAACTCGGAGTGATGGACGCCAGCCTCTCCTATACTTGAAGCCACAGGAGCGCCCTGCCAGACCCCTGAGGACTTCCTACCCTGCGAAATCAACTGGCCGCCTGCATCCACTACATAATATACACTATATAAGGCCATGGCTGGAGGTAACAAAAGACGGGGCGAGGGAGCCAGGACGGAGCTCGCCTGACAACTCCTACCAACTTCCCCACACAACACGCTGCCCCACACAAATCAGCTAGGAATATAAGGTTCTTATCCCTGACTTTAGAAAAGCCAATTTTATGGGATTAAAACGATCACTCAGAATTAAAGGGGAGGCAGGAGATTTAGATCAAATATGCCGATTAGTTCCAGCAGAACCAAGAGGTCAGGGCCAGGTGGGTCACACAGCTGAGATAGTTAGACAACCAACTGAAAATTTAAATAGTGTGTATAATCAGTTCATCTCTGCCTTACAGAGCGAACAAGATAAATATATACCAAAAAGAAAATTTAGATCACATACAAACCAACCAAAATGGATGACAAATAAATTAGTAGATCTTATAGGTAGAAAGAGAGGTGTATACAAAAAAATACAGAAAGGCGAAATCCACCTTATAGGATATCACCATAACTTGTCGAGGCAGGAAAATAAATAAATTAGGAAGGAAAAATGAACTACGAAATCAAGGTAACAAATGAATCCAAAAACAACCCCAAAGCATTTTATCAATTGTATAAATCTAAGGTAAAGGATACAGTAGGGCCCCTTAAGAATGTTATAGGTGAGATTACAGATGATGAGTTAGAAATGTGCAATACTCTAAATAGTCATTTCCTTTCTGTTTTTACAAACGAAAATTTAGATCAAGTTCCAGTAGTCAACCAAGTTTTTAACGGTAGTATAGACGAAATATTAAGCACAGTTCAGGTCACTAGTGACGAAGTAATTAAAGAAATAGATAGACTAAAACCTCAGAAATCTCCAGGTCCAGATGAGGTGTATGCTAGGGTATTAAAAGAATGCAAGGACGAATTAAGTTACCCATTAACTCACCTATTTAATAATTCACTAGCTTTAGGCTTAGTTCCTGATTCATGGAAGCTCGCAAATATAATTCCGATATTTAAAAAAAGGTGATAAGTCCATAGCATCAAATTACCGTCCTATTAGTCTCACATCAATTATAGGGAAATTACTAGAATCAATTATTGCCAGGAAAATTAGAAATCACTTAGATATGTTCAAGTTAATTAAACCCTCTCAACATGGTTTCACTCCAGGACGATCCTACCTAACAAATTTACTCAGTTTTTTCTCCGAGGTTTATGAAGCGGTAGATAACGACAAGTCATATGATATAGTTTACTTAGACTTTAGTAAGGCCTTTGATAAAGTTCCACATGAAAGGCTGTTAAGGAAGATAGAAGGACATGGTATTGGGGGGATGCTACTCAACTGGATTAAGTCATGGCTGATTGGTAGGAAACAGAGAGTTAGTATAAGTGGTGTAAAATCGGACTGGGGATTAGTTAAAAGTGGGGTCCCCCAAGGGTCGGTTTTGGGGCCCCTTCTGTTCATTATCTTCATAAATGATCTTGACTCAGGCATAAAGAGTAGGATCAGTAAATTTGCTGATGATACTAAAATAGGTAGGATAATACAGTCAGCTAGCGACAGGGAATGTCTTCAAAATGATCTCGATCACTTGCACGAGTGGTCCATAAATTGGCAGATGAGTTTCAATGTAGACAAATGTAAGGTATTAAGGATTGGAAATCGTAATTTAGATGCTAAATACAAACTAGACAATGTAGAATTGGATAACTCAGAGTGTGAGAAGGATCTGGGGGTGCTCGTTAGTAATGATCTGAAACCCAGAAAACAGTGTATAAGTGTTAGGAATAGGGAAATAGAATTCTAGGATTCATATCTAGGAGTGTTAGCAACAGGACTGCTGAAGTTTTCTTAAAAATATACTTAGCTCTAGTAAGACCCCATTTAGACTATGCTGTTCAATTTTGGTGCCCTTATTATAGAATGGATATCGACCCTTTAGAGGCAGTCCAAAGAAGAATGACCAAAAAGATACATAATATTAGAAATTTATCGTATGAGGAGAGGTTGAAAGTCTTAGGCCTGCACTCACTAGAGAGACGAAGATGTAGGGGAGACATGATAGCGGTATTTAAATGGATAAAAGGTATAAATAAGGGCGATATAGATGAGGTATTAAAGCTAAAGAACGGCGACATAACCCGCTCAAATGGTTTCAAGTTAGATAAGTTTAGATTTAGGAGAGATATAGGAAAGCACTGGTTTGGAAATAGAGTTGTTAACATGTGGAATGCACTGCCCAGAACAGTAATTAGCTCAGAAACAGTTGAAAGCTTTAAGCATAAGTTGGATTCCCATATGGGTGATATGGGCTGGGTGTGAATGGGAGCTGCTTCATGTGGGCCGCATGGCCATATGCAGTTGCCCGCGATCTTATGACCTTATGTTGTTATGTAATTGGGGTTGGGTGTGACAGGGATCTGCCTTGTGTGGGCCGATCGGCTTTTTGCAGACTCTCATTTTCTTATGTTCTTATGTTCTTATGAATATTGCCCCTATTAACCTCTTCCGTACTGGCGACTTTCTTTGAACTTTATTGTGGCTGCTATTAGACGATTTTATTCAGTTTAAAATGGGCCTCCAGTAATTTACAGGCTTTGAATTAACTCCTTTAAACAAAATTTACCCCACAAATCCTTCTTAACTGCACAAAGTAGTCTACAAATAACAAGAATATAATTAAAAAAGCGTCGCTGGTACAAAAGAAGTAAATGATAATCACTATTTTGCTACATGCAACCATAAAATAAGTAACGAAGCTATTGGTTGTGATAGTTGTGCAAATTGGTTTTGCCCTACTCGCATGTGTTTGGGTCTTCCAGAGCAGCTGGTATGTGGGATCAGGGACTATGGTGGCGATGGGATTTTTTATGTCTGCACAGAGTGTTGGTCGACTTGTCCCGAGTCGGGTTTTGATCATTCAGGGATTGAGGGGGTAGTGGTTAGTTTTTGGTCTATATATTTAGTAATTTATCTATTTTTAGTTTCCTTGCTAGACCTCCATCAAGCTTAAAAACACACAAACTAGACCCCCTTTCAAGATAAATTTGTACATTTTTTGGTAGAAAAATATCCCAGCCGAAGGCCGATTTCTCCTAAAATTGCAGGCTCGGTAACACCTGCATAGTACGAAAGGTCTTACTATTGACAAATAAAGGAGGCAAAAGTTCTCAAAATCGCCGAACTAATTGAACGAATATCCTAAAAGCTTGTAACTAATGGGGCTAAACTTGAGGGAATATAAGGTCCCAAAAAACGAACCATAAAGCATTAAGCAGCTTTTCCAAACAGTCATGGAACTTAGTAAAACTGTAGAGCTGTTGCAAGCTCAGGTAGCCAAGTTGTCTGTCAGTGGCTCTGGTGTAGCAGTGAAGGACTAGGACTTTGGCTCATGGACCTGCCCCAGGTATCCCAGTTGTTGCTAGTGAGGGCAGTGAAAATACTAGGTGGAAATAAGGGATATTCAAGAGAGGGAGAAGCGTGTATCTTCTCTGTTTGTTAGAGGTATTGAGACCCCAGACACCTCTGAGTTTGCGGATGTTTATGCTACTGTTACCTGGTATTTGCTCTGGAACCCGTCACTTTCTCTGACTTGATCTATTTTAGTGAGGAAAACAATTGTGTATTGTCTGAAAATTGTAAATGCATAAATATGAAAATCTATTCTCGAGAAAGCCAAGATCATAAAAGACTCCAAACTTTAGTGGTATATTTGTTATTAGAAATCTCACCTTCGCCCAAGTAAAGAGTTTGTGAATTAGATGATTAGCCGTAGCGAATTGGCTCCCCGTTCACAACTGACCCAAGTAGCTGACCGGGTGGAACAGTGATAGATACTCCTCATGGAAATACTGAATAGGAGCATATCAGTGCAGTAGAAACGACCCAAATCGGGCGAGACTATGACTGAGGAGTCATTAAACATGTAAATGTTATCCATTATACAGGGAGTTGTTTTAATTAGTTTTCTCAATCTCAAAATTTGTCTTTGTAAGCTTAATAGTTTGGTGAACAAGTTTGGTTTCATCGTTGCATTCTGATCACGATATAGATATTTTGTCTAGTACTGAGTCCTGGTTACTCCCAAAATATCTCTGATGAATTTTTCTTAATCCAGGGATATCACCCCAGATGTAGTTGGCAATTTCCGTAAACACAGAGTTTGACTTTATATTAAAATAACTTGTCATTTGTCTCATTAGAAAGTACTTGTGCAAATGTTCAAACCATATATTTGGTGTTACCATGTGGTGGTTGTGTACCGTTTTCCTTCCAATATACTCAAAGATGATTGTATCATGATTGACTACCTAATTGATATTTGCAGTAGTAAAGAGGTAAAGACCCTTGGTGGTTTTTATCTGCCATCCATTGATTGGTCTGAGGATGACGCAATATTCCAGAATTATGGCCCACTAAAGTTGCAATTTAAAAATGGTTTTAACTCTTATCAGTCTATCCCAATGGGTGACTTTCCCCACTTTTGTGCCCTTCAGAAATACCCTAGATTTGCTTCTCACAAAAGAGGATGATCAAGTGGTAGGTGTTGAATCCTTGTGCCCTCTCCATAGATGTCATCGTATTCCCATTCTTTTTAGCTTTTATTTTATGTCAGACTCCAAGATAGATGGTGGTGGGAACTGTGAAAGAAAGAGCATGGTTCAGGGGCAGATATGATTCTATAATTGAGTACTTATCACAGGGACTGGAATTATGAGATGCTATCTCTCAGTAGATGCAATGCGTGACAGACTGGAGAAAATACTCTACCCACTTTTGTCCCATTATACAGTCAAACTCCCCCTGCTAACTCTGCAATTTGCAACCCACCTAACCATCTTAGAAGAGAATGGACTTGAGCCTGGCAGTGGCTTAAAGAGATCAATTTTTTTCATTCAGTCGAACACAACCATTCAGTGGCTGATTACAATGCAAGTAACACTAGATATAAGAACTATTTTATTTGTTCCCAAATTGCTCATGAATAATCTCTGATGGACAAACTTAAAGTTAATCTCAAATCATTCCACCAGTACATTCGAAGTAAGAACATTGGTGTTCCCTCGGTAGGACCCCTTAGAGGCCGGAGGTAGGGGAAGTGTAGAGGAGAGTGACTGGACATAGTTGAGTCAGGACGGAAAGAGGAGGGAAAAAGTAGAATAAAGGAGGAGTTTGGAAGTGGAAGGAGCAAGGGGCAGAGGAGAGGGAGGGGGAGTATAAGACACATGTAAGGGGAAAACAGGAGGTGGTGGTAAGGAGACATGCCACCTAATCACATATTGCTTCCATTTCACCAGCACTGGGACGTTTTTGGTTATTGTTTTGATTTGCCCAGTAAAACATTCCAAGTAACGGTACAGCCCTTGGATTAAGAATGTTGAATCTCTCCCCTCATCAGGTCCGTGGTGGAATCCTGGACTTCATTGATCCAGACGTAAAAAAAAACTATTTGAGTTGGACACCAATTCTTGTATGGGTCCCAATGGTCTGAACCCCCACACCTTTATGTCTTGTCTTGCCTTGGCAGGTGTTCTTCCAGCCAAGTGGAAGACTTCTGAAATCGTTCTTATTTTCAAAAAGGGCTCCTGTTCTGTCTCACATCATTAGAAGCCGATTAGTCTGACCTCTGTGTACCGCAAGACTTTGGAAGAGGTGGTGGTTGAGCAGGCCTACTGTATAGCTATTTGGAGTCTAACACTATTTTGTCAGCTGATCACTTTGGCTTTAGAAGTGGGAAGATAGTGGATGACCAGCTTATTAACTTATGCCTCGGTATCTTCCAGGTTTGATGCTGGGTGTGTGGTGGACGTGGCGCTGTTCAATTTCTTGAAGGCTTTTGATGTGATCAATCACAACATTGTATGTCAGAAGCTCAGGTGCATTGGTATCAGTGGAATTTTGGATTGGTTAGGGTCCTTTTTGAGAAAGTGAACTATGTATGCGTTAGTCTCCGGGATCCATTGCAGCTCCAGACAGGTGGAGAGTGAGGTACCACAGGGCTGGGCCTTGGGGTCTTTGCTCTTTCTTGTTTATGTCAACCATTTGCAATTCTCCATCTCCAATAACTTTAAGATCTTTGCAGACAACTTAAATATTTAATTGAAGACAAAAACTGCATCTCCCGTTCCCCTACCCTTGGATGTCTTTGTGTCAGTGAGACATTGACAGTATTTGTTCAGTGGCTGGCTCTTGGGGTTTGGACTTGAATAGGGATAAGTTTGTTCTTATCCACTTTCAACGTGGCTCCATACATTGGCAGGGTATTGTCACCTTGAGAAACTAATACCTGCCACAAATACCTTTCATTACCTCCCACAAGGATCTTGGTGTAGTAGCTGACTCTTCTTGTACCTTTCATTCTCATACTAGGTTGATTGCCAACAAAGCTGCTGGCCTATCTTCAAATCTGTTAAGAAGCACACTTTGTAGGACTAAAGAAAATATGATGCCTTTATAATTATAGAACTCATGTTTGACCCCTGATTGAGTTTGGCTTTTGTTTGTGGAACACTTGGTATAATGGCGATCTTAAAATGCTGGAATCGATGCAGAATGTTACTCTATGCAGACTTAAACAAGTATTGAAAAAAATGCTTGGCAAGTGTGGCATCTGCCCCGACGATATATTTACCATGACACCAATTACTAGGACTATAGGGCTCAAGTACTATCTATCTATCTATCTATTGCCTGACGCCGTGATCCCCAAAGGGGTGGCCACAAACGAACCGCCACCATACACCTCTGTCCCCGGTCAGTCGACGCCCCTCTTTCCAACCAGCACCGCCTTCATCCATACACTTCCTCACTCCATCCTTCCACCTCTCCTTCGGTTTACTTCTCCCTCTCTGTTCTCCACTTCGCTCTCGTACACCCTCTTAGTCATTCTCTCGCTTTCCATACATTCCATATGGCCGAACCATCTGAAGGTGTTCCTTTTCACATTTTCAAGCACATCTACCTCCACACCACACTTCCTTCTTACTTCCTCATTCGTCTGCCTATCCCTCCATGTAACTCCTCACGCACTTCTTAAGTAACTCACTTCCACCGCTCTCAATCTTGGTCTGAGAGTCTTTTCGAATGTCCATGCTTCGCTTCCGTAAGTCAGTGTCGGGATTATCACACTGTCATGCAAGGACTTCTTCACTTCCATACTGACCAACCTATTTCTTGTTACTGCCTTCACCGTTCCTACAACCCTCTTCCCCTGTTCAATGCTCTCCCGCACTTCTTCATCCATAGTCCCATCTTTACTCAACACACTGCCCAGATACTTAAATGAGCTGACAATATCCATAGCCTGCCCGTTTAACTTCACCTCACACTCTGTGGCTTCACCCATTTCGAAGACCATAACCTTGCACTTCCCCGCATTTTCCTTCAGATTCCGTTTTTCGCACACTGTTCAAAACTCATTTACCAAACCCTGCAACTCCCATTCATTATCGCTCATCAAAACTGTATCATCAGCAAGCAGCAGTACAGGTAGCTTCCACTCATTTCCCTCGCTTATTAGCGATACACCAACATCCACTGCTCTTCCTTGTATTTCTTTCATGACTGCATCCATATATATAGTAAACAACAACGGGAACATCACACACACCTGTTTCAACCCAACATTCAGGTCAAAGAACTCGCTCTGCTCATTCTCCACAAGTACTGCTGCCTTTGCACCCTCATACATGCTCTTCACTGCTTTCAGGAACTTGCCATCTACTCTGTATATTCTAAGTACTTTCCACATACCTTCTCTATCCCCTCTGTCATAGGCCTTCTCCAAGTACAAAGTTCAGGTACAAAGTTATATATTCTTGTAGTTCAGTGGAGGCTTGTAGACGATTCTTTTCGGTCAGGTGTGTCTCTTTGCCAGATGATGTTGTTGTATTAGAATCAATAGCTGCCTTTAAGTCTGCCTTAACCACATCACTTGGTCCTCTCCTATATCAATTTGTTGATAAGATCCCAGCCAAAACCCCAGTTTCTCACTTTACTAATAATAACCTGCAATCTTGTCATTTCTATGTTAACATCTCATTTATTTATATTACCTGCTATTTTTTCTTTT
Organism: Paralithodes platypus; assembly: GCA_032716605.1. Classification (NCBI taxonomy): domain Eukaryota; kingdom Metazoa; phylum Arthropoda; class Malacostraca; order Decapoda; family Lithodidae; genus Paralithodes; species Paralithodes platypus. Next base: position 6,239,529 of record CM064538.1, on the reverse strand, counting down.
CTCTTTCATTATTTTAAACTGAAATTTCTAGCATAATCTGATTAGGGTACACACCTCAGTCTTTACAACACTTGCCTAAACATACCTAGCTGTAACATCACTTACTTATGAGTCATTTATAGACGTCATTGATAAGAGTTATTGTCTCTTTAGCCTATGTGTGTGCGTTGTTCTTATGAAATGTATCGGATTGTTTAATTAACTTTTTTTTATTTTTTGTAGCCCTCCACTGAATAATTAGACCACTTATGATACACTCTTTTAGATATTGTCTCTTTTAGTTGAGATATTTTAAGACATTTCACCCCATTAGTGGCCATATTAAGATGCTTCACCCCATTCAAGTGTCAGTTTTATTTTGGACGAATGATAGCGAGTCTGTAACTTACAAGAAATCGGCTTTGGCCGAAATATTTATTCTAGAAAAATGTAATAAATTAGCTTGAAGGTGTCCTGCGTAGACATATTTTGCTTGAAGGAGTTTGGGAAGGCATTATTGTTAGCCTAGAGGACAAGCTGAAATACTTTGTTCGAAATTGGGAAAAGTAATCAAAGTCCAAAATATATCAATCATAATATCGTAATAACCAACAAGTTGTCGGACCGGATAATGTTCAATGGTAGGCATTACAGTGCTACTTACATCTATTGTCCCATCTTCCTGGAGGTACTGCTTATCAATAAATCTGAGCTGGGACAGACCAGGACTCCAGTTTCTCTCTGTGTCAGCTGAAGAGCAACCCAAGACCCTGGGGGGCATCATCCTGCTCACGCCACCAACATACTGGCTGGACTTGGCGGGGGGGATCCGCAGCTCATCGTCTTTCTTCTCTGAAATGAAAAGTGCCTGAATGAAATAAGTTATATGCAGCAAAAAAATGAGAAGAAAATAAAGCTTTCAAATGACACCAGAACGAGCTCTCTAGTGCACAGGGTTCACACGCAGCATTGCTACAGACATCGACAAATATTTGCTAATAATTAGCAATGTCCCACTACAATTGCCTTTGGCAACACTGAATATATCACAAAAGCCCCCACCGCAGACCCTTAGTGCTGCAGCAGATGTGCTGGAGAGCGGACGGGGGCCTGCCGCGCTCCTGCTCACTCGCACTTATCTCCACAGGATTTAATGGGCTTAAATTACAGGAAATAGCCAGCATGTGCCTGTATGGTCCCCTCAGTGTAAGGGTTAAGGAGAGTTTTAAAATTTGCTCCCTAGACCTCCATGAAGCTTGATAGGAAATTCCCCCAAGACCCCCCCCCCCCCCACCCTTGAAATGAATTTGTATATTTTGAGTTAGAAAAATGTGCCTGTCTTCTCCTGCATTGCAGGATCGCAATAGCTCGCCAGAAAAAAATCGACACTCGGGCAACATATTGCTACTACTATTACTACTACTAATATGTAGTTTTTAAAATCGGGTTATTTCTTTCCGAGCATTTACAAAGGAATGGAAGATTCTTACTCAATTAGTATCATACACGAGGAATTATATATCATTTCCTCTAGATTCTAAACTGGATACAAAATCATGAAGAAAGAAGAAACCCGATGTACAGTATTTGACATGATGACATATTTTCATTGGAGTATATGATGGGGTTTCTTAATATATCTTCCTGCAAATGTAACTATTGATTTATGTAAAACGTATTCTCAAAACTAATATTCGTAAAAAACAAAACAAAACAATTAATAGTATTTTCTGATGAGTTTATAATATTATATCCCAGTATACTGTATAATTATATACTTGTATATCCCAGTATATCCCAGTATACTGTATAATTATATACTTGTATATCCCAGTATATCCCAGTATACTGTATAATTATATACTTGTATATCCCAGTATATCCCAGTATACTGTATAATTATATACTTGTATATCCCAGTATATCCCAGTATACTGTATAATTATATACTTGTATATCCCAGTATACTGTATAATTATATACTTGTATATCCCAGTATACTGTATAAATATATACTTGTATATCCCAGTATACTGTATAATTATATACTTGTATATCCCAGTATATCCCAGTATACTGTATAATTATATACTTGTATATCCCAGTATATCCCAGTATATCCCAGTATACTGTATAATTATATACTTGTATATCCCAGTATACTGTATAATTATATACTTGTATATCCCAGTATATCCCAGTATACTGTATAATTATATACTTGTATATCCCAGTATATCCCAGTATACTGTATAATTATATACTTGTATATCCCAGTATACTGTATAATTATATACTTGTATATCCCAGTATATCCCAGTATACTGTATAATTATATACTTGTATATCCCAGTATATCCAGTATACTGTATAATTATATACTTGTATATCCCAGTATATCCCAGTATACTGTATAATTATATACTTGTATATCCCAGTATATCCCAGTATACTGTATAATTATATACTTGTATATCCCAGTATATCCCAGTATACTGTATAATTATATACTTGTATATCCCAGTATATCCCAGTATACTGTATAATTATATACTTGTATATCCCAGTATACTGTATAAATATATACTTGTATATCCCAGTATATCCCAGTATACTGTATAAGTATATACTTGTATATCCCAGTATATCCCAGTATACTGTATAATTATATACTTGTATATCCCAGTATACTGTATAAATATATACTTGTATATCCCAGTATACTGTATAATTATATACTTGTATATCCCAGTATATCCCAGTATACTGTATAATTATATACTTGTATATCCCAGTATATCCCAGTATACTGTATAATTATATACTTGTATATCCCAGTATACTGTATAATTATATACTTGTATATCCCAGTATATCCCAGTATACTGTATAATTATATACTTGTATATCCCAGTATATCCCAGTATACTGTATAATTATATACTTGTATATCCCAGTATATCCCAGTATACTGTATAATTATATACTTGTATATCCCAGTATACTGTATAATTATATACTTGTATATCCCAGTATATCCCAGTATACTGTATAATTATATACTTGTATATCCCAGTATACTGTATAAATATATACTTGTATATCCCAGTATACTGTATAATTATATACTTGTATATCCCAGTATATCCCAGTATACTGTATAATTATATACTTGTATATCCCAGTATATCCCAGTATACTGTATAATTATATACTTGTATATCCCAGTATACTGTATAATTATATACTTGTATATCCCAGTATATCCCAGTATACTGTATAATTATATACTTGTATATCCCAGTATACTGTATAATTATATACTTGTATATCCCAGTATATCCCAGTATACTGTATAATTATATACTTGTATATCCCAGTATATCCCAGTATACTGTATAATTATATACTTGTATATCCCAGTATATCCCAGTATACTGTATAATTATATACTTGTATATCCCAGTATATCCCAGTATATCCCAGTATACTGTATAATTATATACTTGTATATCAACGGTAGTGAACACAGTTTCTTACTAATAAGATGAAGACTCAGTTTGTTCTTTTAAATGATTTTCCTTGCTTATTATATCGTTCTGCAAATGTATCAAGTTACATATAAAAAAACGTATGTATTAGATATTGCTTATATACAGTATAACTATGTAATCCCGTATTACGAAATAAAATTGATTGATTGATTGATTGATTGATTGACTACTACTACTACTACTACTACTACTATATGTAGCGCCAACGAACTTGACAATAATCTTGATCCCTGACCTCTCTGTAACTCAAAAGGGCCTAGAGCAAACTGGCTGTAAATATCCGCACCTATTTCCTGGCGGACACTTTCCAAATGGTAGAAACGTCAGCCTGATTGCTTTCATTAATTTGGAGTTATAAGAAGTTAAGTGGTCAAGATTATTGTCAAGTTCACTAGCGCTACCTATAGTAATGATGATATTAATAATTATAATAACAGTAATAATAATAATAATAATAATAATAATAATAATAATAATTATAATACAAATACTAATAATGATTATATTAGATTTCATATAAAAATAATTGGTCTACTTCAAGCCGGCAACTAGTGAGTCTGAAAATGCACACATCCACAACCTAACTTATCCTAAGTATGTCAACAGGTTGACGGTTGCCACACGAGTGACTTGTGGTAGGATGTGGACAAGAACTCAAGTGTAGCCTAAAGGCCAGTGCATCCACACCTAACCTCCTTAGCCTGGAGAGGTTTTTACTGAAAACTCATCCACAGATTGCTGGAATCAATCCCGCGCTACCTGAGACAAGCGAACAGAGTACCTTGACTCAGTGGCCACTGGCATGTGGAGGTTGTGCAGTACAGGGAAAACTGAAAGGCTATGCACAGAGTAAAGAACGAGATTTGGGAGAGACATACAGTTACTGCTGCTAGATTTGAATGCTGAGGGAAGAAAACAGATATCTAAATATTCCAGGGTTTGCCTATTGCGTGAGGCAATTTAAGGTTATGTCTAATGCTGACTAAACATATTACTTGAAAGATGTTAGTATATTTGAGTCTACTAAATAGCTTGTGATGATATTGAAGAAGTAAATAGTATGGACCAACCTGGCATATGGACTTGACTGAATATATGCTTGAAAGATGTTATAGTATATACAGTATATGTTATAGTATATTTGAGTCTACTAAAGTGGTAGTGATGATATTGAAGAAGTAAATATACTGTGGACCAACCAGGTGGTAGATGGACTTTAGTACACCTCCAGGAGCAGGCCTTGGTGTGGCCAGCTGCTCTCGACCCGCCTCCAAGTTGACCAGGACTCACATCATCACCACCCTGAAAATATCACTAAAGACTTGAGGGGAGCTGAGCGAATTGTGGGTGTGGTGTCCCGAGTTCGAATCCCTGGTGCACCATATATGCTTTCATTAATTTATTCAAGTGCATTAGGGTTTGTAATTGATGATTAATGTTAAGAACGGGGTGTTCCTTAATCATTTATCTTGTTATTATTTTATTAGTGTTCTCCCTAGACCTCCATCAAACTTTAAACAAATCCATTAGAATCCCCTTTTAGATTAATTTGTAACATTTTTGGTAAAAAAAAAATCCGGCCAAAGGCCGGTTCTTCCAAAATTACAGGCTCACTATCGTTTGCCAGGAAATAAATCTACACCTAAATAGCACGAAAGGTCTTAATATTGACAAAGGAATGGGGCAAAAGATCTTAAAATCTGAAAACTAATGAGCCGAACGTCATAAAATCTGAAAACTAATGGAGCTAAATACAAGGAAGAAAGGGGACCGGAAAAACGGCCCATCTCCCCTTAAGGATTATGGTGCCTTTTACCAGATTATTACGGCTACCATTAGACGATTTTATTTCAGGTTAGGAAGGATCTCAAGTTATGCAAGAGGTAAAAACTATCCCCACGAGAAGGTCATTCTGTTGAACGCATATCTCGCCCTACGCTGGCTGGTTATTTACCCCTAATATAATTGGCTTTAATCTTATTGTATATCATCTTGTATATTATCTGGATAAATTTAATCACTTTTTCCTGGGCATATCTATAATATTTACTATGTATATGAAGGAGACAAAAAACAGGTTGCCTGTGACGACTGTCTCTCCAAAGTCGAAAGAGTAACAAGGAGCCAAATTCAACGGATGTTGGAGTTGAAATGACAGGTTTAAAGCAGTCTAAGTAATAGGATGAAAGGAAAATTATTTGAGAGAGAAACTTTCAGAGTTGACTTGTTGAGTAGAAGAAAGACTGATAAACGGCTAATTCTTGTGTTGGAGATCTGAACTGAATAGGAGAGGAACTGTGTTGAAAGGCATGTGCCTCGCAGTCGCTACAGTCCTGGAACCAAGGGGTGTTTGCATGCATGAAAAGGCCAGACAATCACCCGCTTCATTTAGTTAGAGGGTCCACTGGGACACCTTTTTAGCGAGGGTAGACATCCCGAAATCCGGCAGTTATCGTGTTATTCGTGGTTTTCGCTGAATTTAATGAAATCAAAATAACTCCTTTTTTTACGTGTGCCGGTTACATAAATTGCAATAACTCGGCAATTAAATGGTCTACAGAGCTCTTTCACCACTGAAAATAAAGCTTAAAGAATTATCTATGCAATGGATACAAACACAATAAGATTGGTCAATACCCAAGGTCACAAGAGGTCAAAGTATGACCTTTTCTGATGAGGAACTAAAATTTATGACTTTTCAAAATTAAATATTTATGAAAAATAGGTAAATGGATTGAACGTTTAATGCTTTTATATTCTGGTTAGGTACACTATAGGCAAGTTTTTGAAATTAGTTGGAAAAGTAGATTACGTATTTTAACCCCTGTGTAGCAATCAATGAAAGGTATATATACCGTATCAACGTACTGAAGCATAACATATATATGCCGTAATTTGTATTCTTTAGGATTGCAATAGGAATGCAAAAATGAGTTAATCCAGTATATTTTATGCTGTCTGTTCATATATTGTTCATTTAAAATTTTGGGAAAACTAATTTTTGTCCTTCCCCACCCTGTTACGGAATATGGCACAGTTTACACAGCATTAAAAAACTTCCAGAATATTTTGAGTCAACTAGACCAAACACACTTGCCCGTGGTATGTGATGAGGGGGTGTATCACATTGCCCGTGAAATCACCATGAGCAAACCATTTGAATTTAATAACTTGGTATTATTTCTGGGCTCTTTTCATATGATTAAGGTAGTCATGGGTGCGATAGGAAAGCTCATTAATGGCAGTGGAGCAGAAACTATATTGGTAGAGTCTAAAGCATTTAGCCAAAATGTGGTAAGATCAGTTCTTGATGGATCACATTATACGAGGTCGTTGAAGGGTTTGTTCATGCTCTCTGAGTGTATAGAAAGGCTGCAGTGGGCGGAGTTCTTCAAAGTGGAAGGAATTGAGAGGTACAGGGATGAGCTTGAGCATCTGAGACTGTTGAAAAACTCTGTAGCAGAAAAGAAGAGGGAGGAAAGCAAGGTTCATTTGGAGGCATTTATGTCAAACTCAGAAGTCATGGTTGAAGACTTCAATAAATTTAGATGTCAGAGAAGTGCAGCGTCAGAGACTTTTACATTCTGGGACCACTTCGTCAGAATGGTGGCTGTTCTAAAGGACTTGGTTAGGGCAGACCGTGAGGGAGACTGGAAACTCCATCTCCAAAGTGTTCAATCTGTGCTGCCGCTATTTGCTGGATGTGATAGGGTCAACTATTTTAGATGGGCTTCATTATACCTAGAAGATATGAGAAAGCTACCAGAAGATGTGTACAAGAGTTTCCTGGCAGGCAAGTTCGTGGGGTGAAGCAGACAGATGGACCATTCAGTGCTGTAGGGGCAGACATGTGTCTCGAGCAGACGATAAATCGATCCCAGAAGAGTGCTGGGGGTATCATCGGTAGCACCAAAAAGAAGCAATTCGTTGTTCAGTGGGAGATCATTTACCATGAAATGTTAGCTGTTGTCAATTTCCAACGTCAGGTCAGTGGAGTCGTCACACCTAGCACAGAACTTTTAGTAAACCACAAGTTCAACTTATCAGCAACAAGGTCATCTGAGACATTGAATCAGGATATGATTGAGTATGTAAAAGCACATGACAACCCCATGACGTTACCGTGTGAAGGAGACAAAGACAAGCTTCACAACATCCTCACACAGGAAATCATGACAAAGGAAATCCGAGACAATCTGCTCGAATTTGATGAAAGATCTAGGAAGAAGTATGAAACATTCCGCAATGAAAGAATCGTAATGAAACACAGATCCATCTTTGATACCATTCACAGGACGAACCTTAAGACATTCAAATCCATGAAGGGAGACCAAAGTACCTATAAGTCTACAAGCAAAGAGACCAAGAAGCAAATGGCAGAAACCCAGAAGATCTATGACATTGCTCGTGTCCGAGGATATGACATGAAATATTTGCTGGGGTTTGACCTGATTGACAGCAGTTACCTCTTTGACAAGAATGGACTAATGACCAAACCAAACAAAATTGAACTGTGCACTGAGTTAGAAAAACACCTTGAAAAAGCAGACTATATACCACCATCTAAATGGAAGCCAGCAAATACAGTGACTATCATTGATGTAATGGCAGGCCTTCGTCGTATGCGGGTATACCAGATGAACACCTTTGGTGAACTCTGCGATAAGTTCTTGGAGGTGTCATATGGACTTGGCAGCAACTCTAAACGTGTCGTCTTCGTCTTTGACACATACATTAAGGGTTCAGTGAAGGACAGCAAAAGAACTAGAAGGTGTGGTTGCAGCCCAATTGATTTATATGGGATAGGTACAGGAACGCAATTGCCAGTCACAATGGATGCATTCTGGGCCTCGTCTGCAAACAAATCCAAGCTACAGAAACTCATTCGACAATGCATCTTAACCAAGCCAAAACCGATGACAGATACAGTTGTTAGCTCGATTGGACTTCCACCTGAAATTGAACCATGCCTGGCAATTTTGAATGGAAAAGAGACACCATTACCTGATCTAGACACAAAGATTGAAGAGGCCGACGTCAGAATTATCCCACATGCTCGTCATGCAGTTCAGAATGGGACTAAGAGAGTGGTTATTATATCAAATGATACTGATGTAGTAATCTTGGCCCTACACTACTGGTCGCTTCTGAAGGCACATGGCCTACGAGAGATGTGGATTCGTGCTGGTGTTGGTAATACCACAAGATACATACCCCTTCATGTTCTAGGCGATAAGTTGGGATCAGATACTTGCAAAATCTTAGTTGCCCTGCACCATCTCACTGGTTGTGATTCCACAAGTAAATTTGGTACAAAGGCTGCTGCACTGAAGGCAGATCCGGTGCATTATCTGATTGATTTTGGAAAGGAATTGAACTGTATTAACTTCATCTTGGTGGAAGAGTTCCTTGTGAATGTGTACAAATCAGGAACCTCATGCAGAACAATGGATGAATTTACGGTACTACCTCTACCACCACAGCAAAAAGACCATTTTGGAACTGCCTCCCACCAGCCGATCAGTCAAAGGTCATGTCCTCAGGGCATTCTTTGGTACATATCTACAGCTACACTGCCTAAGCAATCCTCAACTGGATCCCAGAGACTTTGGTTTCATTGAAGAAGATGGCATTCTTCAACCGGACCATCTTCAAGTCTTGCTACCGGATGACTTTGCAATGCCCTGTAAATGTACCTCCTGCTCTACTAAACGCTGTGTCTGCAGACAATTAGATATGAAATGCTGCCCTTACTGCAAATGTCAGGTGAAAGGATGTCAAAACCTAGGCCATTAATGTGACACATCACAGAATACATTTCCAACTGTATCCCCGGCTCACCCCTCTCCCCAAATGTAGGTCATTCATTAATGTGACAACAAATAATTGAAATCTGCTTTGAACATAAATATATATGCAATGTGTGATACTGTGATACAGAGTGTTTTGATAGAACTTTAGCTGACTCAGTAGTACCATAATTATATAACCAATACATAGCTATTATTGGTATATCATTCGCAAACTTTATATTATTGTACTGGACGCCAAGGGGTTAAAATACGTAATCAACTTTTCCAACTAATTTACAAAACTTGCCTATGGTGTACCTAACCAGAATATAAAAGCATTAAACGTTCAATCCATTTACCTATTATTCACAAATATTTAATTTTGAAAAGTCATACATTTTAGTTCCTCATCAGAAAAGGTCATACTTTGACCTCTTGTGACCTTGGGTATTGACCAATCTTATTGTGTTTGTATCCATTGAATAGATAATTCTTTAAGCTTTATTTTGAGTGGTGAAAGAGCTCTGTAGACCATTTCATTGCCGAGTTATTGCAATTTATGTAACCGTCACACGTAAAAAAAGGAGTTATTTTGATTTCATTAAATTCAGCGAAAATCCCGAATAACACGATAACTGCCGGGTTTCGGGATGTCTACCCTCGCTAAAAAGGTGTCCCAGTGGACCCTCTAACTAAATGAAGCGGGTGATTGTCTGGCCCTTTCATGCATGCAAACACCCCTTGGCTCCTGGACTGCAACATTGCGGCGTGTAGAAAGAGATTGTAGGGAACTAGTACAAGGAAGCGAGTTGATGAGGCAAAATGCTGTTGAGTCTACTCTTTCAATAAGTGCTGTATGGATGGAACTTCCCCACACATGCAAACAATACTTGATACATGGGCTCACTGTGTTCCGATTAAAAACAAAAGCTGTGCTGGGGTGAAGAACCCACAGAGACGGTTGAGCACACCTAACTTTTGGGAAGCTGTTTTAGCAAGAGTGGAACTATGATATTTCCAAGAAAGGTTGGATGAAAATGATACATCTAGAATATTGAGAGAAGATGAATAATTAATGTGTGTATTTTTGAAGAGTAATTGATATTCTTGCAGAAGATTGGGATGAGTAAATAGATATAATTGGGCCTTGGAGGCATTGAAAGTAACAAGATTTACCCTTCTCCAGTCAGAAATAATTGATAGATCAAAAGATACTCGTTACATGTCCCTGTCATGTGTGTTTTGGAGTTATTGCATGCTGGGTTGCTGTGAAATACTAGTTGAATAGTGTAAGGTAGAGTCGCCAGCATATGAGTGGATAGGACTAGGGGCGCAGGCGAGGAGAATATTAATGAATATTAGAAAAATAATTGGGGAGCGATGGCTGTCCACAACTGGAGCTTTGGAACGACCAGAAAGGAAAGTACAGAAAAATGCACAGATGAAGGGATAGAAACCGAAAGAGAGTTGTTTTGAAATTAGAGATATAGTAATAGAAAAAGCAAATTAAAATATAGTCAAACACAGGAGCGGATCCAGCTCAGGCTTAAGGGGGGTGGGGGGGGGGGGGGGGCTGATATATATACATGAGGGGCGCCATAACTTTATATGTATTGTATTTCAGATAAAATGCAGTATATATCAGATGTAAGGGCGCAATTTTGGTCACTAAGGGGGAGGGGGGGCGCCCCCCCCCCCCCCGGCTCCGCCACTGGACTCAAACATGCATAGTCATTGCAGTATAACATGGACAAGCCTGATCTGTTTATTCTTATATATACGGTACAGTACTTCGTTAGATCTCTGAACATGCTGCTCATATTGAATGAGTCTTTACAGTCAAATATAACATTTAAGCCTTTAATTTCGTGAGCGCAATCAAATCCCCAACAATAACTATAACAGATACTAGTATTAAAGCCCTTGCCTAGCAGATATGTTTCCTATCTGAACAAAGCCGTTAAATGTAAGCAAGAGTATAATCAGATAAGGCGGTGGTGTGTCATTGTCCTGAACTGGGTTATCTTAATACCTGATAACTGTATCACTGATTCACTGATAACAACGATATCTATGTTATTGTTTCGTGGAAGAACAACTTGCACATTTTATAATCATCACTGTTCAATACTCGATAATCACATGGTGGTAGTGGTAGAACGATTAATTCATGTAAGTAAAATACTGTATATATATATATATATATATATATATTCCAATCCTCCATTTTGAATATATAGTCTCCAACAAAGATTCACGTCAATCATAATAGTCAAGTCAATGTCAAGGCAGTACATATTATACAGATTGTATTATCGGTGTAAAATCGTTGGCGGTATTTGACCTAATCTATGATTAAATGCAACCGTGTGAAGAGAATGTATTTCCCAATTCAATAGTAATGTTATCATAATACTAAATGTAAAAGATTTATCTGATAATTATCATACCTACAGAGCCTGTCTTCACATCCCGGGGTGATAAGTTCATTATTAAGCATCCCCACAGGAAAATGAAGAGAGGTAAAAATGGGTATGTTGTGATTATTGTGCCATGTTTCATGATGTACCACTTGGATCTAATTCCGTTTCTTTCATATCGAGGAATGTATGCGAAAAATACGGCAAAACACGTAAAACTGACAGGTAAAATGGGAGGGAATTCTTTGTTATTAGTCAGTTTTAGCCCAGTTGTCATGTAAAAAAAAAAAAAAAAAAAAAAATGTGGCCTATAGCGACATTGGTAGAGTGCTCGGTTTCTAACCGGGAGGACCAAGTTCGATTCTTAGCAGCCATCCCTTACTCCCACAAGGGTAGGGAGAATCAGCAAGAGAACCGAGAAAGGAACAAGAGGTGACAGGAGAAGAACACATAATTATAACAGTTCGCCCACAAAAAGCAAGCACACAGGCATTCAAAAGCACCAATCAATCACCAGGCCGGAAACAAAATAAAACATACAAATAAAGTAGGTGTGCAGTTTTTGCATTACCCCCCCACCTAAAAAAAAAATGCATACGCAACTCTGCGACCTAGAATTCTGCAAGTAGTATTGAATCTCTTAGGTAAAATCGGTTTAATTACAGTATATATACTGTACTGTATATATATTAATTTTTTATACACACAGCCGGACTTGAACCACCGACAGTCAGAAGTGCCCATACTTTAATCCACTATACCACAGCGTGATAGAGGATACTTGTGTGTAGTGTATTAAAGCATAGACACTCGTCCTGATTGTTGGTTCATGTCCGCCTGGGAGTATAAATATATATAATTACATTTATGATCGTATTGAATCTTAACCATTGGAATACTTATCTATAATAAGGTCAGCGTAACACTATTTTGTAGCATTTTGAATAAGGAGTAATTCAAATTTAAAATATAATAAGAAAGAAATAGTGACCATAATCTATAACCTTCACCATTCACCTTGACCTTTGAATAACAAAAACACAAAAACAAGCGTTGCATTGACCAACCGAATTTGCCAGCAAAATTTGGTGACAATACGTAAACCGTTCAGTACAGTTCTGTCGGTTTCATTTCATACTGGATATTAAGATGATTTTATTTAGTTTATTAAGGGCCTCAATAACATTAGAAAGCTTTCAACTATCTTAATTAACCCTTTTTACTACCACAGATCCTTCATAAGCTCCACAATATCGTCTTTTTATAGCTAGAATACAATAAAAAATACGTCACCGGTACACAAAGGGTTAAACAGTCTAAGAAGAATTTAAAGAAAATTATTAACACTCTTCTTTTGTTCTTTGACGTTGACCTTTAACCTTAAGTATTATATATATATATATATATATATATATATACTGCATACTGTATATATATATATATAATGTATATATGATTGAAATACATGTTATCTAAGTAAAATGCAACTAAAAGTCGTCAGCTTATCAAAAATCGAGTATTGTTTTATGATGAAGGTTAACTTTTGACCTTGGCCTGTGACCTTGACCTTTATGTAGGATTACATTTTTTTTTGCTTTAATGTAACCCTAGAAAATCAAATAATGTGTCAACTTTCATTAACCCTTATTTAGCGGGCTAGGCGGTATATTTGACCGTGCCGCACAGCATTTTTTTTACCATAAAGGGGGTTGTTTCCGTGTTCTTTTTCATGCATAAACAAGACCCAGAGCATAATACAAGTATGTATCCCTGAAAGGGCGTAAATTGAGCTTTCCAATGACACCCGAACCATCCTTCTACGATCACTGGTTGTCTTGCAACGATCGTGCAACCGAAGGGCAAAATCCCTAAAATACGGTAATTTCTTTATATAATTACGTATGTAGCGAGGGAGTGAGGGTGGATGTAAGTGGAGTAAATCTCAGTAAGTCCACGGCGGTCGTGGCGAGCGGTCATGAGGTAACCCATGCTCCTCCAGTCACTCGTCTCTCTCTCAGAGCCAATATTGCGCCAAAATTGCACTCGGACTTAAGGCGGGCCCCGCCACATAGTCCAAATTTTTCTATTCGAACTTAAGTCGGGCCCCGATCTTTAACCCTTAAAAAGCGGCTCACCACATAAGTCGAGTTAAATAAAGCTGGACTATGTGGCGGCGCTCGACATAGCTCGAGTGGCAATTTCAGCACGTAATGTTGCTGAGAGAGAGAGACAAGTGGTGGCAGGAGAGTAGCGAGTGTATGACTGCTCCAGACCACCGCGGCGAACCTACTGACACGAATCTCACCTCCCTCCTACCTCTCTCACTCGCTATATACGGAATTGTATCGGGAAAGTGGCTAATTACCTGCTTTTTGCACGGTTATTGCAAGAAAACTAGCCATCATAAAAGGATCGTTATGGTGTCATTCGAAAGCTCTGTTTATGGCCTTTCAGGGATAGATACTTGTTTTACGTTCTGGGTCTTATTTAGGCATGAAAATGATCACATAAACAGCCCTATTTTGGCTAAAAACACCCCGCTGGGCGGTACATATAAATAAACCGCATAGGCCGCTCGTAAAAGGTTAAGGGTTAAAGAGCATCAGTTAGTTTCAGAAGTATTAAAAGAATAGTTGACCTTGACCTTTGACCTTCATCTTGACCTTCATGATGCCTGCAAATTTTACAATTTAATTTCCCCTTAAAGCACAACTGTTTTAACAAATTTTTGTGAAATTTACATGAATAGTAAAGAAATTAGCATATTGACCTTATATTTGACATTGACCTGTGACCTTGACCTATCAAATGGAATTATGTTTATTCTTGTATGACCTTGGTCTAGGCATTCCGAATATGCATGATATGCCTAATGAGAATCTTACATTAAATAGGAAATACTAGTAAAAATCATATTTCGACCTTTGACCTTGACCTTCGACCTTATAATTTCTTATGGAGGTTTTAGTTAGCTTAACAGCAATGTTCGTATTAACTAGCATTATGAATATGGGGTAATTCGTATAGAAACTTATTGATTACAAATAGTGATCATTTACTGTGACCTTGACCTTCGACCTTTGACTTAAAATAAAATACATATATTTGGATGGTCGTCGCATTGACCAACTGAATTTGCCTGTATAATTTGGCGACAATACATCAAACAGTCTAGGAGGAGTTTAGGGAAAATGACAAATACTCTTGTTTTGACCTTGACCTCTGACCTTAACTATTACAATATGTATGTGAAATTTGATATATATAATATTTAAGTAATAAGCCATAACACAGCCAGTTTTCCAAAATTTTAGTAATCTTTTTTAATAAATAATAAAAGTTGACCTTTGAACTTGACCTGTGACCTTGACCTTACTGTAGGAGTACATTTTTTTTGCATTGACATTGCCCATGAAAATCAAATAAGCAAGCGTAATTTCATTAAAACTCATTAGTTAGTTTGATATATATCAATAGAATAGTTGACCTTGACTTTTGACCTATATCTTGACCTTTGTGTCTCGACATTTATTATTTTCCTTTTCACTTAAGGTGCAACTATCTCACCAAATTTTGTGTAGTTTGCATGTAAATTAAAGAAAATAGCATATTGACCTTTTATTTGACCTTCACCTGTGACCTTGACCTTTCCTATGAAATTGTATAGTTTCTTGCATGACCTTGGCCTAGGTATTCCGAATATATATGGTAAGTCTAGTGAGAATTTAACAGATAGTATAAGAAATACTAGTAGAAAACCTATTTTGATTGTTGACCTTGATCTTTGACCTTACCCTTTAAAATATTTATCTAAAATTTGGGAAATACGATATCAAGGTTACCAGTAACTTGTATAGTGAAAATGAAGACATTTGAGGAAAAAGTAAAATAAATAGTAAAAGTTGACCTTTGACCATAACCTGTGACCTGGACCTTTATGTAAAAGTATTTTTGTTTTTGTGTTTATTGACATTGCCCCTGAAAATCATAATAAGCATGCCTAATTTCATTAAAATCTATCAGTTAGTTTCATATATATTAATATAATAGTTGACCTTGACCTTTGACCTTTATCTTGACCTTTATGATATGTGTGTCCAAATGTTATATTTTCCTTTTCATTTAAAGTGCAACTAACTATGACCTTGGCCTAGGTATTCCGAATATACATGGTAAGCCTAGTGAGAATCTAACAGTTAGTTCAAGAAATACTAGTGAAAAACTTATTTTTACCTTTGACCTTGACCTTTGACCTTACCCTAAAGTATATTTACCAAAAATTTGGTCACTACGATATATAGATTACCAGTAACTTGTATGGTGAAAATGAAGATATTTGAGTAAGAATTAACAAATATGAAATATTTACCTTATTTTTAACCTTGACCTTTGACCTTAACCTTTAAATAAAATAGAATATTTCTTTTTGACTGACCTTCGCATTGATCAAATGAATAGACCTGTGAAATTTGGTGAAAATCCATCGAACGGTCTAGGAGGAGTTTCCGGACAGACAGACGGACGACAACGACGACAGAAAAGGTGAATAGTGGTGCACAGTATACGGGTGGGATCTGTGTGCGCGATACCACTCTGCTTCGCAGAGTTGATAACAAATAAATACATGAATAAATAATATAAAATACACACTTTCTATATCTACAATTTATTTTGTCCATTAAAGATGAGTTGAGTTTGCGGTTCTGTGTATTTTTGATAACCTTCAACTAATCGCCACAGGAATAGAAAGAACGATACAGTGGAGTTCTTGGAGTCAATTTGAAGTATTGATATCATAATTCATCATACACCTCATAGTAAATGTAGAATATCTGGGTTAATAAATTTCGAAAAACGCACAAAATCCGGCTTTAGTTGGACATACCTAGTAGAATATTGATTTATATATATATTAAATTCATCGTCAAGGGGGGATGAAGGAAACTGCATATTTTTTATTTACGTCTGTATGAAGTACTGATAATACACTTCATCGTACACTACTATATTATACCCTATGCATACAAGCACTCACTAACATATCAAACGACAGTTATTCACACAACACAATACCAGACATCTGGAAGCATGGTATCATTTCATTCCCCAAACCCAACAAAGACCCCACGCTACCCTCCTCACATCGCCCTATCACACTCCTTTGCACCCCCTCCAAAACCATAGAACGTCTTGTACTACAACTGATTACACACTCTCTACCCAGCTCCAACACAACATGGCTTCAGGCCACTGCACTCCACAAACATTCTTCTTACAGACCATACACAAAGAGCTTTTGACGGTATCAACTCGGCTAGACCACCACATAGATCACTACTTGCCACACTCGACATTAGTAGAGCCTTCGATGCCACACCCAACCACAACCTAACAAACACACTCTACGACACTAACATGCAAAACAACACAAACAAGGATGCTGGCCAACTTCCTAGTAGGCAGATGCGCACATATATCTTTTGCCGGTCAGTCATCTAGCATCAGAAATTTCCCAAACGGAGTCCCGCAAGGAATCGTCCTGTCGCCCGCACTCTTCAATCTATACATACATGATATAAATACACCCAATACACCCCAAATAAAAATAGCCTTCTACGCAGATGACATAACACTCACATGCACACACCAAGACCTAGACACAGCAACACGTCTCCTTCAACCCTATCTCAACACATTACATGACTGGTGCACTACAAACAGACTCCTGCCAAATCCACCGCAACCCTCCTCACAAGCTGGACATCAGAACACAAATACACCCAGCAACTCACCATAAACAACACACCCCTAACACATTAAACACACACACACTCACCAAAAATCCTAGGAGTAACATATAATACTCTAATGACATTCAAACAGCACACCACAAACATGAAAACGAAACTGACACCCAGACTTAACGCCCTCAGGTCACTTGCCCACACAACATTTGGACACAACAAAGAAACCACCACCACAGTTTACAAATAATACATACAGTCAGTGATGGAATACGCAAGCCTGGCCTAGGCTTCTAATCTAGCTGAAACACATCATAAGACCTAATTACAGACTATTCAAAATAAAGACCTAAAAATCATCACAGGCTGCACAGCTACCACACCTACAGATCACCTACATCAAGAAACCAAAGTTTTCAAATTCAAATCCCATCTGGACATGAGAGGCACTCAATTCCTGGCAGGAGCCTCCACGAACCAACACCACCCACTACACTACATGGCAACACACCCACAGACCCCAAGACATATCAAAACAACACCCATCACACGGTATCACACACAAATACTGTCTTCTCTCCCTCCCTGCCCACCCCAAACCAGCTTCCAGAAGCACATCCATACTCATATCTCTCGCCGTTCCATCCAATCACTCATAGACAACACGCAGCTGCAGGCACGACCTCCCGAAATCCATCCTTCTGAATCCTCCCTTCCTCGCGAGGACAGAGTCCACTTGGCCAGGCTGATATGTAGACACCATCCAGCTCTTCTGAGCTATCAGAAGAGACTGGATGACTCTGTCGTCGACACCTGCCCAGGATGTAACACAGCACCCCATACCATTAAACACATCATAGAAGACTGCATTTCACACAATCACTTACGCCAACAATACAATATACACTCCTTGAGAGCTCTGTGGGAAAGCCCGATCGTGGCCATGGCCTTCCTTAGAGACTCGGGGCTGTTCGGCCAGGCAGCTTAGGGAACAACAACAACAACAACAACAACCCTATGCCTTTACATAAGATAAAAAATGGGGCTAAAAAATACGAACATCGTTAAAATATCCTTCACTTTGGGAATAGAAGGCATAGGCTACACATACAAATACAGATATTCACTGATCCCCCCATCCCCACACACACATAAACACAGAGAGACACTCACCTACACTCACACACCGATGCACACACACACTCACACAAGGCACACATATGCACATGCAGACACTCGCCATTGACACATATACATAGACAGGCATTCACTGACACTTGCACATAAAAACAGACCGTCACACTCACCAACACACAAACTTACACCCACATCCACACGAACACCCATACGCACACACTCCCAGTCGTGATGTGGTCGAGAATCAGTCGTACGCGTTAGGGAGCTGTATGTGTGTATGAGGGGGGGGGGGGCGGTATTGCGGTCATTTCGCAGTCTATCCACATCTATGTTCTGTCTGTTTATATCATTGGTCTATCTTCTTGCTGACTGGACAAGCAGCACTGGGTGGCAGTTAGTCAAGGTGGATATCTCTAATCGCCAACGTCCCTGACACAGCACAACGTTTGGTAGTAATTTATGTTAACCCTTCCTGTACCAATGACGGATGTTATACTATATTCTAACTCTATTTAGACGATTTTGTGCAGCTTTAGAAGGTTCAATGATAGTCAGAAGGGTTAAGTGAGATAGTTTGAGGCCTGGTAATTCCTGGATATCTTTGATAAACTGATTATAAGCATTTAACAGTAGCCAGAATAAAGTTAAAAGGACGGCACCGGTACTTAACTGTGGGTGGCAAATTAAGGTCCTATAACTAATCGCCAAAGTCTCTCACACAGCACAATTTGTTAAGAGGGTATTGGATATATAATGGGTTTATTCGTTTGTTTATTTAATGTATAGTGTCCTTGCTAGACCTCCACCAAGCTTACAAAAACACTCCCTAGACCCACCCTTCAACATAAACGTGTACATTCTTTGGTAGAAAAATGGTACGGCTGAAGGCCGATTCCTCTTAAAATTACAGGCTCGATATCGCTCGTCACAATAAGATCGACACCTAAATGTCACAAAAGGTCTTTATATTAACAAATCAATGGGGTGAAAGGTCTGCAACTCGCCAAACTAATGGAACGAACATCTTTAAATCTCAAAGCTAATGTGTCTAAATATGAGGAAGAAAAAGCGACTACCTCCCCCTTAAATGGCAGATCATTGTTTATATGATTTACTATATCATTATATGATGGTAAATATATAATAACACATATTGATAATCACGCATATTATTAGCATGTGCTGTACCTGCTGAGTAATCAGGGTATAAGTTAACATATGGCACCGCAAGGGACTGGAGTTCTCGCAGAGAGGCTCCGGTCCTGTTGATATTCTTGACTTACAGTGTGCTGGCTTAATCCAATAGAATTGATAGCCTCTGAAGTCCTAGTTTAACTAACTAATTAACCCATTCTGTACTGACGACGTCTTTTAAAGTTTATTCTAGCAATATATAGAGAATTGTGTGCAGCTTAAGAAGGATCTGTGTTAGTGAGATAGTTCGAAGTCTGTTGATTGCTGGGGGCCCTTTTGAAACTAAATACAATCTCCAATAGTAACCAAATTTAAGTTAAAAAGACGTTGCCGGTACAGAAGGGTTTAATGTGTTGAAGGATCCAATTGATATGGTAGGTTTGATACATCATATTATATTTGCTAATGTTGAATGACGATGTGTTGACATTATGATCCTTGCACACGTCACTAAACAAGAACGAATCTAAAATGAGGAATGCAGCCCTCCATGGACCTACAGTACACTTCCAGAGAAATGCAGAAAATGTTTGTTTTCAAAGAAGTGTGTATGTATGTATATACTCAGGCACATACCCAATAGCTGAAGGTGGCCGAGACAGAGCTCGAACAGAAGCAAAACAATGTAATACACTAAAAATGTACACACATCTAAGTATACCAGGTGAACACCCAGAGGAGGGAGAGATCAATAAGTAAATATATTTATAACTTAAGAGTTTAACTAATTATATAAACATAGGCCTATACCATAAACTTTGGATTCTTGTTAAAGCGAAAGATTGCATAAGTAAATGATAGCCAAAACTTTAATCTTAACCTGTTCATTATCGGTGCCGTCCTTTTAACTTTATTCTAGTGACTTTTAGACCATTTTATTCAGCTTAAAATAGGCGTCCAGCAACTAACAGGCTTCGAACTACCTCACGTTACCGTTTTTGCTGAATAAAAAACACCATCTGAGTAGGAACACTCTATTGACAACGTTTCGCAGATAGCTTCTTCAGGTCACTAACAAATGCTGGCACGTCGGAGGCCTTAAATATCCGTCATGACAGGTGGCCGTGGAGGGTATACGGTATGTCCTTCCTCCCTCTCAGCCCCCCCCCCCCCCCCCACCCCCCAAAAAAAAAATCCCCCACCCCTCCACGGCCACCTGTCATGACGGATATTTAAGGCCTCCTACGTACCAACATTTGTTAGTGACCTGAAGAAGCTATCTGCGAAACGTTGTCAATAAAGTGTTCTTCCTCAGATGGTGTTTTTTATCCATTGTGTCTACTTTTCAAGTACTGCTCAACAACCTTTTTACTACCACAAATCCTTCTTAAACTGCGCAAAATCGTCTAAATATAGCTAGAATTTAAAAACAAAAGAAATGTTGCCGGTACAGTAAATGACTTACTTGGTTATTTGCAGACGTGTATCTGTTCCGCGAGGCCATTATGAACAATGAAGACTGTTTCGCCCAGTCCACTACCGACCATTGAAGCAGCACACAGAAGATGTAGCTAAACCAAGGAGAAGGGAGAGATTATAATTATATACTTCATAATTCACAAATATTTGGATGATAGTCAAAATAGAATTTACCCATTCGGTACCAGAGACTTCCTTTTCATCACATTCTGGCAGCTATAGACAATTTTGTGCAGCTTAGGAAGGGCCTCCAGCAATTAATAAGGCTTCAAACTATCTCAGCCAACCCTTTCAACTGCCACAGACCCTTCCTAAGCTGCATAATGTCGTCTAAATACAGCTAGCATAAATAATAATACACATCGCTGGTATTGAAAGGGTTGTTGTTGTTGTTGTTGTTCCCCAAGCTGCCTGGCCGAACAGCCCCAAGGCCCCGAGCAAGGCCAAGGCCATAACCGAGCGCCCCCACAGAACCCTCCCTGCCTACCACAATAAAGCCTGGGTGACCGAAGCCACTCCATGGCGGGGAGCTGAGGAGGGTGCGGAAACACCCGGGAAACCAAAGCCCCACCCAGGGCCCTGTGCCCCTCAGCAATTATGAAGAGAAAGTTGAGGGGCAAAGGAAAAATGTGACGCTTTGGCTTCCAATCTTGGTAGATTGGGAGGTCAATCCACGGAAAAGACGACGTCACTTGAGATCTAGGAAATATATAAGTAAAAGGAACAGTCGGAGTAAGCTATGGGTATGGCAGAGATCGCTCAGTTCTCACTCTGATAGACCAGCCCATCACCATATGACTAGAACCCAATCCTCTCAGCATCAGCTAGGAAAGGCCCTAGAAAGCCGCCTTTGGCGGGGGGATAGCTCCCCTATTTCAACCCCTTTCAGGGTTGGGCACCCGGCCTTCGGTATAGGAGTACGCGGTTCTTCTTTCATTATGGCGAACATTAGACGATGTTTATGTAGCTTAGAGAGAGCTAATATACTGTATATCAATGAAGTACGGACTAGTCTAATCCACCTTTTGATTCCGACAAACTCTATATACTCAACCAAAAATCGTCTACTGATAGCCTGAGCAAAGTGAAATAATACGTCACTGGTACGCTGAGATTTATAATGACGACATCCCCACCGCACACCAAGTTCTCCCAACCCTGTCCACTTCACGTACGGTACTATACTGGGTTTCATTTCAGCTGACAGTAAAAGTAATCCTTTAGCAAACTGATTTCTAGATAACTTAGGGAAAAATAAGAAACTACTATGTGTCTGCTTCATATTAGTGCCAAGTGTTCATAATTTACAACAATATTCGCTACAAAACCTGCATAATAGCGAGTAACCAAGCTGATGACATAGCATTTTACCGTCAAATAAAATAAACAAAGTACAGTAGACGGTATTCCGTAGACAACAAATAAACACAATTTAATCATATCATAACATATAGGATCATCTAAAGAATGTGTGTATTGTATTGTATTATTTTATTATCTGTCGAGTCGGCCACCAATTTCCCAATATTAAAATAAAAATATATATAAAAAAGAATAACAAATTAGAAAAAAGTGGAGTATGTGCCAGAGTTTATAGATAATAATAATAATAATAATAACAATAATAATAATAATAATCATAATCTATATTTTATTAATTTCACCACAACACCAAACACCCCAATGAAATTAATTAAAGTATATATGATCCGCCTAATCGTCTGGTTACTTATATAGCGCCCAAAACGCATTTATTTTCTGTTTTCTGGTAATTATTACACGATTTTATTCAGATTAGGAAAGGTATATGGAAGTCAGAGGGTTGATTGAGATAGCCTTTACCCTTTTAATACCCACAGATCCTTCCTAAGTTACATAACATCGTCTATTGATAGGCAAAATAATCTGCTAAAAATGCGTCACAGCTTCAAGGGGTTAATCTATATTATTAAATCAGTTTGTGTGTCTGTTTGTCTGTCTGTGTGTTCTTAACCCGTGGAGCCCCGGCTAGTTTTGTAATGTTTGTTCACCAGAACCCGGCCGGTTTTCAAAAAATGGTTTTATTCCAGAAACAATAGCGAATGGGTTAGGAATGAAGGAAAAACCACGAAAAACCGCTCAAAAAACTTAAAGAATGGTCCTACAGAGCCCCCGGAAACGTATTTTACAAGAGTAAAAAATTGAAGGCAATTACCCCCCAAAAACAGGTTATTGCGCGCTCACGCGCACGCACGTGGACTTTGAGAGTTTTCAACCATCGGCACGGTTGCGTGGGATACGTACACAGTTCCCATACAAATCTGAGCCCTCTCGAGTGGCTACACCTGAGGTTACGGTCGGAGCAATTAGTGTGACTCGTCAGACGCGTCGCTGGGGCTGTGCGTTACATACATCGCCGACGCGTCAGACGCGTCGCTGGGGCTGTACGGGTTAATAGGCGGCCGCAGTTTTGGACCTGGGGAGCTGAAACTTTGCATGTGGGTGTCAATTGACCTGGGTCAGGTCATAGAGGGGGCGAGGCCACGATCGGAGGTCATTTCGAGGCCGAAATTGAAAACAAAAAATAAAAAAATGGCCGTTTGGGGCAGAAGGAGGCCTCTGATCGAAAAGGTGTATGGAACTAAAGTTGTTCGCAGCCACCCAAAATGGGGGTACGGATGAGGTCAGATTCAAAAGCAGAGGTAATTTAGCGGCCGACATCGAGGTCGCCGTTTAATGAAGCACAGGGAGGTCGAGGCCTGTGATTAGGGTAGTAGTAGTATTGTGATGATTGTGGTAGTAGTGATTGATGATGGTGATTATGGTAATAGAATTTAAACCCGGGCAACACCGGGTACCCCTGCTAGTATCAATTAAATACGGTATAAAACTGTAGCATTATAATATATGTTTATATTTTAGAGAAAGATGTTTCATACTACCTATATATACCGGTATGTAATCAACCACTACATTTGTATATAATCTGAATATCACATGTTGTCTATGTGTATGAAGAAGACAAAAGGCAAAACTGCCTGCTACAAGTGTCATCCCCGAAGTTGAAAGTGATATTTACTATGTTAACCCTTTACGTACCGGCGACGTCTTTTTTATTTTTATTTCAGCTACTTTTAGATGATTTTATGAAGCTTAGGAAGGATATGTGTTAACTAAGAGGATTAATTGAGATAGTCTGCAGCCTTTTGTTATGATTAGACGCCCTTCGTAAGCTGAATAAAATAGTATAAC
The DNA here is from genome assembly GCA_032716605.1 of Paralithodes platypus. Taxonomy (NCBI): domain Eukaryota; kingdom Metazoa; phylum Arthropoda; class Malacostraca; order Decapoda; family Lithodidae; genus Paralithodes; species Paralithodes platypus. Next base: position 6,215,059 of record CM064538.1, on the reverse strand, counting down.
AGTTGCCAGAACATAATGAAAAGGGCGTTACCGGTACTGAGTGAGTTAAACATGGAGGAGGTGTTTGTGAGAGCTAGCTGGATTACTCTGTGTGTCGGTGAGATGCAAACATAAACAGTGAGGGAAGCCAGACAAATTAAACAAGAGTTCCAGCAACTCCTATCACATGCCTATGTGGCCTCCCCTGGATACTGCCCTGCTCGATTGGTGCCTACAATATATATACAGTATATATATATATATATATACCGGTATATATATATATATATTGTTACGAATCTGGACCTCAGTTGCGTAGAGACGGTATACGAAAATAATGACTAATGCAAATGCACCTTGTCTCTCTACCAAACAACACCACGACGCAACAGGTAAGAGCTTTATGAACGCTTCCAGGCTCTTCTCAGGGCTTAAGGTGCACACTGCCCTGCTCCTATTCTGAATAATAAGTAGAACAGAAATACTCATGTAACTTACTATAAGCACAAACACTGGGAAAAATATGTAGGGATATGGATGTGTGTGTGTGTGGACTGTCTATGGGATTAACAGTGCTTATTAGTAAGGACCCTGGCAAACCTCCCAGCTCTTCCCTATCACGAATTCCGAAGTAGCCACCGGAGGTTCAGAATATATGATGAACATGGAAAGATAGTAAAATGCTGATCAGAGGAAAGGAATAATAAAAAGGGAGAAATGGATGTCTAGGATTCTCTGTTAATTACGTTACGTTACTCTTATGCAAGCAAGGAACAAATAAACAGGGGCAGACTGGTGTACCACTAGAGAGAGCTGCCACCACCTATACTGTCTGGCCGCCCACGAGAGAATGGCGACTGGCGAGGCCTGGCCCTGGCGAAGCTGGCGGGAGCCAAGCTCAAACTAAGGGGGTTGCAATATCTCACCACACGATATGATAAGACTAGGACACTTCACAAGAATAATTTGTTCTATTCTAAAGTATCATGTGTTAACAAATTAACTAAAACAGTGTGGCAGATAAAATAAAGTACATCTTTATATTGTAACACAACTGAACTTGCAATGATCACACAATTAATTAAACTTGTGTTGCTTTGCACCACTACCTCCACCTTCCCCCCCCCCCCCCCCCCCCGCGAGAGAGCAACATCCGTCCTCCCCATAGACTACATAATATTATAACCTAGACAGAAAAGCGTGACGTCACACGGTCAGTTTGCCGCGCGTTCTAGGGATTTGGTGGCAGCACTATTGTACTGTACAACAACCAAAGCACCTCAGTGGCTTGTCCTTATTATAGATAGTCTGTGCGCCGCGCGCGCCTGCCAGCTAGCTTTCTGCAGTGTTTCTTAAATGGGAATATCCGCAAAATGAGGGAGCAATAGATTAAAGAGGGAACGTATTTAAGAGTTAATTAATGTTGGTAAAAACACTTGTAAATTATTTAGTATAAATTAGATATATATATATAAGCAAGATGAAAACATTAAGTATACATTGTTACGATCCAGGTTCTCAAAGACACAGGGCTCTTCAACATTGGACTAGATAATGGCAAAAAGCAACAACGGTAACACTAGATCCAACCCCTGCCTTAAACACTGGAAAACAAAACACCATTACCGCCCTGAGTCGTGCCTGGACAACGAGGTATCCTATGACTCGGTAACTGGTGCACACACACTAGGCTGACGCTCAATGAAACAGCCTATTCTCAAACAGTAAAAGATTACTCGATTATGTTACACAAAGAAAAGATAGTTAACGTGATTAATTAACATTACGGTAGATACTCAAATAACTGGCACTCCTGTATTAAGAAAGTGCAATGCTAGTCCTGCAACATCAACTGGAAACTTCTGAAATAAGTCTGATGCTGGGAAGATGTTCGTAAAGAATCTTGAACAATTATAATGCAGAATACGGGTCACAATAAATGCTAGGACATATAGTAATAATAGGCAGGCGAATAATAAAGACTGCGCAAAGGTAGTAATGCTCGACAACTTAAGAAATGCTTCGTGACACAACGCAACAGCCTACTAGGGTTGTGCAACTCAACAACAACCTCGGCTCAAAAGTGCAGTGAATAATAATGCTGCATACATATAATAATGGGGCTTATCTCTAACCAGTGTCTGCTCAGTTAATAAAGTCTAGCTGGGGTATCAAAGCAGGGCAACAATGGGCGAGCATGCGGCTCGTATCCTAACGTTGTCCAAGGGTGGTATAATGAAGATTACGTTATATGACGGGGATGCTCTCTTGATAAATCTAGGTCTCTAGTACCTAGCTCTATCCTGGCGATCCCTCAGAAGTCAACACAAAGAGGCAACACTATGTTGTGAGGGATAGGCTATGGCCCTCTCACACCACAGCGCTGTGCTCGCAAAGTAAACCAACCCGAAGACAACTTAGGCTCCCACAGTACCTGTCGATGTCGTGCAGAGCTTAGCTAACACTGCACACATCGGAGACAACGACACACTAATCTTACCCCTAGTCTAGCTTTAGATAACCAAGCAGAATCACTCAACACCTTGCAAGGGAGACATATACCGGTCTACAACCTTCCCGAGAGAGGACACATACGGAAAAGTCTGTCTCTCTAAACCTCAATAAAGCATAATACCTCCTTAACCTAATACATGGAAATATCTGAGAGCTTCGCGTACAATACGACTGGTCGACGGTGAACGTCTATGCTGAAACCAGAAGTGATGTTGAGTTTAATAAAGATTAGAGAAGGAGAAACGAGAAGTCGAGAGAGAGAAATAGTATGCAAAGTAGCGAGTATGGGGGACAGAATTGCAAAGGATGTAGGCGATACGCGTGTCAGGCAAGCTCTGAGCTGGTAAAAAACACGAGGCAGCGACGGGAAGGGACTAGTTGACCACCCGGCCGCCAACGCCGTCAGCGCCCAAGCGAGCCGCGTCATAGCTCACCTCGCTGCCGGGTGTACCCCCTCACACTCTCTCGCTCGCCTCCCACACAAGCAACATTTATATTATAGCGAATATAAAATATAAGGCGCGGTCAGAGACCAAAACAAAGACCATTTCTAGACTGTCTGTGGCAACACGACACTAATGAAATAAAGCAGATCATTCTAGGACAACTGTAGCCTATCCCCCCATCCTGGCGAGCGCTAGCGAGCTGCAATGCCCCACGCAACCATTCTGCTAACGCTGGGAGGCGTCACAACATATACACTATAAAACATAGGCTACTCATATATGATGCAAGCTGTATACCTTCAAGCAACACAACAAGAATTAAATTGTCATTTTGAATATATATTAGTATGTTATATGTTATGTAGATGTTAATTTGTCAAGTAGCACTAAAACCGGACATTTATACTTATGACATCTAGGGATATTTTGTCCCACCATTGACGTTGGCAACTCCCGAATCTCACATCAACAATGGCGGGTGTTGGAGAAGTTTTGCTTGTGTACCTCCTCATAATGACACGATGACTGGCGCCTTTACAGTAGCCTCTACTTATGTCTATTTAACTATGTCATGTCTGCAGAGTCTCTGGATAATGTTCAATTGATTATTAATAGTGTTATTAGTACAAGGTAGGGATTATTACGAATTAATGAGGACCAAGGACAAGGATAGCCAATATAATGTCTTTGTGGGGACCCTCCCCTCCCATTGTCCTTTGCGATCGTGCTGCTATCTCTCGAACGCGAACGCGCGGATCACTATTTACAGATTTGTGGCGTCTTCTTTCGTGTCTAGGTTATATGTAGTCTATGGACCTCCCCTTCCTCGCTTGACCGGCCACGCCTAGCAGCAAAATACAGTGCTGCCACTACCTAATAACTGGTTAGACGAAACTAGTAACACTCTATTGGCTCATTCTACACAAATGTTTATTGAGACAAAAATGCTTAGAGGCACGGCAAAACTAATCATGCCCAATTGGAAGGGTCTCGGAGAGAAACTCACAATGCCAGGTCTTTCTATTAGACTTGGCACAGCAGCTCTCAGGAAGTCTCGCGCCACTAAAGTCTATCTACTCCTAAAAGACCCTAAAAGACCCTGGTCATTGTGACACCCTCACATGGGGGGGGGGGGGAGTTTTGAAGCTTTGAAACAAAACTTTCATCATTAGTTTACAACTGCAATATATGTACATTGACAGTCTTTTGTATTTTTACATTTTATAGATTTGTTTAACATGAGTAAATATGACTTACTAACTAAAAAGCCTCGTGCTCTCCTATCATTCCTCAGAGGACTCACGGGACAAACAGTCTGCCAGGACATTATGACACCACGGATGACACCACGGATGTGCCTAACATCGAGATGATATTCTTGCAACATCAAACTCCAGCGAGTAAGTCTCTGGTTTTTGTCCTTGAGCCTATTAAGAAACTGCAGAGGATGATGGTCAGAGTAGCTTCTGAGCACGGGCCCATAGGGTGGCAAATAAACAGCGAAATGGTGTAAACTCAAAATAATAGCTAGCAACTCCCTTTCGATCACAGAATAATTCTTTTGTGCTCGGTTAAACGTTTTTGAAAAGTAGGAAATGGGGTGCTCAACATCATCTCCGAACTTTTGCATCAACACAGAGCCGGCACCCACATCGCTCGCATCTACTGCCAAGACTAAAGGCCTGTTGAAATCTGGGGCACATAATATAGGATGGCAACAGAGGAGGTTTTTGACATCTTTGAAAGCCTGCTCACACTCTGTTGTCCATTTAAATGGTTTGTTCCTTGTAGCAAATTTGTCAATGGGGCAAGCACGGTGGAATATCCTTTGATGAACCGGCGATAATAGCCTATCATGCCAAGGAAACGTTGTACGGCTTTCTTATTATGAGGTGCTCGGAAACTCTGGATAGCCTCCACCTTCGCCCGAGGGGGACAGGCCTGGCCGTGGCCAACAACATAACCCAGATATTGCACTAGAGCCTGCACGAACTTGCACTTTGCCAGGTTGACCACTAAACCAGCCTCAGACAACTTCCGGAAAAGCTCACCCACATTGGCCAAATGATCGGTCCAATTTGTGTCATAAACAACAACATCATCTATGTAGACTAAACAATTAGGGACATCATGCACAACCCTGTACATTAACCGCTGAAATGTGGCGGGAGCATTCTTCAAGCTGTAAGGCATTACCTGGCACTGATACACTCCTCCACCCACCACAAAACTAGCGATTTTCTTGGCGCGTTCTGTTAGTGGGACTTGCCAATAGCCTTTAACTAAGTCAACTTTTGTGATGAACGTGGCTGCCCCAATTTTGTCTACCGAGTCATCAACTCTCGGTAAAGGGTAGGTATCTGTCTTCGAGAGTAAATTTACCTTGCAAAAATCGACACAGAAGCGCATCTTACCATCAGGCTTAGGCTGCAAAGTTACTGGGCTTGACCACTCACTCCAGCCTTTCTTGATGAGGCCCTAGTCAACCATATACCGCAGCTCAGCGTCAAGAGCGAGCTGCTTCTGTGGATTAACTCTATAAGGTGGTAATTTTATAGGCTTTTTCTCCCTGACATCGATGTCATGCACCGCCCAAGATGTCAAACCTGGTGCATCCCCGAACACGTGTGGATAAGCCCACAAGGTAGTAAACATCTCCTCAACCCTTTCCGGAGGTAAATGGGTCAATTTCTCCCGCAGGGCCAGGTACCCGTTCTCTGCCCATGTCCCAGCCGGCACAGCCTCACCTGGGAAAAACTCCCTCTCCTCCTCCTGTTCCTCCTTCATGCCTTCTACAACCAGGACAGGGCAAGGAGACACGGCATCCTGGTCCCTGGGACCGGAGAATTGGGGAGAGTGCAGAGGAGGGTTGAGAGGCACTGCAGGAGCCTTGCCTGGCGTTCCCACAGTGCATGAACCGCTAGCCCCGGGACCCGGGTAATCCAACCACCATCCACCAGGCCCAGGCTCACCCTGCACCTCCGACTCCAACTCTCCAGTCAATAACCTAGGCAAGAAATTGACTGTATCTGACTCAACTTTCTCTACTGACCCGTTCTGAGCGGATACAATAGCACAAACTGCATCAGACAACTCCCCGTTAACACCAGCAGGTGACTGATCGGCGCCCCGGCAACTCTCTCGGCTAGCCCCTTTAGGTGACGTCGCCTGTGTGCCCGCCGCACTACAGTACCTCTTCAACATGTTAATATGGCAGAGCTGATAGGTCTTATGTCTGTCTGGATTACTCTCCCCGACCTTAGAAAACAAGTGTGTTAATAAAGCATCACTCTGTGGTGCCTCACCAATCTCCCCCGGTGCCACGGTGGTAAGATTAGGTATAGCCTCCAAGTCGGTCTGATTCGATGATACAGGATCAACCGGTCCTCCCGTAGGGACCCGATCGCTCCCTTCAGTATCACCTCTGGCACCGGGTGAAACGAGTGAGGAGCTTTCCGCTGAGCCTTCCTCCTCGTCCTGCACACCCTCGGCACCCTGCAGATCAGTCGAATCTATGGGTGATGCAGATTCATTACTGTACATCCCCTTGATCAGATCTATCTCCTCCTCTAACAATTCCTCCGGCTGTGCAACCTGGGCCATAGATCTCTTGACCTCACACACCGAAAACAAATCGGGAGGCAGCTTCTTAGCCTCCTTGTTCCTCTCCTCCGGCTGTACCTGCTCCGACACCACTACCGGAGGTGGAAAGACTCTACTCCCTGCCATATCTGCTCCAAGAAGAAAATCAATCCCCTCCACAGGTAATGAGTCCCCAACCGCTACCTTCGCCGTCGCCATGACTACAGGACACCTAAGATGATTAGGAACGAGGCTATAACAGGCCTCAGTGTTTACACCTCGACATAACACAAACTCGTCAGATTTTATCGGTTTCCCCGTCAAGTTCAAACACATGGACTGCTTAGCTCCTGAATCTCTAAGAACCTTGACTGGATACACTTTCCCACACAGCTCTACTTCACCCTCATGAACGAAAGCCTGGCACCAACGAGCGAGGCTTCTGGACCTGCATTGCTACCTAGTTGAGACACTTTGTCGGGGGCAGGCTGTGCCACGGCCGTTGGCACCCCATGCTTCACCCTTCGGTCTGCCTTCAACCTCGGTAACAAAGATTCATCCCCTCCTCCCTGGATACCAACCACTAACGACACAGGCTTAGCAAGCGCTGCAGAAGACTTTGCCTGGGGACAGTTTGGTTTAATATGTCCGGTCTGTTTACACCCATAACACCTAACAACACTGGAATCAGGTCGGGCTGAATTTGGTGATTTTGGTTTGTCTCCTTCGTTATTATTACGTGTGGGACCAGGGCCACTATTACTGTACCCTCCGCTTCCACCTGCTCGGAACTTCTCGTCACGTGCAGTCGTGGGGGGGGGGGGGGGCATATCTGGCACGATCAGTATAACCCTTGGTTGCCAATACTCGATCGTCAGCCCACACGGCAGCATCAGACAGCTTGCCGGGGCGCTTCTCACGGATCTTTTGGCAAATCTCTCTGTCGACATTGTTGGTAAAGTGTTCTAGCAGGAAAAGCTCAATTGCTTCATTTAAATTTGTTACATTTTCACTTAAAAGCCAACGAGACAAACAATCACGCAGGTACTTAGCAAACTCAACATGCGTATGATTAGGCTTCTTCCTTGCATTACGAAATTTAAGGCGATAGGCTTCTGGTCTGCGTTCATAAGCCTTAAGGATAGCCTTGTTTAAATTATCATACTCTACTAAGTCCTCCACTGACATCCTATCATATGCCTCGAACGCTTTTCCCTTGAGAACATTTGCCACCAATGCCGCCCAGCGTTACCATGGCCACTCGAACTCCCGTGCTTTCTTTTCAAATCGCTGGAACCATTCAGTGAATTTTTCCTCATCAAAAGCGGGAACGAGCTTCAGGCTACGAGACAACTTTAACTCGCTAGATTCCTCCCTGTGTACCGTGCCTACTTGTCCCCTTGTGTACCTACCCCCGTCTACCTCAACTTTGGTTCTTTGTAACTCCATTGTCATTCTCTGTGTTTCTAACCTCTCCTGCATCTCTCTCTCTTCTCTTTTCTCCTGCCTTTCTCTCTCTTTCTCTTCTTTTTTCTCCTGCATTTCAATTTTCCTCAACTCTAATTGTATTAGTGCGAGTGCAGTCACTCGATAGCCCTACCGGGGCAAAAGTAGGGGGTGGTGTAGGAACATAAGCGAGACGGTAACGTGGCTGAATTGTAGAAAGTCCAGCTGGGATAAATGGGGGGGGGAGGTGTAACCTGGTTCTGTGCCGCCCAGCCAGCGGCAGGAGTAGAGTGTAAAGGATAAAAATGGGGTTGAGTAAGTTGGGGCACACCAGAGGGCACTTCAGGCAACAACGGGGGATTAACAGTAGGACATGTAAACTGGGAAGACGTTATACTCTCATTAACCCGTACAGCCCCAGCGACGCGCCTGACGCATCGGCAATGTTTGTAATACACAGCCCCAGAGACGCGCCTGGCGCGTCACCCTAATTGCGCCGACCGTAACCTCAGGTGTAGCCACTCAAGAGGGCTCAGATTTGTATGGGAACTGTGTACGTATCCCACCCTACCGTGCCGATGGTTGAAAACTCTCAAAGTCCACGTGCGTGCGCGTGAGCACGCAATAACCTGGTTTTTTGGGGTAATTGCCTTCAATTTTTTACTCTTGTAAAATCCGTTTTCGGGGTCTCTGTAGGACCATTCTTTAAGCTTTTTGAGCGTTTTTTCGTGGTTTTTCCTTCATTCCTAACCCATTCGCTATTGTTTCTGGAATAAAACCATTTTTTGAAAACCGGCCGGGTTCTGGTGAACAAACATTACAAAACTAGCCGGGGCTGGACGGGTTAAAAGGACTGGGTGTGCGCGGTGGAGAACGTGCAGGTGTGATATAGCCTCCTGCCGGCACAGTTGTTGGCTCAGCCTCCTCTGGAACATCATAATAATACTGCCACATATACTGCTGACATGCTTCCCCCGTGGTAAGAAGAGACCCCTCTACTCCCAACACTGTTGCTATCAACCTCAATTCCTCCACCCTTCTCAACTGCATTTGCTCCCATTCTGGAGAACTCCGAAGGAACACTCTCGCATCATCCTCACTGGTGATATGCAACGGCACGACACTCTCCCCTTCCTCTCTTGCTTGTTGTTCAGACATAATAAAATATACTGTAAATGCTAGACACCTATTCTCAAAAAAAATCCTCTGATCAAAATAAATCTTATTAATGCTGCTGGAACTATTCTGATTATCCTAGGCAAGGTCGCCACTGTTACGAATCTGGACCTCAGTTGCTTAGAGACGGTATACAAAAATAATGACTAATACAAATGCACCTTGTCTCTCTACCAAACAACACCACGACGCAACAGGTAAGAGCTTTATGAACGCTTCCAGGCTCTTCTCAGGGCTTAAGGTGCACACTGCCCTGCTCCTATTCTGAATAATAAGTAGAACAGAAATACTCATGTAACTTACTAGCTACGAGAACTCGAAATCAACACCGGGATTAGCAATACTGGGTTGGATAATCAAAACAGTTAAATACATATAGGCTACCAGCAGACATCAACGAAAAAAAAAAGTGCAGGTGTACTTCGAGCATAACAGGCTATGCGCGCCCTCGACAATACTAAACCTTGCGCAAACCAGCCAACGGTAATCCACTCTCAACCCAAGAGAGTTGCACATAATAATATTGTAAACATATAATGAACTAACAATACAAGGCAGTGACCTAATATGACTACTAACCTCGGGGTGATAATTATTAGTAGAAGCAGGTTGTCCTGACCACCTCTAATATCACACCAATATATCCTGGTTCAACCTGGGCCCCCCAGTGAGTTACCGCCCTAAATTATGAACTCGTAGAGTCCACCTCCCACACTCACTTAACTATGGGGGGTGGGGGGGGTCCAGACTGAAGCTGGATTCCTAATTATTATTAAACACTCCGTTGCCTCAGTTCGAAACCCGAGATAGGGAACAAACAATGGCTGGGGCAGAACCGTCGAGCCTCAGTTCGAAACCCGAGATAGGGAACAAACAATGGCTGGGGCAGAACCGTCAAGGCTGCTGCCGGGTCATAAGCACAAACACTGGGAATAATATGTAGGGATATGGATGTGTGTGTGGACTGTCTATGGGATTAACAGTGCTTATTAGTAAGGACCCCGGCAAACCTCCCAGCTCTTCCCTATCACGAATTCCGAAGTAGCCACCGGAGGTTCAGAATATATGATGAAAATGGAAAGATAGTAAAATGCTGATCAGAGGAAAGGAATAATAAAAAGGGAGAAATGGATGTCTAGGATTCTTTGTTAATTACGTTAAGTTACTCTTATACAAGCAAGGAAAAAATAAACAGGGGCAGACTGGTGTACCACTAGAGAAAGCTACCACCACCTATACTGTGTGGCCGCCGCCCACGAGAGAATGGTGAGGCCTGGCCCTGGCGAAGCTGGCGGGAGCCAAGCTCAAACTAAGGGAGTTGCAATATCTCATCACATGATATGATAAGACTTCACTTCACAAGAATAACTTGTACTAAGTATTCCTGTGTTAACAAATTAACTAAAACAGTGTGGCAGATAAAATAAAGTACATCTTTATATTGTAACACAACTGAACTTGCAATGGTCACATAATTAATTAAACTGTGTTGCTTAGCACCACTACCTCCCCCCCCCCCCCCCTCCCCGCGAGAGAGCAACATTCCATCCTCCCCTTCCTCGGTTGACCGGTCACGCCTAGCAGCAAAATACAGCGCTGCCACTACCTAACAACTGGTTATACGAAACTAGTAACACTCTATTGGCTCATTCTACGCAAATGTTTATTGAGAAAAAATGCTTAGAGGCACGGCAAAACTAATCATGCCCAATTGGAAGGGTCTCTGAGAGAAACTCACAATGCCAGGTCTTTCTAATAGACTTGGCACAGCTGCTCTCAGGAAGTCTGGCACCACTAAAGTCTATCTACTCCTAAAAGACCCTAAACGACCCTGGTCATTGTGACAATATATATATATATATATATATATATATATATATATATATATATATATATATATATATATGTTGAATGGTACTTGAAAAGTAGACAGAATGGATAAAAAACACCATCTGAGGAAGAGCACTTTATTGACAATGTTTCGCAGATAGCTTCATCAGGTCACTGATGACCTGATGACCTGATGAAGCTATCTGCGAAACGTTGTCAATAAAGTGATCTTCCTCAGATGGTGTTTTTTATCAATATATATATATATACTGTATATTATGTGTGTGTGTGTTTGTGTGAAAAGAGAGAGAGTAGATTAGATACAGATATATAGTAGCATTTGGTATTGCATAAATTAATGGTTTAGGAATATATACTATGCTACTAATATATATCATAAACCACTGTTGTGTAGCACAATCAGTACATAATGTTGCACAAAATAGATGTAAATGATAGCATAACAATGTGGTACATAATCCGGCAATTACTTGCATATTGGCTTAATAACAAATAAACAGAAACCGATTGTAGTTGTTTACTGAAACTTAAGGACGCGTTATGTCATATTTTGGTCTATCTATTTATTCAATCATATATTGTTTAGTGTCCTCGCTAGGTCTCCATTATGCTTTCAAAAACACCCCAAATACCCGCCTTCAAAATAAATGTGTACACTTTTCGCTATAGAAATGTTCCGCCCGAAGGTCGGCTCCTCTTAGAATTACAGGCTCGCTAACGCTGGCTGGAAAACAAATTACACCTAAATGGCACTAAAGGTCTTAATATTGACAGACAAATTGAGCGAAATATTTTAAAATTGTCAAACTAATGAGGTGAACGTCTTAAGATCTCATAACTAGTGGGTCTAATCATGAGGGAGAAGGGGTCCAGACTCCAATAATTCCTCTCTAAAGTTAATGAAATCGTCTCCTTATTCCCAGAAAAAACTGTCAAAATGCGTCACAATTCTCAAAGTGATAAATGTAAACAGACTCCAACCCCACACACCCACCTCCTTACACCTCACACCAAGTTCTGCCAAACCCTTTCACTTCACGTACGGTACTGGTTTACTCAAACCCTTAATAAACCTCGCTTATCGTTGGTCTATCCTGCGCTTATCAAAATTGTTACCACACTTTGCTTGTCAGTGAAGTGTATGCATTTATTTATCATATTTATTTACCCCTTCTGTACCGGTGCCATTCTTTTAACTATATTCTGGCTACTATTAAACGATAGTATTCAGTTTTAAAACGGCGTCCACCAATTAACAGGCTTCTATCTCACTCAAGCCTTTTTACTACCACATATCCTTCTTAAACTACACAACATCGTTTAAATATAACCAGAATAAAATTAAAACGACGTCGCCGGTACAGAAGGGGTTAAATAGAAAGTTGCTATCAAAGTTCATTAAGATTAACTTGAATTAAATGTACACCAAATATATACTGTAAATATTGTAAGACTTCATCTGGCCTGTAACTATTGCAAATACTGTTTATATAGAGTATTCAATTATTTTATCAAAATACCAATGTACTCAGGCTACATCCGCCATGATGGTTTTATTGCAGTCTATCACATATTTATAGCCCCATAAACATTTCAGAGTACAAATAGTATAATTATATAATAGTATAAGTATATTATACACTAAACAAAGTGCAACTAGTCATTGATGTCATATTTACAGTAATCTATGCTGGTTAAAATTTAGAGTGACTCATATATTTTTATTCACACAAACACAAGTCACGTACATGTCGAAAGTTACAACATGTAAGGATTCAAACCCGGATATCAGGGTTGAGTGTTAGATATGGCTAGATTAGAGTAAGTTTGATAGTTTATGGCGAGATACGTAGCCTTAAGCTGGTATCACACGAGAGATATTATAGTCAACATTCGATGATCAAAAACATTTCTGGCAACATTTCTGGAGTATTATGCCCTGGTATCGGAAACTAGACTGATGGTAAATGAATTTAGGTAACCGAAATGATCTAAATGTTGACCTCATAAGCTGCCAGACTAGTGTTAAGGATACATATTGAGGGAAAAACCGCTCGTGTGATACCGGATTTAGGGTAAAATAACCTAGTTTGTAGCCTACTCAGGAATAATGGTCCACCGATGGTTTGATGGATTGTAATAATACCTTCACGTCAGATGTGCCCTGATTCCGTCAAAAGTAATGGGTTTTTATGTTTAACTAGTGAATCAGAGAAACATGTTCTTAGTGGCTGAAACAGTATATCAAAATGGGTCGACAGGGTATCAAATATGCAACGTCAATACATTTTCCAAATTTCTTGTAAACGATAGTATATTCTATGAGAAAGACTTAACTAACTTTGTAGGTAAAGTTTTGATTTATTGCACGTTATTTACATATACAATGTTGAAATCCACCAACAGGTAATGAAAGTCATGTAATGTTAATATATATATATATATATATATATATATATATATATATATATATATATATATATATATATATATTTATTTCAAATAGACTCTGAACGAAAAACAATATTGGAACAAGAACGAAGTATTTTTTTAACTATCATAACCTAAGACAAAACAAATTTATTGTCTAAACCAGTGACTGGAAATCCACAGAAGAGTACAGAACAAATACCTGACTCTGGAGCCAGCCACTCTTGCAAACTTTTTATAATAACTGAAGATCTACGAAAGTAGAGAAATGCATTTTAAAACTTTTACATAAACATTATTTTAATACGTACACAACAGTCCGAGCCTTCTAATAAGATACTCGGACATACTTTTTAAACCCTTATTTTGTGCATGCAATATATTTTAGATGCAATTTAATTTTAGCACTAACATTTTTAAAACTTTGTGCAGTGAACCTACCCTTTTCTACACACCTTTAGTGTGGAAGCATATTCGCATATATTTTTACCACAAGAATCAATATTTGTCATGTTTATATATATATATATATATATATATATATATATATATATATATATACCGGTATATATATAATTATATTTATATATATATATATATATATATATATACATATTGTTACGTATCTTGATCCTCAAGTGGTTAACTTGATGAATCTAGATAGCACAGAGATATATATTAAGGTATCAGTCAGCTGAAGGCAAAACAAAAGTAAAATCTAATAAAATAATTTCCTGTTGTTGCTTCCTTTCCTTTTGGATCTTAGGACTTAGTATCCTTTATTGACTGATACTCTTTAATTATGAAAAATACTGAAACTAATTAAAGTCATGTAGTATTTATAAAGAATTATTATTTAACCGAAGCTTAGTAGGCTATGGTTATGAACCGAATAAGTTATAGCTAAAGAAGGACTATTAATTTTATAAAAGTCTTGAAAGATAAATATTAAAGTAAGAATATTTCTGTCTCTTACCCTTTTTGAAATGAATAGATAGTTTTCTTCTATGTCTTTTTATTTATTTAATGTAATTATTCTTGGTTCTTGTCTTACGTTAATAGTATTATATTATTATTATCATCAGGAGTAATATCAAAGTCACATAACAAGTTAGATATATATTTAATAATTAGTTAAATGTATTTCTTAACCACGTAACATTGGGGTTTGATTATGAGTAAATAAAGTTACAGGATCGTTTCATAGATTCGATTCAGGTCTCACTCAAATAATATGAAAAGCAAAATATAATATTTTGAAGCAAAATAATTTTCTTCAGCTTAGAAAATCACTATAAGTAATATTAACACAGCCATGTTAGTCTAAGGCGATATTACTAATATGAGACAATAGCATCACCGTACTAAGCACCATTAAGCAATGTAAGCTTAATTAAAAGAAAATGAAAGAACTCGTAAGTATTAATATAAAACAATAGTATTACTTTCATCATAACCCAATTACTTAAAGAGTTGCTTTAGTCCACAAGTTAGTCAATTAAAATAGTTAAGTACATAATAATAGCGTTAACGTTAATTCCCAATCAAATAGTTAAGTACATAAATAGTAGCGTTAACGTTAATTCGCAATCAAATAGTTAAACACATAATAGTAGCGTTCACGTTAATTCCCCATTAAATAGTTAAACACATAATAGTAGTGTTCACGTTAATTCCCAATTAAATAGTTAAACACATAATAGTAGTGTTCACGTTAATTCCCAATCACATATCTCACTAACCAACATAACATAAGTGTTTACACCGAACACACTTAACACACATTTATATAATCTGACTGACAGTCACAATCCCATTATAATACTTCACCCCGTCTTCCTCCAGCTGCAAGTTCACCTTCCCCAACTCCAAATGAGACTGATTTGAATGCCCACAACTCGGGTCTTATATACCAAACAATGATGGTGTAGGAACGAATCAGGAGGCGGGAGGTGGTGCCTACTCCAATCATAGCTCCTCGAGTCGCATAACAGGTGCGTGGTCCACTCACAGCTCCTGGCGTCGATCATACGTCATAGCATCGGTCATCGAGGTGTGAAGGCTTGTTTGCTGGTATGGGGCGAGATGGTTTGCCCACTCGCTCGTTCGCTCGCTAGTCTGCTTCACCGCTTGGGTAGTTTGGCTCCTTGAACTCTAATTCTAACTCTTAAATTAACATACAGGGCTCCGTATGTCAGACCTCCCCCCTAGAAAAGAGTTTAAGGAGTATAGTACATAATATTAAACATAATACATAAATAGATTCACCACTAGATTGGCAACAGCAAGATTATAATGAGTATATAATAAGGATATCACCCAAAGTAGGCAACGTCTCCAGGTACCACATCAGAACATAGCCGGAACGTAGCTGGAGCGTTATTCGAACTGCAAGGCATTATCTCACAGCTGAAGGCTTAAAAGCGCACTACAAAAGCATGATATTTACCTCGCTACAAGGGAGAGCTAATTGCCAAAATCCTCTCATTAAATTAAACTTACTGCTGTATGAGGCCAACCCGGTAAATGCAATCTTTGATCCGTGGCAGTGGGTAGGTATCGTTCTTTGTGACAGCATTGACTTGCCTATAGTCCCTACAAAACCCATGGCTCCCGTCTGGCTTCGGCACAAGTATGACCGGACTACTCCACTGGCTTAAGGCCCTTGTGATCAGCTAGTTTGAAAAAATTAAGTCAAGCTCGACCTGCAGTATACTCCTGCGTTGTGGCGAGACACGGTAGGGGGATAGTTTAATGGGAGTTGCATCCCCTACGTCGATGTCGTACACGGCCAAAGAAGTGAGCCCTGGAGTATCACGGAACACATTGGGAGACTGAGATAAACAGAGATTAGTTGGTTCGCTTGATCAGAGGGAAGATGACATAGTTTAGATGGTAATTCCCTCAAAGCCACTGAATTATACTGAAAGTTGGATAGGCTACATGACAAGTCAAAGTCTGCATGGATACCTTCAGGCTCTGGAACAGTCTGTTGCGGGTCAGTAAGAGAACTGAATACTTTGTCCGCACCAGGCTGCTCACAGGTCCTGACATTCACTGCCACAGTGGGAGAATCTGGAGGAGAGGAATCAGGGGACCTATGGTAGGGCTTCAACATATTTATATGGAATACTTGCGTGGGCTTTCTCCTGTCTGGGGTAGTTACTAGATAATCGGTAATGCTCACCCTCCGAATGATCTTATATGGGCCCCTGAACTTGGCAGATAAAGGGTGGCCAAAAAGGGGGAGCAGGACCAAAACCTCATCACCAGGCTTAAACTCCCTCTCACGGGCTTTTCTGTCATACCATTTCTTCATGGAGCTTTTAGCCACTGTCAAGTTTTGAGCGGCAAACTCACATGAGGATCTCAGCCGGGTTTTGAAATCTGAAACATACTTGAGGAGGTTTTGGTTCCCCTCCTGGCCAACTAGGCTATCCTGCAATAGTTGCAAAGGACCTCTTACCTGGTGACCGAAAACTAGCTCATTAGGGGAAAAACCCAGGGATTCAGTTGGAACCTCACGAGTAGCAAATAAAAGAAAAGGTACCCCCTTATCCCACTCAACTCCGGTCTCTGTACAATACTTACGTAACATTCCCTTTAATGTCTGATGATATCGTTCGAGAACCCCTTGACTCTCTGGGTGGTAGGTGCTAGACTTTACATGCTCGATACCCAACTCCTTCAGGGACTGCTGGAAAATGTTAGAGGTAAAATTAGTTCCTTGATCACTTTGCACCTCATGGGGGAAACCCATTCTGGTGAAGAATTTGAGCAGTTCCTTGATAACAGTTGGAGCAGAGGTAGTCCTTAAGGGTATAGCCTCTGGGTAGCGAGTTGCCATGTCCATGATAGTTAATAAATAAATGTTACCTTGGGAAGTCTTAGGCAATGGGCCTACAATGTCCACTACCACCCGAGTAAAAGGATTCTCGAAAACGGGCAAGGGCACCAGAGGATGTACAGGCACCTTCTGATTGAGTTTTCCTGTCATCTGGCAAGTGTGACACACTCTACAACACTCCACTACATCTGCACGCATTCCTGGCCAGTAAGAGTGGGCTCTGATTCTGTCTAGAGTTTTTCTCACACCTAGGTGTCCTGCCAATGGTATACAATGTGCCATTTCCATTATATCTCTATGACAAGGTTTGGGGACTACTACTTGATGGATGTCCCAAGCCCCGTCATCGATTGGTCTGTGTGGCGGTCTCCATCTTCGCCACAATACTCCTCCTTTGAGGTAGAAACATTCACCACCCTCCTTCTCACATTCATCTTCACTCACGGACCTGGCAGCTAACTCCTTGCATTCACTATCATCTCTCTGTAGCTCTACCAGGCCGCTAGGACAATTTGGAGGGGTTTCATGGTCATCGTTAGGGTCAAGATGAGCCATAAAGGTGTCAGATAAATCCACCTCAGTCACATCATCAGGCACAGTTGGAGCATCATTCACACTCTCATCATCCCTTTCATCAACTCTTACATTCGGTACATTTCTGTCTGAGGGAACTGCTACTTGAGACATTGAACGTGTGACAGCACACACAGGGAAAACAGTTGGCATCTCCTTTTCGAGCTCACCGGTTAGTGGCTCGTTAACAGGGGAAAGTGACAAAATGGGGTCTGGTCGGACCTTCTCACCTGCTACATCATTCCCCAAAAGGAGCGTTACCCCAGGCACAGGGATATCTTGGGACCTACACAAAGCTATGGTGGCCTCACCCTGTAGTAACTCACATTCAATTTCGCCTTTTACCAAGTATGCATAAAACTGGCCTCCAGCACCTCTCATTACAACTGGTTCGCCAGGTGGGCACTCAGTGTAAGGATTCACCATGAGGGTGCTAGTAGAACCTGTGTCTCTCAGAATTTTTACCTCATGCATGCAACCATTTAATCTCACGTTGCCAGATGAAATAAAGGGACGGTAACTGTCCTGCACTGATGGTGAATTTATTATTGGCTTAACCCTAGTGGGTTGCACCACACATGCTACTACACCCCTGTCTAGATGATTTACGTTAGCTGCTAGGTACTCCTTCTGTCGAGAGTCCTGCATTAAAGGAACTTTTGGTGCTAGGTACTCCTTCTGTCGGGAGTCCTGCATTACAGGCACACATGGAATTTGAGATACGGCGGCAACTGTCTGCCCCGATCTCTCGGTTTTTTCCTTGGCCCAGCACTGATAAGCTAGGTGGCCTCTCATGCCACAAAAAGTACATACTTTAGGGGATACGGGAACGTTCCCTCTTTGAGCATTACTATTAGTTTGGGGCCCACCTCTGTTACCATTGCCCTGAGTCGCATTTTTAGTTGGGGGAACATTTCTATTTTGGCTAGCTGGGGAAGACGTTATAGGCTTGTGACTGGGTCTGTCAGATTTGTGATTGGGATACTTAAAATTAGAACTAGAATTATCGTAGGGCTTCTTTCCACGAAATTTGTTGTTGAGCACGTATGTGTCAGCCATGTCAGCGGCGTCGGCAAGACAATCTACCTTTTTCCCCTTTAAATGATAGGATACAGAAGAATCAATTTTCCATAGGAAATTTTCTAACAGGACCAACTCCTTCAGATCGTTGTAGCTTGTGACTTTCTTACTCTTGACCCAATGATTGAAAGTTTTAGTCATGGTCCTGGCAAATACCTTATGGGTTTCTTCTACTTTCTTCTGGTTTTTTCGGAAAGATTGCCTGTAAGCCTCAGGCTGCAATTGATAGGTTTTTAAGATAGCTTCTTTGAGATTGTCATAATCCTGCCTAACTTCTGCTACTTCTGACAAATACGTGGCTCGAGCCTGCCCTGTCAAAACAGTTTGCAACATAAAAGGCCATTGATCTCTTGTCCACTTCATACCTCCAGCAACTTCCTCAAACAAAACAAAGAAATCCTGCACATTATCCTCAGTGAAAGGTGGAATGACACTAGTCATAGTCAATCCCAGAGGGGGAGCAATTACGGGAGCATCTGTATTGACATTTAGTTGAGCCGTACGATATTGATATTCACATTGTTCGGTCGTTGCACTGGCATTTATTCTGGCTAGTTCTATATTTAGTCTGGCTTGTTCGGTCTTTGCTCTGCTTTGTTCTAGTTCGAATAATTGATCAATGGTAAAACCAGGTGGCAATTGTTCATCAAGTTGGCTAGGTTTACTAGGGATCCCACCAACTGCTCCGTCACCCTCCCCGCCTTCTACAGGGAACAGGTGGGTTTTTATGGTCTGAGCCACCTCTACTTTGGACATGTTTGAGACAGTTAATTGGAGATGTGAGGCAAGCACTTTCAGTTCAGATTTTGACAGACAGTCAATATCAGGGGCTGTGGGTTCTGATTCTATGAAAACTCGAGCATCTTCGTCATTAATTAGTTGAGGCATGATTAATATTTGATTTTTAAGTAGTGAAACGTTAATGAAACTGAGTGAAACTGTATGAAACGAATCCTGGCGAGGTCGCCACTCTTCTGTTACGTATCTTGATCCTCAAGTGGTTAACTTGATGAATCTAGATAGCACAGAGATATATATTAAGGTATCAGTCAGCTGAAGGCAAAACAAAAGTAAAATCTAATAAATAATTTCCTGTTGTTGCTTCCTTTCCTTTTGGATCTTAGGACTTAGTATCCTTTATTGACTGATACTCTTTAATTATGAAAAATACTGAAACTAATTAAAGTCATGTAGTATTTATAAAGAATTATTATTTAACCGAAGCTTAGTAGGCTATGGTTATGAACCGAATAAGTTATAGCTAAAGAAGGACTATTAATTTTATAAAAAGTCTTGAAAGATAAATATTAAAGTAAGAATATTTCTGTCTCTTACCCTTTTTGAAATGAATAGATAGTTTTCTTCTATGTCCTTTTATTTTAATGTAATTATTCTTGGTTCTTGTCTTACGTTAATAGTATTATATTATTATTTATCAGGAGTAATATCAAAGTCACATAAAAAGTTAGATATATATTTAATAATTAGTTAAATGTATTTCTTAACCACGTAACATTGAGGTTTGATTATGAGTAAATAAAGTTACAGGATCGTTTCATAGATTCGATTCAGGTCTCACTCAAATAATATGAAAAGCAAAATATAATATTTTGAAGCAAAATATTTTCTTCAACTAGAAAATCACTATAAGTAATATTAACACAGCCATGTTAGTCTAAGGCGATATTACTAATATGAGACAATAGCATCACCGTACTAAGCACCATTAAGCAATGTAAGCTTAATTAAAAGAAAATGAAAGAACTCGTAAGTATTAATATAAAACAATAGTATTACTTTCATCATAACCCAATTACTTAAAGAGTTGCTTTAGTCCACAAGTTAGTCAACTAAAATAGTTAAGTACATAATAATAGCGTTAACGTTAATTCCCAATCAAATAGTTAAGTACATAAATAGTAGCGTTAACGTTAATTCGCAATCAAATAGTTAAACACAATAGTAGCGTTCACGTTAATTCCCAATTAAATAGTTAAAAACATAATAGTAGTGTTCACGTTAATTCCCAATTAAATAGTTAAACACATAATAGTAGTGTTCACGTTAATTCCCAATCACATATCTCACTAACCAATATAACATAAGTGTTTACACCGAACACACTTAACACACATTTATATAATCTGACTGACAGTCACAATCCCATTATAATACTTCACCCCGTCTTCCTCCAGCTGCAAGTTCACCTTCCCCAACTCCAAATGAGACTGATTTGAATGCCCACAACTCGGGTCTTATATACCAAACAATGATGGTGTAGGAACGAATCAGGAGGCGGGAGGTGGTGCCTACTCCAATCATAGCTCCTCGAGTCGCATAACAGGTGCGTGGTCCACTCACAGCTCCTGGCGTCGATCATACGTCATAGCATCGGTCATCGAGGTGTGAAGGCTAGTTTGCTGGTATGGGGCGAGATGGTTTGCCCACTCGCTCGTTCGCTCGCTAGTCTGCTTCACCGCTTGGGTAGTTTGGCTCCTTGAACTCTAATTCTAACTCTTAAATTAACATACAGGGCTCCGTATGTCAGAATATATATTTATATATATATATATATATATATATATATATATATATATATATATATATATATATATATATATGTAGCCTATATGTATATATATATATATATATATATATATATATATAAACATAAACAAAATATAGATATATATATATATATATATATATGTAGCCTATATGTATATATATATATATATATATATTAACATAAACATTTCATAAAGTCAGTAAATGAACAGCAAGGGATAGACACTCAACACATTAATTGTACAGTACCTTATCTCCCTCTGATTGCCGTATACCATGTGCAGATATCGTAATTCTAGCAGTATGAACACAACTTGTGATTCGGTATTTTAAAATAATATAGTCTAATTTGAAAGGATATGCATAAGTTATGACGTTGTGAGCAAGGGAGCCCACCTCGCTTGTTTTTATCTATCTCTCCCTCTCTCTTTGGCTAGTATCCATTTGGCCCCATCCAGCCTACTGTTTTAAGACTTTACCCCCATCCAGGTGTCAATCTCTTCTTGGCGAGCGGTAAGTATATATTTTTGTTTTGACAGCAAGCTAAATTTGTACATTTTTCGATAGAAAAATGTGTCCGGCTAAGCCGGATTTCTCCATACAATGCTGGCTCGCTATCGCTCGGCAGAAATAAATTGACACCTGGATGGGAATAAAAGTCTTAAAACAGTTGGCTGAATGGGTCCGAATGGATACAAGCCAGGGAAAGAGAGAAAAGGAGAGAGATAAAAAAAAAAGCCGGTTGATAGCTTCTCTAAATGTGTGTGTGTGTATTAACTCTCCCAATATTTAGTTAACCCAATTTAGCACCATGCACTATACAACCAATGAATCAGTTTCCGAGAATAGACCCTGATATGATATGAGACCAGACCATCGGTAGCCCATATCAATACGGACATATGATACTAGACCAGACAATCGGTAGCCCATATCAGTACGGACATATTTAAGGGGGGTCACCGGCTTTTGTTTATTTTTATCTCCTTTTCTCTCTTTTCCTGGCTTGTATCCATTCGGCCCCCTTCAGCCAACTATTTTACAACGTTTATTTCCATCCAGGTGTCGATTTCTTCCTGCCGAGCGATAGCGAGCCAGCATTGTATGGAGAAGTCCGGCTTCGCCGGAGAAATTTTTCGATCGAAAAATATACAAATTTATCTTGCTGTTAAAACAAAAATACATATATGCTGGCTCGGTACCACTCGCCAGGAAAATATTGACACCTGGATGGGGTAAACGTCTTAGAACAGTACAGTAGGCTGAATGAGGCCGAATGGATTAAAGCCAAAGATAGAGGGAGAGAAAGATAAATAAAGCGAGGTGGCTCCCTTAACCCAAACTGTATCGGTAACGTCTTTTTCATTATATTCTGGCAACTATTAGATGACTTTATTAAGTTTAGGAAGTATCCCTAATAGTCCATGAGCCAAGACCCGAATTTTGGGATATCGGTACCACCCGGGGTGACTAATTCTCTTAGGTGTTTTTAGCTTGCTACATGTCTCTAGTTTATGTTTTGATATGATAGCCCTTGCACATTGGTAGCTTAATGGTCGTTATCACTTCTTGAATAGACATACCCTACCGAAAATTCCGAAATTTTTTAAAATGTCAAATTTGGGGACAGGAATGCCTAAATGTCAACAAAATGCATATAGTAATTGTCACATTTAATACAAGTCCTGTAAATACACACTAAGCATGCCATGGGCTTGTACATACTATTATGGCAAATTACTACTCCTAAATATCATCTACGTCAGACTCGGAATCTGACTGTTGTGCCACCGGCTCTTCTTCAATAGCCTTGTTCTGACATGTCTGTAACCTGCACATGTCCGTGCATTTTAGACCATTGCTGAGGCAAGTACACTTAGGGAGTTCGCATGACCGCACACACTTGCAAGACAGTAGCTGCATAACAGCATCTGGTGCTGGTGAGCCTCGCATCCAGTTGACGGCAAGCTTACCGTCCTCATCTGTCATCCAACCGCAGTCTGTTGGGTTCGCAACAAATGGCTGGCTCTGAAGACTTCTCCTCCAGATCGCAGCCTGGTAGTTTGCACGCAGTGCATGCATGAAGAAGCAGTCCTCACAAGGAGGGAGTTGACTTGACTCTATCTCTCCACGTCTTGCACAGAACAGCTCATACCGAAGCTTGTTTACCTTAGTTGTGTGGGTAGATGGTAGGTACATGTGGCAGGTGATTTCCTGTAGCTTCTCAAAGAGTTCAGGAGACACTTCCCATGAGCGTCCAAGTTCGTGAAAAGCATGCTGGTATGTCTTGTCCATCTTCACCTGCTTGAGTGTCGTCATCTTCCCTCGGCCAGCGAATGCACTGACGGTATCACAGCCTGTAAAGGCATGCATACCAATCAATGAATCACACACGCTGCCTCCCAGTGTGCGGCTCAGTGTGGTGATATCCAGGAATCTTGTCCGGTTCTTCGTCCCGCACTTCTGGAACAGATGGGATGGGATCTTGTGGCACATGCCAAGACACAACACCATGACGTCTGTATCTTCTGCAGTGATGATGACAGACTTGTTCCCAGATTCTGCTGCATGAAGTGCATGGAGAAGAAGGCGTGTGTCTGCTTCTTCTTGAGTTGACTTAAGCTCAGGAGCCTCTTCCCACTGCTCTTTGGTGATCTTGAAGCAGCGCTGCTCACATGTGACATACAGCTCCTTGTCCTTGAGCTTCTCCCTGTGCTGTGGTGCCTTCCATTCTTCTACCAAGAACTTGATAAGACTTGCCTTGTTGGAGGAACTACCGAGTAACTTTCTCCACTGCTGGATGTTGTGCCCAGGTTGAATGTTCTTGAAATGAATTCCTGTGCCTGCACTTCTTTTGGCTCGTTCTGCATCCTTGATGGATGTGTCCTTGTAGATATCAAACACAACATCAATGCGCCTGCTCTTAGCACCTTCATGAACAGCGTGACTCAGTGCTGTACCTGCAAGCTGTGAAAAAGTTTTGTCGTTTCCCTTCAGTTTGTGGACCAGGCTCATCCCATCAATTATGGTAGCAGAGGGCTCGGGTATCACTTCTGCAGGAGAAACATTCCTCTCTAACTCCTTTGCGAGGGCAGCCTTGTTGGTCTTGCGGAGAGACCCATCACCGCTGGCAAGTGCCCAAGGCAAAGGCCCCAGGGGATGAGCCAAGACATCACTCATTTTGAGCTTTCTGTTCTCGGCAACAAGGATCATCTGGCCAAATAGGTTCCTGTCAGCCTTTAAGATAACCTCCTTGGCATGGTCTTGTGAGCGTGGCTTCATTCTGATGTTAGTGAACGTTCTCAGTTTCGTCTTCGTCATCGTGTCATGAAACTGTATAGTTGGCGTATCGATCTCCAGGCGCTCTTCCTTGAAGGCTTGATATGCATCCTCTCCTATTCTGTAGGCCCCTAGAAGGTCTTTGACAACTTCTGGTGGTGCCATAGTCGCAGTTGACAAACTGACAAGATCTTCTTGCTCTGCGTTGAAGGGGTTCAACCAGCTGGTCTCCATCAGTTGAACTAAAGATTGGACATCGGCCTCATCTCTTCTAATCCTGGGCATCTGTAGGTCTGGGCTGAAGTCAGTATACTTTTGGCCTACTACCATAGTCCTGAGCTGCCTTAAGTACCTGCTGCGATACTCCGATGTCAGGTAGTACCTGGCGACAGCTCCGCCTTTCAGGCTGAAGCCTTTTGTGCCCCCTGGTGTCTGGGTGTCTTTGTTGATCGTCTCTTCGATTGTCTGGTCCACAGGGATCCGTCCAAAGGGATTCTTGCTACCGATCAGGACCGAAAAGCCACCTTGCATGAAGTGTTCATGGACCTCTGGGTGTTCAATGGGCAGTCGAGACATCAAGGCATAGTAGTAGGTTAGGAACCGGGCATAGTTCACTTTGTCATAGGCAAAACACCACGGTATCATCTGTCGGATTGCTCCTAGGTGGAGCATCCAGTTGCCTTCTCTGGAGGCTCGAATTAAGTCCAGCATGATCTCAACCATGTCCAGGTATGACATCCAGAATGCTGAGAGGTTGTGTTCATCTCTGAGGGTCTCAAGATAAACTTGGAAAAGCTTCATGATATGTGTGCATGATTCACTCTCCATCAGCTCTTGAAAGAGTCCCTGAGACACATTGCTGTGAAAGCTGTTGATGTCCTTCAGTGTTTCATCTAGATGGTGTATGTCCCTTGAATGGTTTTCTTCTAGCCATGAAAGGAAGCCTTTCCATGCAAGCCTCATCAGTGCTTCATACACGAGCTTGTGTAGTCTCACTGCTCTGTTGTACCTCTTGCCGTTCATCACTCCTGACACTGATCCTTCTGCGATGATACCTGATTCCACACACAGATCTCTAAGACCTGCATCTTGAAACCTCTTTCCTATGGTGGAGATGAGATTACAGATTGTGTGGAAGACGCCCATCCTGATGATAATGTTCTTGAACTTCTCTTGTTTCCAGATAACTTCGGCAGCTTTGGCATAGAGTGCTTGATCAAACACGCACACAATCTTGTTAAGCTGTAAGGACTGCATGATAGCATGCGTTTGTTCCAAGATTTCATTAACGGTGGACATTTCTGTTGCGGGAGCATTGATAGTGGGCAGGTAGCTTACAGTGTCCTGAACCACTGCAATGTCTCTGCGCATTTTGATGTTGAACCCAGTCCAACTGCTGATGGACTGGTCCTCATGGTCTGACATTCGAGTAAGAAGCCAGATATGGTTCTTTGTCTTTGAATCCTGGACTTCCTTGGTAGTGTCGACATACGCAGTCTCAATCCTAGGTGGCCCTGCCCGCCGCCCAACATTGTATATTGGCAGCATTGATGATGTCTGAGTGATGCTTCTTATCTTGGACTTGGTAATCTCTGGCAGGACTTTCTCTGGCACAGAGCCTGCAACCTTGGACTGGACAGCAATGCCATTGACTCTATGAGAAGTACCTGCTCCACTTAGGGTCTCTTCAAGTCGGTCAATGTTATCCCAGGCCAGGGTTGTGAACACACCAGGGTAGATGTTTGCTGGCAGTGGAATGTCATCCTTTGAGCATTCCAGCTTCTGGATACAAAGGGCTGTATCGATCTCCTCAAACATTGAGTAAGACACACAGTGACCAAGACGATTCAGAGTTCGGATCAGTTCTGTGTTTCCTGTCAAAGACTTTACAGCATTGGTCAGCAGTACGTGCTTGGGTGGTTTTGTCTTGCCACTGGTAACAGCAAAGACCAAGTCACTGCCAAAGGAAGTGGCAAGACGTTGAGCTCTTTCAGAGGGAGTTTCACACTCACACTCTCCTGTCAGCAGGGTGTGCAGGAATTGAGTGACTGCTGCAGGAATGACATTCTGATCTGTATCGGGAGGCCATGGCTGACTCACATCTTGTTTATTGATCTCATTCCTCAGCTGCATTCCTGCTTTGGTTAAGACATCTTCAGAGTTAGCTGCTCTTGCTTCTTGCAGGTCTTTTGCCATTTTGTGTGCTTGCCGGGCAAGGTCGTCCATTGAGAGGCTGCGTGGATAGATTAGAAGCTTTCCTTTCTCATCTGGGACAAAGCGTAGTGATTCTCCAAACTCGGTTTCAATCTTTCGGCGAACATGTTTCTTTGTCGCTGGTTTCAGTTGGATAATACCACGGGACATCATGGATCTCTCAAGCCTAGATGTGAGGTTTGTCATAGGCAGTACCTCTGGGTTGGGGAATAATTTGGTCCTTATATACAAGCAGAGTTCCTCGAGGGCTTCTGTCTCAACCTCTTCGTAGCGTGCTTCCTCGCTTTCTTCCTGATTTTCACCTGCACCCGACCTGGCGGCCGCTGGGAAATTATCTTTTGTGAAGAGTTTGTAGCACGACTTGTGGTAGTGACCCTCTGCAGCAACAAGGTCTCTGCTAACTAAACCAAGGATTCTCTGGTTGAGTTTCCTTATTGCTGCTCTGCGAATCTTCTCATCTGCTCGTAGCTCAACACACTGTATGAGTGGCTCCCTTGTCTTTGTTGTTTTTATGTACTTGCTTGACTTCTCGCAGAAGATACATACTTTGGCATACACCCTGCTAGTACTAGGGGCATCCCTTGATGCCCTCCTCCTGGGGTCGACGCTTGCTGATTCTATCTTGACACCCTTGGCAAGGATAGAATCCAGTGACTTCTTCATTGTAAAGAGACTACGACATTTACGGTGATAATGTATGTGTGGTATTCCTCCTTCTTCAAGGCCCTTGGCTGCTTCCAGGACTGGATCATGCTGCCTGATTTCTGCAGCCCTGAGCAATGTGTTCCAGGAGTCCAAATCCTGTGGTGACACCAGAGCATCGCTGTCATCATCAGAGCAGTGGATGATACAGTCGATCCGTGCTCTCTTCCTCGCAGATGGTTCCATCCTGCCGTCAAACAGTCGACACACACCTGCAAAAAATATCACCATTAAACCATGAACAAACAAACACATTACATGGAAACCACTCTACATATGTTTGCTCCTTCCAATAATAAATTATCCCCAAAATATAACAAAAAATCCCCAAATATGAAATAAACCCCTAAATATGGAGAAACTTGAAATACACATCGGAATAATTCTTGTAGAGAATCAAATAAGCTACAAGAGCTGTTAGAATATATTTTTCAATGTTCCCCATATTTAAGGATTTATTCTAGATTTAGAGGAAAATACCCAAAATATAGAGTATATTCCGAAATATGAGGAAATTTGAAAAATACCTAGGAACAACTCTGGTAGAGAATATAATTCTACATAGGTGTTCAAAGTTTCGCGATGATTGTGTGATGGATTTTAAAGAAAATGAGGAAAACGCCGAGCGTCACGCTAAAAATCTTTAATTTTGGGTAGCGCCCCTATAGCATCAAAAAAATTAGACTAAGCTACCAGTGCGAGAAGGCTATCATATCTTAATGTACTTACAGTCACTCTATAAACATTTTAGTACCATTCGTGTTTAGTCACCCCAGGTGGTACCGATATCTGGCCTGGCTCATGGACTATAACCATTAAAAGGCTACAAACTATCTCCATGAATCCCTTTAACTACCACAGATCCTTCCAAAGTTGAATCAATCGTCTAATAGTTGCCAGAATATAATAAATAGGACGACCCCGGTATAGAGTGGGTTAATACCGTGCAATGGAGTTGAATTGTCTCTATAAGTCGGTGCTGAGGGATAAATAAATGTTTTATTATGTGTGGGTAATATTTTAAAGAGAGATGAGCGTATTTATTTGCTCATTTGCATATGTTTTTATAATTTTTGTAGTTTCCTCCCTAGACCTCTCAAACTTGAAAAAAAAAAACCACGGTCGGGCTTTCCCACAGAGCTCTCAAAGAGTGTAAATTGTGTTGTTGGCATAAGTGGTTGTGTGAAATGCAAACTCTATGATGTGTTTAATGGTATGGGGTGCTGTGTTACAACCCGGGCAGGTGTCAACGACGGAGTCATCCAATCTCTTCTGATAGCTCAGAAGAGCTGGATGGTGTCCGCATCTCAGCCTGGCCAGGTGGACTCTGTCTTCGCGAGGAAGGGAGGATTCAGAAGGATGGATTTCGGGAGGTCGTGCTTGCAGCTGCGTGTTGTCTATGAGTGAGTGGATGGAACGGCGAGTGATATGAGTATGAATGTGCTTCCGGAAGTTGGTTTGGGCTGGGCAGGGAGGAAGAGAAGACAGTATTTGTGTGTGATAGTGTGTACTGGGTGTTGTTTTGATATTTCTTGGTGTCTGTGGCCGGGCTTGCGTATTCCATTACTGACCTTATGTATTGTTTGTAGACTGTGGTGGTGGTTTCTTTGTTGTGTCCACATTTCGTGTGGGCAAGTGATCTGAGGGCGTTAAATCTGGATGTCAGTTTCTTTTTCGTATTTGTGGTGTGCTGTTTGAATGTCATTTGGGTGTCGTATGATACTCCTAGGATTTTGGGTGTGTGTGTGTGTGTGTTAAGGGTGTGTTGTTTATGTTGTGTCCCGGGACGTAATCGTGCTCTCCTGTCCAGCTTGTGAGGAGGGTTGCAGTGGATTTAGCTGGGGCTAAATTGAGTCTGTTTGTAGTGCACCATTCATGTAATGTGTCGAGATAGTCATGAAGGAGTCTTGTTGCTGTGTCTGGGTTTTGGTGCGTGCTTGTGAGTGTTATGTCGTCTGCGTAGGAGGCTATGGTTATTTGGGGTGAATTTGGTGTATTTATATCATGCATGTACAGATTGAAGAGTGCGGGCGACAGGAGGGATCCTTGTGGGACTCCGTTTGGGACATTTCTAGGGCTAGATGACTGACCGGCAAAAGATACGTATGCACATCTTACTGCAAAGAAGTTGGCCAGCCATCTTTTTGTGTTGTGCATGTTTGTGTTGTAGATTTTGTTTGTTTGGTTGTGGCGGGGATGGCATCGAAGGCTTTACTAATGTCGAGTGTGGCAAGTACCGATCTGTGTGGTGGTCTAGCTGAGTTGATGCCGTCAAAAACTCTTTGTGTAAGGTCTGTAAGAAGAGTGTTTGTGGAGTGCAATGGCCTGAAGCCGTGTTGTGTTGGAGAAAGGGGTAAGTCGGGTGTCATCAGTTGTAGTACAAGGCGCTCTATGACTTTGGAGGGGGTGCAAAGGAGTGTGAGGAGGGTAGCGTGGGTTCTTAGTTATGTTTGGGGAATGTGATGATGATACCATGCTTCCAGATATCTGGTATTGTGTTTTGTGAGTAGCTGTAGTTTGATATGTTAGTGAGTGCTTGTATGCCTTGTGGTCCCAGGTGTCTGAGGTGAATGTTGCTTATGTTGTCTAGGCCACAGGCGGGTGAGAGCTTGAGATTGTTGATGATATGCTCTGTCTGGTTGTTGGTGAAGGGTGTATAGTCAGGGTCTGTGGGGAATTGTCTTTATCGTCGGATGTTGGTCGTCTTTGTGGGGTTTTAGGTGACTGACATGAGAGAAGTGATTGATGAGAGTGTTTGCTTGTTGTTTACGTGAAGGAGTAGAGTCTGTTGTTGTGATTGCAGCATGTGATTGTGTTGTGTTGCTGTTGGAAATTGAAATGCTGTTTAGTGTTTTGTAGAGTTTTTTGGGGTTTGTTTTGTGATCGAGTGTTTGTAGGAAGTTATTCCAATTTAGTGTTTGTTGTTCTTGTATTTTGTTGTTAATCTTGATGTTGAGTGCTTGAATTTGTTGATTGACGTCTTGTGTGTGGGGTGCTGGGGAGTGTTTCAGTGTGTCGCGTTGTATGATGAGGTTTTGAATTTATGGTGAGAAGTTGGGGTTGTGTCTTTTTATGTTACCTCTTGGAATGTGTTTCTTGTCGGCGTTTTGGATAGTCGTGTTGAATGTGTGTACAGCATTGTTGATCTTAGTGATGGGTGTACTGTTTAAGGTTTCAAAGTGTGCTGTCTCATTTGTGAAAGCTAAAAGTTAAAAGGGTTGGTGGAGATAGTGTGTAGCCTTATTGTTGCTATAGGTCCTTCCTAATCTGAATAAAATCGTCTAATCATTGCCAGAATAAAATTAAAAGGTACCGGTACTGAGCGGGTTAACTGAAGGTGGAGTTGATTTTATAATGAAAGGGTGTAAGAAAAGTATAGTGGTGATGTTATCGATTAACCCATACTGTACCGGTGACATCCTTTTCATTATATCCCAGCAACTATTAGGCAATTCTATTCAGCTTAAGAAGGCCCTCTAGCAATAATAAGGCTTCATACTTTCTCAATCAACCCCTTAAGCTAACGCAAATCCTTCCTACGCTGCATAATAAAGTATAATTATAGCTAGAATAAACGATAACACACGTCGCTGATACTTAAAGGGTTAATGTCCTTTATGCCACTATTCCCTGTTTCATTTCATCTGACGGTAAATTGTAAAGTTCCCATCACGATTGCTCGGATATCTTGAAGATTTTGTAGTGAAATATGGTGCTAATTATATAAACTTGGTCTTAATATGATGCAGAGACATAGTAGTTTCATAGTAGTATCGAAAATCAGCTGCTAAATCGTTCAATATACCGCCAGATGAAAAGAAACGAGTATAGGTATATGTTTAGGCAGAGGACATGTCGGGGAGAAAAGGGCAATTGAGTACCAGCAACCTCCAGGATAAAGTGTAAAGGATTCAGAAGAGTTTTATCACACAAAATATACAATTGTCAAAAAAGCAACACCACATTCATCCATTGTCCCTCTTAATCGTTGGTGTCAGTTCACATGATATTAAATATCCATAATTTTCGGGGAAAACACCTTTCAATTTGTCTTAATTATCAGGTAAAAAATCTTTAAGCAAATCCCATTAGCAAATTACTCCATTCATTCCATTCCTACATGACTATTTTTGTTTTTGTAATATGAAAATAAATATAATTCAAAATTAATACTGAAATAACGGGACCCAAAGGAGAACCACGCAGAGGAGCTGTAGTCAGAGAATCCAGGGACAGCAGGAGAAAGGGATTTAGAAAGCAAAACATTTCCCACTCTCCAGAGAACGGGAAACTCAAGAACGGAAAATGCAAGAACGGGAAATTAAAGAACGGGATATCTGACCCGTGGACCCATTCTCCAGTTCTTAGGCAAACAGGTGAGTTGCCCCCAAAAGGCAGGTCAAGCCCCACCAATCATCACCTCACACGGCCCCACCAATCACAGCGCGGGGCTCAAACAACCAAGGCAGTACTTTCCCACGAATATTACAATGAAAATGTGCCTATGCAAATTGCGCACAAGGAGCCCTCGGAATATTTAAATCGTTGGGGCCCTTCACCCGCGAGAAGCTGTCATACGAGAAGGAAAGCGAAATGGTGATAGGAAGTGCCGCATAAGAAAATCATTGCATAAGCAATCCAAATAACCAAAACAGTTGGTGAACAAAAAATCACGAATTACATCATCAGGCTAGATAGTATAAATAAGAACCAGAGGTCAAAAGGACAAGAACCTCAGTGCGATATTATTAAGCACCAACATATACTTTTCATGCAATTATTATCCTCGACATAGCCACTCTTTTATGTATTTACTATGCCCCTGTTAATGTGAGATCATGCAACCTGACTAAAAGAAATACCCCAAATATAGCCTGACTGAAATTATAGGAAGTTAGTTCACACTCAGAAGGTTTACTCCGTCTGGATTATATTGTCCGGGAGTATTACCTACATACTAGCGCTCCGTCTGGATTATATTGTCCGGGAGTCGTTCACTCTAGCGCTCTATCCGGATTATATTGTCCGAGACTCGTTCACCTCCCCCCCCCCCCCCCCCGAGAGAGAAGGTGCCTGCTGTCCTGTGCCCCCCTGCCCTTGGACTCCTGACGAAGTGGTCCCCTGACGTCCAGCAGCCATGCCCAAAGCTCTACGACGCCCCGACCCTCGTACTTGGCCCTTCTCCCCCCCCCCCCCCCCCCACCACGCTATCCTAAGTGTTTCTGCGTATCTCAATTCGTGGCTATTGTTGAAGGTAAGGTAGCATATACGAGTATTCCGGAAGTGTTAATAAGTTGATCTGTGACAAGGATTTGTGCTGATTAATTACTCTATTACCTAATTGTGTACACGTTACATAGTCATTTATCCTCCCATAAATCTTGATCTGTAAAAGTGATTTCATAGTACCAGATACTGCCCAATGAATCCTTTAAAGTGTAACTCTTATCTTATAATTTATAATTCATAATTGTGCACACGTTATATAAACTTACCTCGATCCAGACTTAAAACCAAATACTCTCAGATTTCACCTTTATGTGTTATTTATTATTTTGTGTATCCAAGTTGAGGCGAAAGTGTATACCGTGAAGATATTCCCTATTTTACCATTTTTTACCTAGGACCTATGCCCAAATTTTAATCTATCTACCATTCCATACCGAAAAGTCACGAACCCCCCATTGAGTTAATCTTAATTCAATTGTTCAAGTTATCTAGTTTATCAGGGGAGGTGTGGTGGAGTGGTCTTGCCACTGGCCTGGTAATCCAAAGGTCCCGGGTTCAAATCCCGATATATCAATGGGAAGATATTATTGGGATGGAATTTGTGCTGTACCTAGTATCAGTGCATTACCACAAGCCCACCGAAACGTCAATAAAATACCCTCATTGTTCCCTGATTAAATAGCACTGTATGAATATTCCCATATTCAAAATATGCTATAGGGGTGCACTGCCTGGTGAGTTATCTGCTCAACAGGTGGCGTTGTGTGTTACTCAGTTACTTGTTCGTCAAGGGGAATCCACGCAATGCGAACTAAGCTCATTATTATCGCGCCTCCTTAACTGGGAATGTATTGCGTGAAATGCATGTTAAGTGTTTTATGTACTGTTGGAATGGCTGTGGATGTATGTGTAGTCTGTATTTAGCCAATTGGCGACATCGGAAACAAAGGCTTCGGGTGGATCTGTATGGTACCATTCTCACTATAGACGGTACCGTCTCGCCCGAAGGCATAGGTAGCCATCAGCTTAGGTGAACCATATGATACCCATCTCGCCTTGTACCATTTTTGCCAACCCCAGATGGGACGTCACAATGTCGTCCACTTATTCCAGGTACCTCTTTACAGCTAGGTGAACTGAGGCTAACACATGAAAGGAGATAAGCCCAATTTGTCTCCGCCCGGCCGGGGATTGAACCCCCGACCCCTCGTGTGTGAGACGAGAGCTCTACCTACTAGGCTACGGGCTGTGTGTGTAAGTGTGAGAGTCCGAGTGTAGGGGGTGAGACAGTGAAGCACGGGAACGAGGTGGCTTCAGAGATGGGGTCGTTTCTGGCCATGAGTGAGCACTGTGCCTCATGTGAAGGCAAGATGGCAGGTGCTCGTTGTACTCTACGTGCTTCACATGTCTCACTCCCTAGACTGGAACAAGACCTCACAGGCTTCACTGTTCATTGTAGAGTGGTGAATGTTAAGGCTCTCGGCCTATGCCCGAGAGGAAGTAAGTTGGAATATAGAAAAAAAAAAAAAAAAAAAATCCAGTGCTTGTGAATTAATCTAGTCTATCTGTGCGGGTTGTTTGTAATTCTTTTCACACCATTATAGTAATTCTTATTCAAGTTATTTTATTCGTTACACCATATTGTTTAGGTGACCGATTTTCTATTAATTTACTATTGTCAAAGTAAATACTTTATTACATCTTATGTTATGTAATCCGTTCTACTTCGTATCTTTGATTCGCGTATTGCTTTTAGGGATTTGTTAATATATTCAAATTACCTTTTCATGCTACAATCGTAGTATTTTATCCAGTACAACTTCGTCATGTACGCCCCATTTATTCTGAGTTCATTCGAGACTCTAATTTACTGTGATTTCCAGTCGCATCTTAATGGAGTGTATTTTAACTCTTTTTAGTATTAATTTGCATTTATTCCAAAACCTTGTTATAGTTATTCATTGATCTTAATTTGAATTTGAATTCTATATACGTGTGATTTGATCTCATACCAGGTCTCTAATTCTTGTTCGTACCTCGTGTGTAGATTCTTTCACAAAACCGTTTAGACATTGTAGTTCGAATTTAAACTAGCTTGCCTCTAAGACCCTTAGTGTATCTCTAACTTTCATCTGTGATATATAATCGCACTATAGATAATTGAGAATTCATAAATAAGCAGTCCATCTGACCTAGGGTCGAATGCACTACACCTGCCTATCTTACCTGTGTGACCCCTTGGCCCTTGCTAATCCCCTTGATACCCGCTCACCGCGTCGCGCCCGTGAACGCTCTTTTAGGTAGATTCGTTTCAATTCAGAAATCTTCACGTTAGACGCTTCGCTCACATACATGTTATCATCTTATTGAATTACTGTGTGCATATATAAGCTTATTATTCCTGCTTATTCATATTACTGATACTGTGTGTGTGTAACGTAACTTATAATATTCAATTTATCGTTATAGACTATTCTATATTCGATACGTCACTGATTCCATTTACCTTCTGCCGAATATGACAGATAGGTATAATTAATTTATCATTTCGTGCCATTTAATCTAAGAGTGTAAAGTAACCTGTGTTCTTATTGTGTGAATGCTGCCTTAGTGTGAGAAGTTATTGCAAGATTTATAAAGCTAGACGTGATCCTGTCGAGCATATTCTATCTCACGATATCCTATTATAGGATTGTTAACGAGATAATACAAAGTCGAGTTGAAATACCAACCCGACATTTCAAATACAAAGGGACATTTTAAGTTAGAACAAAACATTATTATTATTAAACACACATGGATTATTTGTGATTTAATA
The DNA here is from genome assembly GCA_032716605.1 of Paralithodes platypus. Taxonomy (NCBI): domain Eukaryota; kingdom Metazoa; phylum Arthropoda; class Malacostraca; order Decapoda; family Lithodidae; genus Paralithodes; species Paralithodes platypus. The sequence continues at coordinate 6,179,325 of CM064538.1, read as the reverse complement.
TTGTTTAAATTGCTTCTAATAGGAATGAGGTGATAATAGTAAATATATAACTATATTTATACATAAACCTAACCATGGTAGTAATAACAATGATGACGATAATGAGCGCAATGTATATATTTGAGATTACTAGTATAATAGCGAGGATCCATGCATTAGCCTTTCTATTAAGGGAGCCCACCTCGTTTTTTTTGTTTTCTCTTTCTCTCCCTCTCTCTTTGGCTTGTATCCATTCGGCTCCATTCAGCCTACTGTTTTAAGACGTTTACCGCCATCAAGGTTTCAATATTTTCCTGGCGAGTAGTAGCGAGCCAGTATATATATATATTTGTTTTGACAGCAAGCTAAATTTGTAAATTTTTCGATAAAAAAAATCTCCGGCGAAGCCGGATTTCCCCATATAATGCTGGCTCGCTATCGCTCACCAGGAAGAAATCAACACCTGGATGGGGATAAACGTCTTAAAAGAGTTGGTTGAATGGGGCCGAATGGATACAAGCCAGGGAAAGAGAGAATAGGAGAGAAAGATTTAAAAAAAGCCGGTGACCTCCTTTAAATCATCAAATGATAATAACAATGACATGTATATAGGAAAGGCAACATCATACTCTAGCAGCTAGCTCCATGTATAACAATGACATGTATATAGGAAAGGCAACATCATACTCTAGCAGCTAGCTCCATGTATAACAATGACATGTATATAGGAAAGGCAACATCATACTCTAGCAGCTAGCTCCATGTATAACAATGACATGTATATAGGAAAGGCAACATCATACTCTAGCAGCTAGCTCCTTGTAGACAAGTTTCAGGGTCGGAATCTATCTCGTTTTATTTCTCAAATAGCTATTTCAGTTCCAGGATGAATAATCGTATTTAATCAAAGTATGGCTATGAGTTATTATGTTTTTTCCACCAACGAACTTCGCCTCTAAGCTCAATTAATGAAATCAACAAATACATGTGGCACTCCAAGGACTCGAACCTAGGTTACTCACATCGAAATTCCGCGCACTTATGCATTACGCTATCAAGACAGTTAAAGAAATATGCACAAGCCTATGATTTATTATGCAGTTTCGAATCCTGCATATTAATCTGAGCATGTACATATATTCCAACTGCGCTATGGTAGCCTAATGTATAGACGAATGGAAGGAACAATTAATGAGGCACTTAACCCTTGGGAAGGACTCGCTATAAATTGCTCCTGTTTATGGGGAAGTATTTTTGTTTAACCCCCATGCCGTCTTATTCCTCCTGCTCATCATGCCGTCTGTATTCAACGCCTATTCCTCCTGCTCATCATGCCGTCTTATTCCTCCTGCTCATCATGCCGTCTTATTCCTCCTGTTCATCATGCCGTCTGTATTCAACGCCTATTCCTCCTGCTCATCATGCCGTCTGTATTCAACGCCTATTCCTCCTGTTCATCATGCCGTCTGTATTCAACGCCTATTCCTCCTGCTCATCATGCCGTCTGTATTCAACGCCTATTCCTCCTGTTCATCATGCCGTCTGTATTCAACGCCTATTCCTCCTGTTCATCATGCCGTCTGTATTCAACGCCTATTCCTCCTGCTCATCATGCCGTCTTATTCCTCCTGCTCATCATGCCGTCTTATTCCTCCTGCTCATCATGCCGTCTTATTCCTCATGCTCATCATGCCGTCTGTATTCAACGCCTATTCCTCCTGTTCATCATGCCGTCTGTATTCAACGCCTATTCCTCCTGCTCATCATGCCGTCTTATTCCTCCTGCTCATCATGCCGTCTTATTCCTCATGTTCATCATGCCGTCTGTATTCAACGCCTATTCCTCCTGCTCATCATGCCGTCTTATTCCTCCTGTTCATCATGCCGTCTGTATTCAACGCCTATTCCTCATGCTCATCATGCCGTCTTATTCCTCCTGCTCATCATGCCGTCTGTATTCAACGCCTATTCCTCATGCTCATCATGCCGTCTGTATTCAACGCCTATTCCTCCTGCTCATCATGCCGTCTTATTCCTCCTGCTCATCATGCCGTCTTATTCCTCCTGCTCATCATGCCGTCTAATTCCTCATGTTCATCATGCCGTCTGTATTCAACGCCTATTCCTCCTGCTCATCATGCCGTCTTATTCCTCCTGTTCATCATGCCGTCTGTATTCAACGCCTATTCCTCCTGCTCATCATGCCGTCTTATTCCTCCTGCTCATCATGCCGTCTTATTCCTCATGCTCATCATGCCGTCTGTATTCAACGCCTATTCCTCCTGCTCATCATGCCGTCTGTATTCAACGCCTATTCCTCCTGCTCATCATGCCGTCTTATTCCTCCTGCTCATCATGCCGTCTTATTCCTCCTGCTCATCATGCCGTCTTATTCCTCATGCTCATCATGCCGTCTTATTCCTCCTGCTCATCATGCCGTCTGTATTCAACGCCTATTCCTCCTGCTCATCATGCCGTCTTATTCCTCCTGCTCATCATGCCGTCTTATTCCTCCTGCTCATCATGCCGTCTGTATTCAACGCCTATTCCTCCTGCTCATCATGCCGTCTTATTCCTCCTGCTCATCATGCCGTCTTATTCCTCCTGCTCATCATGCCGTCTTATTCCTCCTGCTCATCATGCCGTCTTATTCCTCCTGCTCATCATGCCGTCTTATTCCTCCTGCTCATCATGCCGTCTTATTCCTCCTGCTCATCATGCTGTCTTATTCCTCCTGTTCATCATGCCGTCTGTATTCAACGCCTATTCCTCCTGCTCATCATGCCGTCTTATTTCTCCTGCTCATCATGCCGTTTTATTCCTCCTGTTCATCATGCCGTCTGTATTCAACGCCTATTCCTCCTGCTCATCATGCCGTCTTATTCCTCCTGCTCATCATGCCGTCTTATTTCTCCTGCTCATCATGCCGTCTTATTTCTCCTGCTCATCATGCCGTCTTATTCCTCCTGCTCATCATGCCGTCTTATTTCTCCTGCTCATCATGCCGTCACCGTCTTATTTCTCCTGCTCATCATGCCGTCTTATTCCTCCTGCTCATCATGCCGTCTTATTTCTCCTGCTCATCATGCCGTCTTATTCCTCCTGCTCATCATGCCGTCTGTATTCAACACCTATTCCTCCTGCTCATCATGCCGTCTTATTTCTCCTGCTCATCATGCCGTCTTACAGTTTACATTATGCGAGTGTTCAAATTAAAGGTATTATAAGTTATGCCTATTTTAACTGGCTTTAAAGAGAGCGGGAAATAACTTAACCCTTCCAGTACCAGTGACGTCCTTTTCATTATATTCTAGACACTATTAGACTATTTTATTCAGTTTAGGAAGGACGTATAGCCATGAAAAGGTTACAGACTATTTCAATTAATCCTTTCAGCTACCATATGTCCTTCCTGAGCTTAATAAAATCGTCTAAATATATCGGAAATCGAATACATATCCAGTCACCGGGACTGCATGGGTTAAATCTGGGTAAAAGCATCATATGAACAATTACTGTAAATTATGTTGCTGAGATGCTAAGGTAAGGAAAATGGTTCGTTTTTCTGGTCACCCTTCTCCCTCATCTTAAGCCCCCTTAGTTTCAGATTTAAGACATTCACTCCATTCATTTGTCGATTTTAAAACTTTTCGTCCCATTTCTATATTAATATCAAGACCTTTCGTACCATTTAGATGTTGATTTCTTCTTGTAGGGCGATAGCGAGCCTGTAATTTTAAGAGAAATCGGCCTTTGACCGGAACATTTTTCTATTGAAAAAATTTACAAATATATCTTGTAGGGGATAATAGGGAGTTTTTGTTTTTATTAAGCTTGATTGATGTCTAGCGAGGAAATAAAAATAAATTAATTAATATATAAATAAACAGACCCCAAAAATCACCACTCTCCCCGTAAATCTGGGTATAATTATCATATACCATTTTGTTATGGTAGCCTTGCAAACGACTGTTGTTGTTGTTGTTTTTGTTGTTCCCTATGCTGCCTGGCCGAATAGCCCCGAGTCCTTATAACCCCTACTCAGTAGTAGGATACAGTAATAAAAATCCCCTGCAGTCCCAAGCACTGTGGCCAAAATGGCAAGATAGAACACCCTTCCACCTCAAGAGATGAAGCAACACTGGCTCTCCCTTTTTTTTTTTTTTTTTTTTTTTTTTTTTAATAGGACTTCAGAGGCTATCGACCCTACCGGATCATTAAGCCCACGAAAAGTCAGGAAGTATGCAAGACCGGAGCTCCCAAGCCTTCCTCAGATTTATTCACCCAGATAATACTGGGTATATAAACCACACCCGAGGACCCAGCCTCTTCCTAGAACGCAACCAGGACTGGAGCCTCTGCCGAGGACACCCCAGTCCCTTGGCTCTCCCACGGTTCAGTGGGTCTTATATAAGCTGAGAAGTGTTGCCATAACGAGAGCAGTGCGTAAACGGTCGTGGTACCTGGTACAGCCTTGTATATGCAGTTACAAGGAAAGTACATTACTGACGGCGATTCGCCGTCGCTGGGACTGGGGAGTTAATTATCTACTGACGGCGATTCACCGTCGCTGGTATTGGAGGGGTTAAAGAAGGCCATGGCCACAATCGGGCTTTCCCACAGAGCTCTCAAGGAGTGTATATTGTGTTGTTGGTATAAGTGGTTGTGTGAAATGCAGTCTTCTATGATTATGGGGTGCTGTGTTACATCCCGAGCAGGTATCGACGACGGAGTCATCCAGTCTCTTCTGATAGCACAGAATAGCCGACTGTTAACAATGCAGCTGAGATGACTAAGTTAAGGGGGGGATGGGCTTGTTTATTTTCTCATTTAAATAATTTATGTTTATATTATTAGTTTTAGTTTCCTCCCTAGACCGCCATTAAACTTAAAAAAACAAAAAACAGGATCCTTATTCAAGATTAATTTGTACATTTTTCGATAAAAAAATATTACATCTCACGATTGTACTATTTGCTATGCCATCATTATAACCATCCCTCATATAATTTTAAGGTCGTATACTTACTATGAATGATCTTTATGCAGGTAGCTATACATTCTGAAGGGGTATTCATTGTAACTCTTTGTAACTTCCCCCGTCTAAAACTCATGAGCCAGGAATAGAACCGTTCCCATGCCATTTAAGCAATCGTGTATTTGTGTCTCTCTCTCATGCCCTCATGCTATGACCAGAAGGTGTGATGGACTATTCCTTCACCTCTGGTAGGTAGGGAGGAGGTGTGTAGTGAGGCTAGGTGGGAAGGTGAACTGGCAGATAGATACAGGCCTCAGTCATACCAAGAGGTCTGGGAGATATTCCCTCTTGACAGAATACATTCTCCCTTATATTAATGGTACATCTGAATAACTATTTCAGTTGTTACTTGAATAAATATCAAAGTTGGTTTTGGATAACCACAGTCCTTTAATTTCCTTTTACCTATAAGTATTCAATCTAATATTTATATGGTAATTGGTGGTGGCCCACAGCTTTACTTTAACTAAAAGAAAGATAGAATAATATATCTATCATAATTATATCCAATTAAACTACGAGCAGAGAACGAGAGCTGAGATCAACCTACACTTCAATCAACAATCAACCTTATAACTAAAACATAATATCTAACTCCTAAGGACATCTACACCTTAAGTCATCCTCACTAAGAGTTCAAACTTAACCCTTAAAAGATATATAGGATCGTATCTCAAAACGTCTTCCTAATCTTAACCCCATCCTTACAGTGACTGTCAAAAGTAATTTGTAAACAAAATGTCGCGGCCAAAGGCCGGTTCCTCTTAAATTACAGGTTCGCTATCGCTTAGAAGGGAAAAAATCGACACCTAAATGGCACGAAAGATCTTAAATTTGACAGAAATGGGGCGAAAGTTCCTATAATATCGCCAAACTAAAGGGGCGAACATCTTAATATCTCAAAAGCAATGGGGCTAATCATGAGGGAGAAAGGGGTACCAAAAATTCCTCAAGTAGATATCTCCCCTTAAGTGGAAGATAATGTTTACAGGAAACGATGATAACTGCGCAAGTTAAGCCCTCATATGCTAGTCTCCTATGGTTAGAGAAGCATTTTAGACCATTTTAGAAGAAAAAAAAAATTGCCAAAAAAGGTTAGCCTCCCCATAAATGGGAAACATATCCTACATAAACACCTATAATTGAGTTAATGGAGAGAGAGAGAGAGAGAGAGAGAGAGAGAGAGAGAGAAACAGACAGAGAGATAAATCTTAGACCTTCTCTACTACGCTACACTCCTTTGGACATTGTCTTCTACAATATTAACTTTTCTTTAGGTCACTTATGAACTCTATTCGTAATTTGTATATAATTTCAAATTTCTATTTTTATCACCTTTTTACTGTTCATTATAGGTAATATAGTGGCTATTTAAACACTTGGGATTATTTTTTTGTATCCTTAAGTATGCATACGAATGTATTCCGTACCTTAGTTTGTATAATTTTCCTACTCGACGAGTCGGAGAAACGGGCAAGAGAAAGTGAAAGTGGTCCCGGACCCTGAGAATAGGAACATTATAATTATGTTGTTTCTGTTTGGGCTCCGTCTCGTGTCGGCCACCCCCAGCAATGAGGTATGTGCCTGAGTACATATATACATACATACATACTGTACATACATACCTTAGTTTGAGCAAACTTCTATATTGAATAAAAGTGCGTGACACTATACATTATTAGGAGTCTAGTTAGTTCAAACAATATATATTCCTTAAAGTGAGATGGTAGTTACATTTATACAATAAAGTTAAAAATGCTCAAATGTCTGCAAATGAACCATACTTTACTATAATGGGACAATTTGTGTAGCTCCTCAGTGAGATACATGTCTCATATACTGCAGAGTGAGTTGGGACAAGTTTCGTCAATAGGAAGAATTTTGTTTGCCTGGCTATACAAGCAAGAGGTTGTATAATACAGGTCTGCAACATTTCAATATATATATATATATATTTTTTTTTTATCGATTAGATTAATATAAAATAGCCATAGACCAAACACAAATATTAGTAAATACTCAAATTAGTTGCTTAGGGTGAGGGCTGGTCCTATACAGACTATGATTTGGTATTCTCTACCCAACATTAGCCATTTTTGTCTGTCTCTTTCACTGTTTTACTTTTCCTTCTGGGGGCAGGGGGCTAGGAATCCTCCCCTTGTAAAATTCACCTACTATGCGAGACAAAGTAAGTGGGGAGGGAACGCGAAAGTCCCGGACCCTAAAAATTGGAACTTTAAATGTCGCTTCTGTTCGGGCTATGTCTTGAGTCAGCCACCCCCAGTTATGAGGTATGTTCCTGAGTATACAGTATACATACATTCATACAGTTTTATCATATAATATATTATATTATTATATTAATTAGTTTCATTGATTTCATTAAAATTAGATATACTGTATTTGTAAGTTAATTGGTGGGTTGGTGATAATATGAATAGGTTGGTATGAGAAGGTAGCTGACGTACACAAGGTGGTAAGAGGGGAGGTGTGGCGGAGTGGTCCTGCCACTGGGCTGGTAATCCAATGGACCCAGGTTCGAATCCAAATATGTCAATGGGAACATATTATTGGGATGGAAATTGTGCTGTACCTATTATCAGTGCATTACCTCAGCAGACCGAAAAGCCAAAAAAAATACCCTCATTGTTCCCTGATTAAATAACATTGTATGAATATTCCCATATTCAAAATATGCTACAGGAGGGCAATGCCTAGTGAGTTAATTGCTCAATAGGTGGCGTTCTGAGAGTGAGGGTCCGAGTGTGGGGAATGAGACTGTGAGGCACAGAGGCGAGGCGGCTTCAGAGATGGGATTGCTTCGAGCCGGGGTGCTTCGCATGTCTCACTCCCTAGACTGGAGCAAAACCTCGGGGGCCTCACCGTGTTCAGCGGTAGAGTGTAAAGGCTATCAGCCTATGCCCAAGAGGGAGTAGTTGAAATATAAAACAAACAAAATCAAAACCAAAAAAATGATAAACGACTTAGTAGAAGCAGGTCCTCTAAACTTGGCCGGCGCCTTAGTTGGTTCAGGTGGGTCTTGGTCGTTCCTGTCAAACGACCAACATTTCTCTTGTCAGTATTGTGGTCGTGGGCCTGATTGCTGGAGCTTTGTAACTTAAGGTTTTCTTTTCATATTGTTCTTGTTTCTGCTTGGAAATGTTCACCGTAATTTTGGAGTTCTGTTAGGTAAAATTAAGCAACAATATATCTATCTATACAATATATATATATATATATATATATATATATATATATATATATATATATATATATATATATATATCCCTTATCCAGTAGCCAGGAAGGCATGTTTCTTAGCTTAGGGGACAAACTATAATACAATGCTTAAAAATGGCCGATGCTATATAGCAACATCTTCAATAATAATCAAACAAAGTATGGAAATTTACCACAACACGACGGATGAAATAGTGTTAACGCTTTAAATCCAGTGACGGCTCACAACAGTCAGTAAAACATTTATGCACCAGTACCGGGCATAACTTATTTAACACATAAATCCAAATCCATTTACATAGCTAGCACTTGCAGTATTTTTTATTTTTTTATTTTTTTCTATATTCCAACTTACTTCCTCTCGGGCATAGGCTGAGAGCCTTAACATTCACCGCTTTACAATGGACAGTGAAGCCTGTGAGGTCTTGTTCCAGTCTAGGGAGTGAGACATGTGAAGCACGTAGAGTACAACGAGCACCTGCCATCTTGCCTTCACATGAGGCACGGTGCTCACTCATGGCCCAAAACGGCCCCATCTCTGAAGCCATCTCGTTCCCGTGCTTCACTGTCTCACCCCCTACACGCGGACTCTCACACTTACACACACACAACGCCACCTGTTGAGCAGATAACTCACCAGGCATTGCACCCCTATAGCATATTTTGAATATGGGAATATTCATACAGTGCTATTTAATCAGGGAACAATGAGGGTATTTTATTGACGTTTCGGTGGGCTTGTGGTAATGCACCGATACCAGGTACAGCACAAATTCCATCCCAATAATATCTTCCCATTGATACATCGGGATTTGAACCCGGGACCTTTGGATTACCAGGCCAGTGGCAAGACCACTCCACCACACCTCCCCTGAGTATACGATGAGTATACCTTTCTGTATAGGCGACATCTATTTAATTATATTCTAGCTATATTTAGACGATTTTAGGTACCTTAAGAAGGATCTGTGGTAGTAAAAACGAATAACCCCTTCTGTACCAGCGACGGCAGGGAGCCGTCAGTAGATAAGTCACCCCCCAGTCCCAATGACTGCAGGGAGCCATCAGTAATGTACTTTCCTTGTAACTGCCAGTATCAGGCAGTGCCTGGTACCACAACCGTTTGAGCACTGCTCTCAAGTTGGCAACACTTCTCAGCTTATATCCAACCCTCTGCAGACTGGCAGAGCCAGTATTCCTTCATCTTTTGAGATGGGAGGTTGTTTTATCTTGCCATTTTGGCCACATTGCTTGGGACTGGGGGTGACTTTTATTAATGTATGCTCTGGTACAGTAGGGGTTAAGTGAGATAGTCTGTAGCCTCTTAATTGGTAAACGCTGAATAGTATCGTCGAATAGTTGCCAGAAAAGAATGAAAAGGATGTCACCGGTAATGACTGGTTTAACATAAATATAACAACCTGGTGCTTGGTGTAAGTAAGTTGTGCCCCCTCTCCATATAGACGGCTTTTTTGGACTTCCCACGGGAGAATGTGTGATCGAGGAAGCGTCCAAGTTTATTGTCAGGTCCGCCGAGAGAGAGATATAAAAGTGTCTGATATTAAGCCGTGATCAGGGCTAAATATATATGTACAGCTACTGACAAATGTTCGTGAGTTCATGTGATTTTGTTTATGCAAATATATCTATATATATATATATATTGATGTTCAGATCAAATCAGCTACTGTATATATTGATATGTATTGTATTTATTATTGTATTTTATTTTTTTATTTTTTTTAAGAGACAATGAACGGAGGAAGGAAAAACACAGATAAAACAAAAAGGTCCATGTGCCTAAAGGCATCCTCCATTCATAAAATGTTTGTAACAACTGGATTTAAACTTTTGTAGATTGTAAGTTTGTGGAAAGCAACTCGAGGGAAGTGAATTCCAAAGAGTAGTAGTTCTAGGGATAAATTAATTTTGATAAGCAGAAGTTCTGCATTGTGGAGGAGAAAGTGTAAATTCATGGGCACTCTCAGCTGCCCTAGTTCTACGGGGAAATATGTGGAGAGGCGGCACAATTGAAGCAAGTTCCTCGGAACAATTGCTGTGAAAATATCTGTAGAATAAGGCAAGGGATACAACGTTTCTTCGTATGGATAATGTAGGAAGGTCCTGTGTGATTGCAGGGTTATTGATTAATCTAATAGCTTTATTTTGAATTTTGTCCAACTGCCTCAATACAACCACTCCACTTCCACTCCACAGAGGTGAACAGTAATCCATCTGAGAACGCATATGACTTTTATATATTACGGCCAACTGCTCGTCAGTGAAGAATTCTCGAACTCTGTACAGGAGTCTCAGTTTTTTAGAGGCATTCTTAGTAATGCTTCTAACATAATGTGTTCAGCTCAAGTTACTAGTTAATGTTACACCGAGAATGTCAATACTAGGGGAAGTGGGAATATTTACATCATTAAAAAATATATGGGAGTCAGTGAGATTCTGTCGGTTAGAAAATTGAATGTACTTGGTTTTCTGTGCATTAAAGGAAACTAGAATCTTTTGTCCCCATTCATTAATTCTAGAAAGGTCCTGGTTCAGAGAAATTGCAGTGTTTATTTTTGAATTTATAAGATCGGGTTGGGTGAAAGAATTGGTAAATGTGAAGGAACTGTGGAGTGTTGAGTCATCTGCGTAGGAATGTATTGGATTATGAGTGGTAGATATGAGATCATTGATATGAATGAGGAACAGAGTTGGGGCCAAAACTGATCCCTGGGGAACACCAGCATTTATTGAGTGAAATTGAGAATAAAGGCCATCTACCATCACACATATTTTTCTGTTATGAAGATAAGAAGAAATTAGTGGAACTAATGATGCAAGGCCGTAGTGTGACATCTTCGACAATACGGATTGATGCCAGACTCTATCAAATGCCTTTGATATATCCAGTGCTATTGTATGTGTTTCACCATGTTGGTCTGTAGCTTGGTTGATTTGATGCTTAACCCTTAATTAGCGGCGAGCAACATAAGTCGAGTTAAATAAAGCTGGACTATGTGGCGGCGCTCGACATAGGTCGAGTGGCAATTTCAGCACGTAATGTTGCTGAGCGAGAGAGACAAGTGGTGGCAGGAGAGTAGCGAGCGTATGACTGCTCCAGACCACCGCGGCGAACCTACTGACAGGAATCCCACCTCCCTCCTCCCTCTCTCACTCGCTATATACGGAATTGTATGGGGAAAGTGCCTAATTACATGCTTTTTGCACTCGCGTTGCACGGTTATTGCAAGAAAACTAGCCATCATAAAAGGATCGTTATGGTGTCATTCGAAAGCTCTGTTTATGCCCTTTCAGGGATAGATACCTGTTTTACGTTCTGGGTCTTATTTGGGCATGAAAATGATCACGTTAACAGCCCTATTTTGGCTAAAAACACCCCGCTGGGCGGTACATATAAATAAACCGCATAGGCCGCTCGTAAAGGGTTAAGAAGGCAAAGAATGTCTGCAGTTGATCGACACCGTCTAAAACCATATTGGCTATCACTGATTAGTTTATTATTCTCAAGATGCTTAATTATGTGATTATTTAATATAATTTCAAAGACTATACCAAGAGTGGAAGTTATAGCTATTGGTCTGTAGTTTGATGGATCTGAAGAGGCACCTTTTTAGGAACTGGATGGATGTTTGCTTCTTTCCAGGGTACTGGGAAGCATGAGGTATGAGTACACAGACAGAAATTTGTTGCCAATACAGGAGCGAGCACCAAGGAGCAACTCTTAAGTACTATTGGAGGAATTTCATCTGGACCAGGAGCCTTATCTACTGAGAGATTCTGCAAAATAGTTTTGACATGTCTTGTGTGGATCTTAAGTGAGGGAATCTCAGGCGAATTAAAATTAAGTACAGGGACATCTTGATTTATTTCATCTAAGGTTGAGTTGGTGGAGAAAATATCCGCAAGAAGGTTAGCTTTACCTCGTGGGTCACTTACAAGCTACTGTATATATTGATATGTAATGTATTTATTATTGTATAGGGGATTTGATTTGAACATCTATATAATTATGGATATATTTGCATGATGTAGATCGCAAGAGCTCAGTAACATTTGTCTTTTGCTGTACATAGCCTATATATATATATATATATATATACTGTATATTCAAATATATATATATATATATATATATATATATATATATAAATATATATATATATATATATATATATTCAAATATATATATATATATATATATATATATATATATATATATATATATATACTATATATTCAAATTATAAATGCGTAGAGTTCGAAGAGCACTTCAAAAATAGATTTCATCTTCTAAATTAAAATTGGTTATATTTTGTTATGACATTAAAGGTATTGTAATCATGGCAGTTGGTGTGTGTGTGTGTGTGTGTGTGTGAAAATACTAATACTAATATAACTAAAAATAAACAGATTATTGTTAATTGCAGCCGCAGGCTGATAATGTACAGAGGAATAAGGTACATCTTAACTCTTACTTATATTACGGTAACTAATATTTATGACCAAAGCATTAGATTGCATATGAGCTATACCCCATTCCAAATAGGTAGTCCAAAAATCATAAACCACATGTAAACCACACCCGGTAATACCGAAACACATAGGTACACTCACGCGAACTAAAAGTTGCTCAGGGGTGGGTCCTTCCTTCCCCTACTCCCCCCCTGGGCAGGTGAAAGGGGGGAGTCAGGTCCAATTCTACCACCACCTTCCACCCCCGAACTATCCACAACTCCCTCACATTCCTTCTTTAGCTGGCAGCCAGTGATTAGCGACGATTGTTCTCATGCATTGCAAATTATTGTTAAACTATCATTGCATATGCTGACAATATATAATATTTATAATTTATTAGGAATTTATTAATACAATATACTGTATAATTGTATTCTCAAAATGAGTCTCTATACACAACGTGGGTTACAAGAATCTCAGCTGTAGTGATCTTCTGCTTCTCTCTCTCTCTCTCTCTTAACACGTAGACTACGAGGTCAGTTAATTTAAGTTTTTAAAATATGTAATGGGTTTGACAATGTGGATCATAGCAAAAACCTTTAGCCTCAATATGAAAACAATATACTGTACAACCATGGCTGGCAGTTAGAATTGAAAAGGTTCAGCAGTAGTATTTGTGGAAACTGTTTCCCATTTCAATTGTATTCTACCTGGAACAAACTTTCCTCAGAAGTTGTAAACCTTAATTTCCTCAATTGACCAGTTAAAGAAGATGGTAGTCAGAAGATCATTTTGCACACTCTGTAATGAGTGTAGGGCACTGAACAATTTATCTCCTGCCACTTCGAATATTTCCCCGAAATGGACCGCAAGGTCTCTAAGATACTAACTATTCCTTGTAATTCCTTGTAACTCTCTCATAGCACACACTTTTAACAACCAAGATATAACGGGTCTGACTGGTGTATATTTCCTTTTATTAGTGTGTGTGATGAATGTTGCCTGCATTCGATACACATAGAGGAGAGTTGATGGGGTTTGTAGAGATAAGAGGCTGGGATCACAGATAGAGACAGAGAAGGGGGAAGTGAGAAGGCGAGCTCTGCTACTCAAGGGTCGATACTCAAACCTTACTAAAAATAAACACCGACTTTGGTCGTAAGTTGCATTGAGTTCTACATTTAATTGATTACAAAAAACTGCATAGGCCACATACAATTAAATACAGATCGTTTATAGTATGTAAGGTATTGAATACATGGGAGAAACTGATTGTAATGATAATCGAAACAATCAATAACAGTCGCAACACTATTCCAGCCAATTTTTGCCTTTAGTCCTTTCCTTTTATGATATAAAAGCTCGACTGTGCAAGTAATTTGATTACCTAGGAGTAGATCGTAGAGGGCACGTTGATGTGTATTGCAATAATGGTGAACATAATATCCTGAAATGGGAGGGGTGGCGGGGGGGGGGGGGGGGGGGGTAGGTGGCGGTGTCTGGGATTTGTAATCAGTCCCTGCTAACTTGGCCTAAACAAACAGTATATACTGTATACTGTATATATTTATATATATATATATATATATATATATATTATATATATATATATATATATATATATAATATAATATATATATAAATAAACAGTATATATTAACATAAATCTATAAATCTATAATTATATATATATATATATATATATATATATATTAAAACAAAATACAACTAATAATCGACGAAATAATAAACCCTTCCCCCTTAACCCTTTCCCTGCGGGGTGTTTTGGACTATTTAGGGCATATTCAGGCACTCCTGAATGATAAATCAAGCATCTGCATTAAATGAACTGTATTCTGCCGAAAACTAGGCAAAAATAGCTCCAAAGTGAGACCAGAACGGGCCTCGTAGGTGGCCTGGTTCACCCGCAGCGATGCCATAGAAACGCGGGAAACCCGCTATTTATTACCACTCGCTCGCTCGGCATCACTGTTGTGAGAGGCAGTGAGAGACCCGCGTGAAACACAGTCTACCTCTGTGAGCCTCTGGCTGCTCTGAGGGTCGGAGGTGGGCCCCTCATGCTCCCGCCCACTGACACTCGATTTCTACGGTTTTTACAGGCTTTTAAAGCCTGGAAATTGCTGAAAATTGCCAGGACGTTCCAGAACGTCACCCGCAGCGAAAGGGTTAAGGTTATGACGTGGTTTATTTCGGGTAGGTTACGTTAACATTACGTTTGGGTAATGACTATACTCGATTATATGCGTATAATTTGTTTGCCGTATTTGGATATACCCCCAAAATAACCAACAAGTAAATGCAATCTAGGCTTAAAAAGTTTCATAATACCAATTTCTAGTCCAAATGCACTAACCAATGTGGTCTTCTAGAATCCCATATGCTACTTCCAGTGATGTATGTACCAATATACAATCCGAACTACTCTGTCTGTGTGTGGGGTATGTGAATAATTTGTGGAGTTATCTGGGTTTGGAGATATTAATTCACATACACCACACACAGACAGAGTAGTTCTACTCCGTATATTCTAAGTACTTTCCACATGCCTTCTCTATCCACTCTGTCATAGGCCTTCTCCAAGTCCATAAAGGCAACATACACCTTTTGTTGCTTCTCCAGATATTTCTCCACAACACAATTCAGGGTAAAAATCTGATCTACACATCCTCTTCCCTTCCTAAAACCTCTCTGCTCGTCGCCTATCTATTTCTCTGTTCTCACTCTCACTCTCTCAATCACTACCGTACTATGCACCTTCTCTACTACGCTTAAAAGACATATTCCTGGGTGGTTACCACACACTCCTCTTTCCCCTTTGCCCTTATATAGGGGGACTATTATGCCAGTCTTCCAGTCATCGGGTGCATTCCCCTTTTCCCATGCTAGTTTGCACATTGTCCATACCCATTCGATCACTATCTCACCACCATTCCTCAACATATCCCCACACACTCCATCTGTTCCTGGTGCTTTCCCCAACTTCACTCTTTTCATGGCTTCCCACACTTCTGACCTCCTGATCCCCACCTCCTCCTCCACTACTTCTCCTCTTCTCCCTCCTATACCATGTCCAACTATGTTTGCTGGCTCTTCATTCCTTACATTTAGCAACTCGTTGAAGTACTCCCTCCATCTTTCGACTCTCTCTTGCTTTTCGGCTAACATTCTCCCATTCTTCTCTTTCACACCCTTACTGTTTCCCTTGTTACCTACCCTAACGCAAAGTATTCTGGAAAAAGGTATGAGAGGTGTGGTAATATTTTAATTCAACCGCGTGTGAAGTATTTTGACTCAGGCACAAAGACTTCTGACTTATCGTTCAGCCGCGCGGGGTAGGGTGCGCGGGTGACAACAAACGAATACTGCACACAGATGAGTCTAGGTACAGGTAGGTCTAGCTTGTCTATCAGCTAGACTGCGGTGGGGGGAAATAACTTTTAGTTTTAATGCAATGTTAAATTATGGACTCAGATAGAGCGATTTATTTTAGAAGAGGGAGGGAGAGAATTTAATCTTTAATTTAATTATCTAGGCGGGTTATTGTGAATAATCACCAAACTCAGGTATGAGAATAAACTTTGACAAATAAATGAAGTTAAATCTCACGGGTCGAGGAATTCAGATTCACAAATAATTATATTGAATGATGAATATAGATAAATTACAATCTAGTATAAGATGGAAATAAATTAACCAAGTAGGTTAAAGAACGCGATGTAAAATGAGTGTGAACAAATAGTTTGATAGATATAGCTATATAGAATGAGTGTGAACAAATAGTTTGATAGATATAGCTATATAGAATGGCGCACACGACGAAGTTGCACTAAGGGAATACCACATAATTATGGCATACAAGGAGTTCTGAATAAATTAACAGGTTGCTATAAGAACACAGAACAGAATAGCGTTGTATTCTAATTCATACAAGATTACAATATATGTATTACTGATATAGGTAATGAATCTATATATAAGATTGATAAATAAGTTAAAGCGATCACTGAAACACAATCGGAATTCCTAGACGGGGTGGAAAGAATTTATATGACCTGAATAACGTATATAAATAGATTATTCACAAGAACGTGTAGACTGGATAACTTGATAATGAATCAATATTAATTCAACGATAAAGGGGAGTTCTTTAACCCATGGGATCCGGGGGGCCTCATATGATCCCGATCGCTGTGTCCGGGGCCATTTTCGTACAGTCAAGCTTCATGATTCAGTAGCTACTGATGGAGACCACCTACAGTAGAGCAGTCATTTTTTTTGCAAATTGTAGAACGTTTTATTGTCTGTAGCATGCGGTTGAGATGACATCGCTACGATGTGTGGTTGCCGAGTTATGATGATTTTAGCGGCGATTTTTAGCCGAGCATTTTGCCTCATATGGGGCCTCCCGGATTCCTGCCAATATTTTTGTTTGCCTCATATGAGGCCTCCCGGATTCCGAGGGTTAACTTTCGAAGAAAGAGAAAGGGTTATTCTAATTTATATTGAGGGGGTGAATAAGGGATTAAAAGTATTATAAAATTTGGCGTAGGTTCTAGGTAGATACAAGACTTAGGAAGGGAATTAATTCACTATATATACTTCGACTTCGACTTAATTTATACAAAGAATAATAGACACAATAGAGGAAAATCTGGGAGTATTCGTACTAAATAACACGTATCAATATATTAATTTCTGAAGGATGAACACAGATTCAAGATAGATCTTGGGCACAGATCTAAGATTAATTAGTACTAGAATATTCGCATATTTTACCTTACCTTCACATTAATAACCACAATGTAATACAATCAGAGACACTTAGGGTAAAGAGAGTTGATAGCCTTTAGTGGAAGTCTGGTCGACGTGGACTCGTGGTTCTGCAGGGCTGGACATTGAGCGGAACTGCCTCTCTCAGGGGAAGGTGAAGGCGGGTCCTGGCGTGACGTTCATAGGCGTTGTATCTTCTTCTAGCTTTACCGGAAGTGAATGGCAGACGTGTTTGGCTGTGGCGTCGGTGAGGCGGTAATATCTTACATGAATTCCCTTCCGGCTTTAGCAGGAGACAATAGTAGAGGGTATTGTTGCTTACTTTCCTTCAGTTTTGTTCAGGTTATTTTGCGTGTTCAACTTGTGGTAATTCAATTTAAAAAGGACATGTGGATATCGTTGTTTTGGTTATAGTGAAGGTAATTCTTAATCTAAAAATACATTGTAGTTATAGGTTTATTCATATGGAGATTCTTGATCTTTTAATATTGGTCCCCTATTTTTAGAGGGCCTAATGGTGATGTAATGGATGTTTGTCTGATCATCCGGTAATTTGGTTTTTCTTACTCTGTCTGCCAGATCTTTTGTAGTATTCACTGTATGCATTATTCCCAGTTCACCCGAGAGGTACTGCATGGGGGGTCCTGAGATTCCCATTTGTAGCGATATTGGCCAGGTTCTTGGTGTTTAACTTGCATAAACATGGCCTCACTGTATTGCAAGTCAGGCTGGAGCTGTTGATAGGCCGTGAGGTTTTGTCTCGGCCTCTGCCATTGGAGGAGCTGGGGCTCCTGTGAGTGGCCCGGGCTCGAACTCCTTTCTAGGGGAGACTGGCTTAGTTCTCTGTAATTTAGAGCATGGGCATATCCCGAAGAAGGGGAAGACTCATTTAAGCTGGTATGGATTAAAATCTGGAAAGCTAGTTGGTTTCTATCTCCTCTCCATTTCTCCTGTTGTTGTCTTCTTCGGTTTCTCTTGCTGTTCTGGATACTGGCAGTTCTGGTGTTGGTCTTAGGGAGGCTGCTCAGCCCCGTCATTTCAGTCTGTTATATTCTATTCTAGTTATATATACTCGATTTTGTGCAGCTTAAGTAGGATCTGAGGTAGCATAAAGAGCTAATTATGATAGATCGAAGCCTGATAATTGCTGATTAACATCGTTTATTAGTAGCCAGTATCAATACAGACACACAATAACTGAACTAGTTTAAGGGGAGGTTTTTAGTTTGTTCCTTAGACCTCCAACAAGCTTAAAATTACACCCACTAGACCCCCTTTCAAGATAAATGTGTACAATTTTCGGTAGAAGAATGTCTCGGTCGGAGGCCGGGTTCTCTTAAATTACAGGCTCGCTATCGCTCGCCAGGAAAAAATTGATACCTAAATGGCCCGAAAGGTCTTAAAATTGACAGCAATGTGGCGAAAAATCTTAAAATCGCCAACCAAATGGGGTGAACGTCTTAAAATGTCAAAAGCAAAGGAGCTAAATTTAAGGAAGAGAGGGGTAAAACAAAAAATCCTTCAAGTGGACATTTTCCCTTAGGTAATGTGTTCCTCTTCCACAATATCTGGGACCCGATCCAATGGCCAGATCACAGAGGACTAAACAAACGGCAATAACTGTGTTACCTCGTAGTATGGCCTTTAGTTCTTGTCTGAACCGATGAAGTCTCCTTTATTTGATTTCAGCTAGATTTAATCGATTTTATTGAGCTTAGGAAGTATATACGGTAGCTAAAGGGATTAATTGAGATAGTATTTAGCCTTTTAATGAGTGGATGTCCTTTCTAACCTGAATAAAATCGTCTAATAGTTGTCAGAATATAATGAAAAAGACAGAATATGGCTAGTTCTTGGGTCAACCTGATTGTTTCCCGTATTTCTACCTAAAGCTATTCTTATATTGTCGGCCATTCCAATCTTATTAAGGGGGATAGTGGTTTGTTCTCCCGCATGTTTAATCGCTGTAGCTTTGATATTTTAAGACTTTCGTTTCATGAGTTTGGCGATTTTAAAACCTTTCACCCCATTTCTTAGTCAATATAAAGACCATTTGCGGCATTTAGGTGTCGATTTTTTCCTGGCGAGCGAAAGCGAGCCTGTAATTCTAGGAGGAATCGGAATTCGGCTGAGACATATTTCTACCGAAAATTGTACAAATTTATCTTGAAGGGGCGTATAGTGGGTATTATTTTTTATTTTTTTATTTTTTTTTTAATGGAGGTCTACCGAGGTTCTACCAAAACTATTCTGATTGCCGTCCATTCCAATGATCTCATAATTAATTGTGGTATCGAACACAGTCGATACTTCATTCATCGTATGTATGTATGTATATACCTAGGCATACCCCATAGCTGGGGGTGGCCGACTCAAGACAGAGCCCGGACAGAAACAACATTTAAAGCTCCTATTCTTAGGGTCTGGGACCACGTTCGCATTCCCTCGCCCTTATCTCTGCCTCGTCTATACTCTGTTTTGTTTTTCCAACTGATGGTATATTGCTCTCTCTCCATACTGATTACTACGCTATTACCATGATTTTGTAGCGGAATATTTTGCCAATCATGAAAACCTGGCAATACTATGAAGGAGAGACATAGCAGTACCATATTTTCCCAGAAAGAATACAGAAATAAGATTTTAAAGAATTCAAATTATCAGCTGGAAATAAATAGACTACTACTGTATAATAGGTTATTTTTACAAGGGGGGGGGGGGGATTCCAAGCCTCCTGCCCTCAGAAGAAAAGGTATAATAGTAAAAACGACAGACAGAAATGTCTAAGGTTGGGTAGAGATACATATAATTTATACATACATTGTTTTTTGTCTATACTGTTCCTTTTTTCCAAAGTGTTTTTCTAAGGTTGGGTAGTGATTGCCAAACCTCACTCTGGATAAGACCAGCCCTCACCTATATGAACAAATCGGCGCCTTGCTAAAAATACATCTAAGCATATCCTCTCATCCCACCCTGAATCCTATTACTGCAAGGGACGCAAGCGCACATTGGCTGTTATATCATTTCCTGTGCAATCGCTCGTGGAGAATTGGGAATATGCATCAGGATTCCAGCGAGATCCCCTTGGAGCTCCGATTTCCATTAGTGTTTGATGGAAGGCTGGGAACGAGGAAATTTACGAATTGTTGTGAATTGGGGAAAATTCAGTATTACAATAAATTTTAATAAGAGGGTGTATGTCAGTGATATAGCAATATAATATATACGGTACGGTAGCTTGACAATACAAATAGTCATATCAATTATCTCTCTCTCTCTCTATATATATATATATAATATATATATATATAAATATATATATATATACAGTACATATATATATATATATATATATATATATATATATATATATATATATATATATATATATATATATATATATATATATATATATATATATATATATATATATATATATATATATATATATATATATATTATATATATATAATATATTCTATGTCTATTTATCTATCTATCTATCTATCTCCTCTATTACTTAACTGAATATAGATATTATTCAGTTCGATATAATCTTTGCTTACCTGTTTTATTGTGCTGGCAAAATACAATGAATATGAAAGCAACGATTAAGTTCAAATTATGTAACAGAAAAAGTACTTAATCCTTTTCAAGATCCGATTACGCGTTTCGTTTCTGTTTCTGGCTATTATTAGACGATTTTAGTCAGATTAGGAACATAGGAAGGGATAATTAAGAGAGTCTTCACCCTTATCCATAGGTTTTTCCTATAGTGTAAAAAATCGTCTATTGATAACAGAATAAACTGTCAAAATGCGTCATAATCTTCAAAAGGATAACAATTCTCCCTACCAGAAATTCTTGGAGTTGCCGCGCCAGACACGTTGTTTTGTACAGTAAGCGACCTGGGCCCTTTAAATGGCGATATCCCGCAGTTCTTCACCCTCCCTCTCCATCAATCATTCTTAATTATAAGCTATATATCGTACTTTCTTTAGCTGACACATTACCCCACAACTGCCATACTATATAAGCACTTAGTTTAGCCATCTAGTATATAGTAAAAACATGCAGAATCGTAAGAAATCGTGATAAACTTTTCATATCCTAGGTGTTGAGTATTGTTTATGTCGACAGACGAAGCTCTGGGCGCTACTTCGGAAGCATCCACCAGAGGTCTCCGGTGAATTCCTGCTAGGGAGAATTCCGAAAGAGATTCCTATGACGCAATTAGTATTCCTTTGACCCAAAATGACTACTTATTAATTTATTGTATAATATATTGTTCAATGGATAAGAAGAGCATAGTTTATATATTCATTAAGGTATTGTATTTTCCAAACACAAATGTTCACATACGAGAAGTGGGTGCAGATGAAGGCAAATATATAAATAGACACGCGTGAACAATATAATGGGAACAGAATCTGCGAAGAGACATACACATGGAATAGAAAGGAATGAAGGCAAAAGTATATAGCCTATAATTGATTGTAATACAGTCTGGTGTAAGCCTAAAGCCGATGTCACACGAGCGCTTTTTCCGTAAATTTTCCATGAGCAAGTTTTTTCTCGTATTATTTCGGGACGTTTTCGCACTGGCATCGGTAACTAGACTGAAGGTAGATTATGTTAAGCGGTTGAATTCTGATAAAGTGTAATTTATAAGGCTTCCTGACCATAATTGCCCGTAAAAATTGCTCGAAAAAAGGCTCGTATAACTCCGGCTTCATTCTAGTCTGCCTCCTCTTCATTTGCATTATCATTATGTTGCGTACTTGTTATAGTCAGGGTTGTTGTAGCAACGGTTTGTTCACAACCGCCAATGGGCTCCTCTCATTTCCCAGACCAACCTGGTGAACAACTCTACATCTTTTCTATCATTAAGGGAGCCCAACTCGCTTTTTTTCTCTTTCTCTACCTCTCTCTTCGGCTTGTATCCATTCGGCCCCATTCAGCCTACTGTTTAAGACGTTTACCCCCATCCAGATGTCAATATTTTCCTGGCGAGCGGTAGCGAGCCAGCATATATATATTTTGGTTCTGACAGCAAGCTAAATTTGTACATTTTTCGATAGAAAAATGTCTCCGGCGAAGCCGCATTTCTCCATACAATGCTGGCTCGCTATCACTCGCCAGGAAGAAATCGACTCTCGGATGGGGATAAACGTCTTAAAACAGTTGGCTGAATGGGGCCGAATGGATACAAGCCAGGGAAAGAGAGAAAAGGAGAGAAAAAACAAAACAAAAAGACGGTGACCCCCTTTAATGCCCTGGAGCAGTTAGTTCAGCATCCTACTCTTATCACTGCCGCCTTGGAGATCGACCCCTCATCCTTGATTTAGTGTTGCCCTCTAATTCTTTTGCTTATAATGTATATATTTTCTCTCCGTTGCCCTCCTCCTATCATAAACATATTTCAGTTACCTGTCCTATCTCTCCAGTACGGCCATCCGATCCTTCCAGCTGGCGGCGTTTGTTGCACTTTAAAGCTGCTGACTAGGAGGCTCTTCGGCAGTATTTCTTCGATTTCCCATGGAATTAATTTTGCTTCTGTGGCCAGGGACTCTCGGAGAGTGTTGAACGGATTACCGAGGTAATCACCTGGGCATAGAAGCATATACTACATTTTCTTTCTCTCAGTCTAATGCAACACAATCTTGGTCTACTCACACTAGTTCTACTGCTGTCCGTCTGCAATAAGGAGGATGTATTCAAACAGTACCATCGCCTTCAAACTCAAGAATTTCATACTTACTATGTTTCTGCTCAATCAAGCCAAATCTGCTCTTTGACTCGTCAAAAACTCTTTCAACAAATCAGCTCAGCCGCCTGCAATTTCCTTCCCGTGGGGGACTGTGGCATAATCTATTGGAACACCCCAAACAGCCCTTCAATCAAGAAACAAGATCAATAACAAATGCTCTGCACCTTCCAAATCTAGCTCTTCCCATGTTCTCTGGTATCTATCCGAAAACATCTCAAACAACTTTACTTCCTAGTCTTTCCCTACTCTTTTCCACTCTGACGACACCAACGTCCCTTCTTCCTCTGACAAAGCTGATCTCTTTGCTCAAACATTTGCTAAAAAACTCCACCTGGAATGGTTCTGGTACTATTCCGCCCTCCCCACCCCCCTCTCTCTCTAACTTATGCCTAAATATCCTAATCTCTTCTGAACATGCATGTACTTTCTGCCGTCTCTGGAATACTAAGAAGGCGTACAAACCAGATGGTGTTCCTCATGCTGCACTCAAAGACAGTCATCCATGCTGATTCCCTGTCTAGGCAAACTCTTCTGTCTCTGTCTTTCCTCTAACATCTTCACTTCTTGCTGGAAGTTTGCTTTCATTCAATATGTCCCAAAGAAGGGTGTTTGCTCTCAACCCTTCAACTATTGTAAAATTGCTTTCATTCCTTGCATCTCTAAAGGTTTTTAATCTATTCTTAATTAAATTATTTCTTAAGTATTTTTCTTCCCATAATCTACTTTCAGATCGCCAATATGGCTTCCTTAAGAGCTGCTCTACTGGTGATCTCCTTTCTTATCTAACTAACTCTTGGTCATCCTTCTCTCGGGACTTCATTGAGAACGTTTCTAATGCGTTAGACATATCGAAAGCCTTCGGTAGAGCGTGGCACAAATCTCCAATTGTTAAGCTATATTCCTTTGGTGTTTATCCATTTCTGTGCCTTTATCTCAAATTCCCTTTCTGGCTGTTTCATACTGCAATTGTGGACAGCCTTTGCTCACATCCTCAACCTATCAACTCTGGTATTCCTTAGGGTTCTGTTCTGTCTCCATTTTTGTTTTCTAATAACCAATAATGATCTTCTCAACTGTACCTCTAGTCTTATCCACTCATATGGTGATGACTCTACTTTACACTATTCAACTAGTTTTCCACAATGACCCACCAAGCAATTACTCCAAGACTCACATGATAAGCCATAGCACGCCAATATTCTGATGTCTCAACTATATCCAATTAGGGGAGACAGATCTTTGTTACTGTCAATGCTTCCAAATCTCTAATTTCTCCATCTATCTACCCAACAAAATAATCTACATATGTATCCCTTACTCGTTAACAATACACAAATCAACCCTTCACCTTCTCTCACTATTCTTGGGGTTTCTTTTTCATCTGACC
The DNA here is from genome assembly GCA_032716605.1 of Paralithodes platypus. Taxonomy (NCBI): domain Eukaryota; kingdom Metazoa; phylum Arthropoda; class Malacostraca; order Decapoda; family Lithodidae; genus Paralithodes; species Paralithodes platypus. Next base: position 6,154,641 of record CM064538.1, on the reverse strand, counting down.
TTTGTAAAACAGCTTCCCAGAAGTTATGTATGCTCAACTATCTTCATAGGTTCTCCACCCTCGCACAGCTTATTGCTCTGTACAGGTGCACAGAGTGCCCATGTATCGAGTATTATTTGCATGTGATCCCACCTATACTGCACTTTTTTACCATTGTTACAGTGATCAATGTTCTTCAGAGCTCTTTCAGTGTATACTACTCCTTTATGGAGAGTAAGTGGCATGCACCTTTCAACACATTCCCACCCCTATTATGTTTGATTCCCTAACCCAAGAGTGAATCGATTTTCCCAGTCTTTCTTTTACTCAAAAAGAAAGATCTGGTATTTTCTCCATCAATTTGTTGTTGCTTCATCCTATGACTTAAACTGCTTCAAAATTTGTGTCGGTAGACATCATAATATAATTAATTTAATTAAGGGGAGGGTGAAGTCTTGACCCCCAAGTCAGCCTGTATAAGAGATAGTGTTTCTGGCATTATACCATCTTATTACATATGGTAATATTAAGACTCGCTGAAAAAAACAGATCTCTATGTGCGCGCGCAAGCGCAAAATGTCATTGCACTTTAGTAAAATCATCTAGTCACTCAAAATTGTTCAAATTTCCCGCAATTTTTGCATGGCAATGAGTACAAGCATCCCCTACAACGTAGCATTTAAATATACCCCTATTGAATAATAGAAAGTGCTGAAATAAATATATTACATTATTATGTTTGGGTTACAGCTGATTTGACTCCAAAAAGGTCAAAACTCTGACATTTTCGGCAAATCGGCATTTATTTAAATGTACAGGCGTTCCTATGTACCCCTATGTACTCTATTTAGAAGGGGAATGCATTTGAGTAATAAATAAAAATATAGATGGACTCGTAAGTGCAAACAAATGATAGCAAACCACACAAATTCATAGATTTTCATCACTCAAAACTATTTTTGGGGCAGAGAAAATAGTTTGTCCTCCTTAGCTTCCATTTTCTATCATAGCACGCACATAGAAGATCGAGATTTATGGCAAACTAAAAAAAAAAATCGTCAGGGGTTGGCTTCACTGATTTGTAGAACAGAATTTTTACCAAAATCCATGATTTTGGGGCCCCCCCAAGGGGGCCCTAGGGATATCATATGGGTGTTTATGCCCTCATATGATCATATCTATTGCTTACAGCAGCCCTTTAGACTACAGACACAAAAACAAAAATTGGGTGGCTGATAGAAAAAAAAACATGTTTTTCGGGGGTCGAGGTCGAACCCCCGGCCCGGGGGGTTATGGATGCGATATTTGTTTTGTTCCTTCCTATGCTATTCTCCTATGTTGAAAGGAGCATTATAGATCAAGAACACAATAATTAGAAATTTTGATGTCTGGGCTCAGCGCAGGGTTCAGCCTCCTCAAACGAACCTTAAATTTGGATCCTATTCACTCTTTCAACTTTGAGTGGGACTCTTGTTACAGGCTGCTTTGCCTGTTGTTTCCTTCATACATATAGATAATTAAATGGGAATGTTAAACCTTTCAATCAGATGACGCACACATTTCTATTTTATTCCAATTAGCTCCGAATATTAATATTCAGTTTAGAAAGACCCGAGAACTAAAAGGTTAATATACATTACAGTAAATAGTTTCAAACTATCACTATAGGTTCTCGAATTTCTTCATCAACATACAAAATTGCCTCATTGTCATTCCTGACAGACTGTTCTCCTACAACATCCTTACTGTCATCCTCAATTGCCCTAGGTTAAAGATCTCGGTACGATTTTCTGTGTTACACACTTGGACAATTTCCAAGTCCTGCATAATGTCTTTGCCTTGCATATCTTTGTTGGCAGTTTGCTTAGCCGCCAGATATTCCTCCCTGCTGCCCCCTTTTATCCATGCTTTGAAGCATCTTCTTTTCGCCATTATGGCATTTTCAATCTCGTCATTCCAATACCAGGACATCTTATGCATGGGGGTAACCCCAAGTTTTTCCACAGACATTGTCAGTAGCAGCAAGAAAGTTATGTTGAAGGAAGTTCCAGTGGTTATTTACATAATTTGACCTAGCGCCCCTATTACTATCCATTTCCTCCAGCTCACTGCCATACAGAACTTTCCTTCTTGGCTCAAACATCCCTTGATTTTGGCCCTGTCACTCTTTTAACTCTGGGGGAGGCACTCGCTAAAGACAGTTTTGCCTTTTGTCTCCCATGTTACCTGTAACACAGATCTTCAGAATGCATTCAGGGTTCTGTCCTATCTCCTATTCTCTTTCTAATTTTCATAAATGATCTTCTCAACTGTACATCCAGTCCCATCCATTCATATGCAGACGACTCTACTTTACACCACTCAATTAGTTTAACACTCAACGAGCGGCTAGGTAGCTAAATTCTACTACCTGCCAAGCGGGTGGTTTTACCCTAAACGAGCTTATTTCCGTGCTCTTTTTCATGCATAAACAAGAGCCAGAGCGTAATACAATTATGTATCACTGAAAGGGCGTTAATTGAGCTTTCCAATGACACCTGAACCATCCTTCTACGATCACTGGTTGTCTTGCAACGATCGTGCAACCGAATGGCAAAATCGCTAAAATACGGTCATTTTGTTACATAATTACGTGTGTAGCGAGGGAGGGAGGGTGGATGTGTGTGTAGTATATGTCAGTAGGCCCACGGCAACCGTGGCGAGCGGTCATGAGGCAACCTATGCTCCTCCCGTCGCTCGTCTCTCTCTCAGAGCCAATATTGCGCCAAAATTGCACACAGACTTAAGTCGGGCCCCGCCACATAGTCCTTTCTTCTCCATACGGACTTAAGTCGGGCCCCGATAGACAAGGGTTAAAAGAAAGCCCCAGCCAGCAGTCCCGCAAAAGTAAACGTAATGAAGCCATAAAATGCTTATCTTCTGATCTAGCTACTATTTCCAATTGGGGTAGAGAAAACCTTGTTGCATTTAATGCTTCCAAAACTCAATTTATCCATCATACTACCCATCAGGAACCTCCAGAGGACTATCCCTTATTCTTCAACAATACAAAAATCAACCCTTCATCTTCCCTCAACGTTCTCGGTGCCTCTTTTTCTTCTGCTCTCACTTGGAAAGACCTTATTACCAGTCACACTAAGGCAGCTTCCCAGAAGCTGGGTGTGCTCAACCGCCTCAAGGGGTTCTTTACCCCTGCGCAGCTTCTTGCTCTGTACAGGGGCATAGTGCGTCCTTGTATTGAGTATTGTTCACATGTGTGGGGAGGATCCTCTCACACCGCACTTCTAGATAAAGTAGAAAGGAAAGCCTTTCGTATCATTAACACCCGTCCACTCACCAACTCTCTGCAATCTCTCTCTCTTCGCCACAATATTGCATCTCTCTCGCTATTCTATCGCTACTACAATAATCAGTGTTCCTTGGAGCTTTCCCAGTGTATACCACCTCCTCTATGTAGGGTACGTAGTACCCGCCTTCCAACACAATCCTACCCCTACTCTGTGCAACTCTCCAACCCAAGAGTGAAATTCTATTCTCAGACTTTCTTCTATTCAACTGCTGAGCTCTGAAACTCTCTCCCAGAATCAGTCTTTCCCTCTTACTATGACTTAAATTGCTTCAAACTCCGTGTGTCCAGGCATTTTAGCTCGAACGTCCCTTGATTTCGGCCCTGTCACTCTTTGAAATCTTGGGTAGGCACTCGCTGCAGGCAGTTATGCCTTTTGTCTCCCTCATTCACATAGAAAAAACCCCTCTAGATTTATCCTTCCGTATCCATTTTTGTTTTCATAAACATCTTGATACTCATCAGCACATACTTCCAAATGCCCATTAAGATCACCACCTAGTACTGTAGTATCGTTCTCAGAAAGGCCTGAAATGACACTGATCAGTCCGTTACAGATGTCCTCCTTCTGCTCTCTACTCTAACCTAATTGTGGGGAATATGCAAATATCACATTCAAAATTCTTTCACCAACTTTCAGTTTCAATACAATCAATATTCCATATATTTTCTTGATCTCAAGCACACTCTTTTCCCACTCCTCGGCCACCAGATCACCAACTCATCCATTAGCTATTCCCGACTCATCTTCCTTCCAGTAGATCCTGTATCTCTTGCTTTTTTCAACTAACCACTGCGCACCATACTATGTCCATCGGGTTTCCTGGGTGCAGCACACATAGTAGGGTGATTTCAACAATTCCGTGACCGTGGAGAGCATAGGTTCGTTTCTCAGTGGATTTGTTATCTTTGAGGGCTAATTAAAGTATTGACCCTCGCAAAAGTGTGGGCGGAATTCGCGAGAGCACGAAAAAACAAAATGGCCGACAAAATCGTATTTTGTCATGGTTTCGACTACAATGTTGTTCAATATATGGATTCAGGTTTTTTTGGCTGTCAAGGAATCCATATTTCATATCCGATTTATAATTTGACATAGTTTAGACCTTCAAATCCAAGATGGCCACCAATTTTCAGCTAATAAATAGGTAACATTTTCACATTTTTGTATAGTCTTCAAATTAGACTAACTAAAGCTCTTATCATGCTGATTTATGTTTTATGATTTATGTTATGTTATTGATCTGCTGGAATACCAGGTTAAGCATAAGAATTTGTCAAATTTTTTACATTCTCTCTATTTAGAGGTACTCCAAACTTGGTGGTACAATATCGGTCTTCATACCTTATGCATAATACATGACAAAAGTATTGTAACCAAGTGCTTTCAATCTCGTTTCTTAAAGTCTGAAATATTGAAATCTGAACATAAAGATATCCAATTGTCCTTTGATTACTTATTTAAGTACAATATATATATATATATATATATATATATATATATATATATATATATATACACCTAAATATTAATAATACTGTAGCAGGAACATATTTTCTCTTTAGTATACTCACAAATGTCTGACTTGTCTGTTGTATTAACTCTACACCTTTCATCCATGGCTTGCATACCATTTGATAGAGGAGTGGCTATTAATGTTCTGTTATATCAGTTCTATTCTATATGTACAGTATGTATATGAAAATATAATGTATTTACCCTGGATTTCCAACTAAGCAATGATAGATAAATAATGGACCACTACTCCTCATCTGAATCAGTTGACTCTCCTAAATCACTATCATCATCACTGCTCCTCTCATTGATGCTATCATCTGAAAAGTCACGAGGTGTAAGCCGATGGGGAAAAGGTGGCAGGGTGTAGCGCACTGGTCGGCACTTCACATTCATGATCTAACCGTGGCCAATGGGGGATGGATGCTCTAACAGGTTGTAAAGGAGCTGGCAATATGTGATGTAGTTTGTCCTTTCCAAACCCCGGCAGGGTTGGGTCATTGAGACAGGGCCCTCCCGGTCGTCATCATGCGACTGTGTCAAGAGCATTGCAACATCCCAAAACTGCTCGTCGGTGCAGCTTTTTCTTTAGCAATATAAGGGGACTTCACTCTAACATCAATTCTGTACACCAATTTCTTCAAGCAGAATCCCCTACTCTCCTTTTTTTGACAGAGACTCAAGTAACATCCACATCTGACACGTCTTGATTTAATTTTCCAGGTTATCAACTGCTCCAAAATTTCAGACCTAAAGGAGGTGTATGTTGCTTCGCAAAATCTGAAATTGCCCTGGAGGAGGTTACTAGTTTCAATTGTCCCTATTTTGATTATTCTATATACAAATTAATTTCTGCTGGTAAATTTAAATACATATGTTGCATCTACCGTTCCCCAAATACTCCTCCAGAGCAAAGTCTTTTTGATTCTCTGTCCTCACAACTCAGTGTCCTCAACTTAAATGCTTCTTCTGAAATCACTGTGTTGGGTGATTTTAATGTCCATAATGTTGAATGGCTCACTCATTCAGCCAGGACTGATGATGCTGGTCTTGAATGTGAGCTATTTGCAGACTCATTTAATCTCACTCAACTAGTCAACCAACCCACCCGTGTACCAGATAATCCTAATCATAATTCCCACCTACTGGACTTATTTTTAACAACCAATTCAGAAAATTATGATGTTACAGTGAGGTCCCCGCTTGGATCTTCTGATCAGTGTCTGATACAGGCCACCTGTCTATCACCTACCACACCTTCCCACTCTGAACCTGTTTTGGTGACTAAATGGCATTACGATAGGGCAGACTGGGAGGGTCTTCAACGTTTCTTTATTGATATTCCCTGGACCTCTTTCTTTTCTAATGATGCACACTCCACCTTGAGCCACATACAAGATTTTGTAAAAATTGGAATGGAAACTTTTATTCCTCATCAAAAGTACAGTAAAAGATCTAATTCACCTAAATGGTTTGACCATAATTGTGCTAGAGAAACTGAACAAAAAGCAATAGCCTACAATGCATACACAAGATCAAAAACACATGAAGCCTTTAATTACTTTAGAAACATCAGAAATCATGCCAAAACTGTATTAAACCTAACTAAATCAAACTTTCTCCACAAGCAGGCAAATAAACTTCTAAATAATCCAAATGATAACAAAATATTTTGGTCTACTCTTAACTCATTTAAATCCAACTTCACTACTGCTTCATCCATTCCACCATTAAAATCTCCGACTGGCAATCTTGTAAGTGACCCACGAGGTAAAGCTAACCTTCTTGCGGATATTTTCTCCACCAACTCAACCTTAGATGAAATAAATCAAGATGTCCCTGTACTTAATTTTAATTCGGCTGAAATTCCCTCACTTAAGATCCACACCAGACATGTCAAAACTATTTTGCAGAATCTCTCGGTAGATAAGGCTCCTGGTCCATATGAAATTCCTCCAATAGTACTTAAGAATTGCTCCTTGGTGCTCGCTCCTGTATTGGCAAAAATTTTCCGTCTGTGTACTCATACCTCATGCTTCCCAGTACCCTGGAAAGAAGCAAACATCCATCCAGTTCCTAAAAAAGGTGCCTCTTCAGATCCATCAAACTACAGACTAATAGCTATAACTTCCACTCTTGGTAAAGTCTTTGAAATTATATTAAATAATCACATAATTAAGCATCTTGAGAATAATAAATTAATCAGTGATAGGCAATATGGTTTTAGACGATGTCGATCAACTGCAGACATGCTTTGCCTTCTTATGCATCAAATCAACCAAGCTACAGACCAAGATGGTGAAACACATACAATAGCACTGGATATATCAAAGGTATTTGATAGAGTCTGGCATCAATCCTTATTGTCGAAGATGTCACACTACGGCCTTGCATCATTAGTTCCACTAATTTCTTCTTATCTTCATAACAGAAAAATATGTGTAATGGTAGATGGCCTTTATTCTCAATTTCACTCAATAAATGCTGGTGTTCCCCAGGGATCAGTTTTGGCCCCAATTCTGTTCCTCATTCATATCAATGATCTCATATCTACCACTCATAATCCAATACATTCCTACGCAGATGACTCAACACTCCACAGTTCCTTCACATTTACCAATTCTTTCACCCAACCCAATCTTATAAATTCAAAAAAAGCACTGCAATTTCTCTGAACCAGGACATTTCTAGAATTAATGAATGGGGACAAAAGAATCTAGTTTCCTTTAATGCACAGAAAACCAAGTACATTCAATTTTCTAACCGACAGAATCTCACTGACTCCCATATATTTTTTAATGATGTAAATATTCCCACTTCCCCTAGTATTGACATTCTCGGTGTAACATTAACTACTAACTTGAGCTGGACACATTATGTTAGAGGCATTGCTAAGAATGCCTCTAAAAAACTGGGACTCCTGTACAGAGTTCGAGAATTCTTCACTGACGAGCAGTTGGCCGTGATATATAAAAGTCATGTGCGTTCTCAGATGGATTACTGTTCACCTCTGTGGGGTGGAAGTGGAGTGGTTGCATTGAGGCAGTTGGACAAAATTCAAAATAAAGCTATTAGATTAATCAATAACCCTGCAATCACACAGGACCTTCCTACATTATCCATATGAAGAAACGTTGCATCCCTTGCATTATTCTACAGATATTTTCACAGCAATTGTTCCGAGGAACTTGCTTCAATTGTGCCGCCTCTCCACATCTTTCCCCTGTAGAACTAGGGCAGCTGAGAGCGCCCATGAATTTACACTTTCTCCTCCACAATGCAGGACTTCTGCTTATCAGAATTAATTTATCCCCAGAGCTACTACTCTTTGGAATTCACTTCCCTGGAATTGCTTTCCACAAACTTACAATCTACAAATGTTTAAATCCAGTTGTTACAAACATTTTATGAATGGAGGATGCCTTTAGGCACATGGACCTTTTTGTTTTATCTGTGTTTTTCCTTCTTCCGTTCATTGTCTCTTAAAAAAAAAAAAAAAAAAAAATGGTGATTCAAAGTGTCATAATCCGGTGGTAGGGCGAACCATACTCTTTTTCTTCTGTCTGTGCGACTTGGAAACCCTGGTCTGTGCACAAGTAGTATTCACACTCTCACCATAGACTGTGGAGAGGACAAATGCTTTCATATCGGCTTTGACATCTTCCTGTAACTCCAGACTCTCACCCACTCGACCCAACAGCTCTCGTCCCACAGAATCATCAAATACCTTCTGTAAAACTTGTTTTTTTCCATGTCCATAAAACCCTGCTGTATGGTTACTGCCAGAGATCACATGGAGAGGTAAAAGGAGTTTTGCAACATCTTCTGAGACCATGGTATGGCAATTGATCAACTGTTTCATTAGCAAATCACCACGAAGTTGATGCGAGACGTAAGTCGCTTGGACTTACACATCTGTGTCCTCGCTGTCGAGTACAACTGCTTCAGTGTAGTTCTCTGTCCTCAACTGGGCATAGGCAGAAATCAGCATTGTATCAGTCTCTGGATGCTTGAATCCATAGTGCATGCCCCTCACACCGGTCTTAAGGTTGGTTGACATTTCGCCCTCACAGTAGATGACTTCACCTCGTACCCGACCAATTTGTGCTGTCATATGATTCTTCACAAGCATCTGCAGTCTAACCTTGTTTGCTGAATTGACCATAAGTTTCTTGAAGTCTACATCTCCAGGGAATGTGTCTTCAGGCTTGAGAAAAATATTAGGGATGTGTTGATGTTTTGCTGCCCGTCGATCATGCTCATTGTCCTTGATGCTGAAGGAAATATCGTACTTGTTATTGACAAGGATGATGAGGCGTGCATCAGCGTGTCGTAATAAAACAAGAACACATACTTTCTCCAAGTAGTCTTACCAGTGGTATTCTGACCCATTCCTCCTCCTAGCCTCATGGTCCTCATGTGTGGGGGTAGCTAGCCACCAGATTAGACCCATGTCCACGAGGCTGGTGTGTTTCTGTGGTTTCTCAGCTACTGGATCTAAGTTGAACAGCTGTAACAACTTGCTCTTACTTGTTTTGCACATTGATCCACCTACTGTACATTGTACATTGATAGGCACTCTTCTGTTACACGGCCCTCAAGTGCCGATTCAAGCTGGATCATACCTGACCCCTCTGCAAGGTCTACCAGGGCCACTAGCCCAGACCTCTCCATTTGGGCCACCTTCATGGGGGCACCAGAGGGAGTATGTATCTGCTCGCTTGCAAAATTCAGCCTCTTATTCTTGTGGATGGTTGCGGTGAGAGGCTTGGTCTTGGTGAACACTCGCTCTTGTAGTAGGGTTTCAACCTGAGTTTTACCATGTGATAGTGCCATCTTGAGGTCTTGAACAAGATCAGGTGAGGCAACCAGGCCAGACTGTAGTGACCTAAGTGCTGGTTTGGATTCATCAAATGGCATAGCTTCAAATTCTGTCATACATGTCAGCAGGTCCTGCAATGCCTGCTCATTCTTTTCCATTCTTGCTGGTTGGCACTCACAATGCTTCCTATGGTGACGGTAACACTTAAGATTCCGACTCACAATAGCTTTTATCCTAGCGGCATTGTTTGCATTCCTTGTTGTTGAAAAAAGTTGCTTTTTATTCTGTAGCAGTTGCAGCCATCCTTGTTTCAGCTTTGAGTTCAGGTTCATGGTCGTTTCTATCAAAAGGTCTAGTGGCTGACAAGAGTAGGGTAGCCCTGTCATTGACTGTGCAAAATGATTGTTAACTCTTCCAGCCTGGGTGTCCTTTTAAAAGGACAGCGCGGCAGATGGGCCGGTACCCGGGTGTCCTTTTAAAATCCCTGTGCTTGAAAGCGTGCTTTGAAATTCGCGCGGCCAAAATTTACTTTGCAGGGGCGATCGCAGCGCCACCAAACCTGAACTACTACCGTTATCAGTTCCAAAGTGGCCGCCATAACGAGTTATAGTGAAATCATTAATTCCGACGCGTCCGATTCTGTGCAACCTCCCGCGCGCCCCACTGCTACCCTGCTCGCAACTTCGACGCCTGTTGCAACCGAGAAGAAAGCTCAACGAAAGAAAGTGAAATGTTTGTTGAGTGATAGTGCTATACAGCGAGAACTTTTTGACATTGAAGAGAGCAGTGGCGAAAGCTTGGTGGACAAAGAACAATTTATAAGTGCAAGCGAAGATGACGATTTCGTTGGGTTTGGAGACGACGACAATGTAGATTTATTTGAGGGGGGATACAGTAGTGAAGAACCTGATATGGAAGTGTTTCAGGAAGGTGCTATTGAACTTCCAAGTGTACTAGAACCTAGGCCAACCCCCTCGCCATCTTTGCTAGGTCAGGTTAGGCCTAGCCCTAGCCCTAGCCCAGGACCTTCCCCTTTTTTGCCTGCCCGTACGCCCTTGAAAGTGGGCAAATATTTCTATAAACAATCTTTGGTGAAAAGTGTAGCTAAAAAAGCACGCAGGGCAGCAGCAGAAAAGGCTAGGGAAGCGGTAGACGCGTGGGTCACCCACAGCCCTCGGCTTCATCTCTCCCTCAGGATGACCAAAGTGCCTCTACAAGTGGTATTAGTGGTGTGCCAGAGCCCTCAACACACCGCAGAGCATTATTTGGTGCGGAGAAGCCCTCGGCTCGCCGCAAAAGGAGCCCAACTCCCGAGGCTGAGGCTCCCATTGTTGAACCTCCCGTAGCCTCCCGCGCCCCACGGCGCCGACGCCTGGTCACTTCTTCACCCGAATTATCTCCTGAAGAGGATACTGACGACCCCAACATTGCCCCAGATGACCTGACGTCGCCTGAGGAGGAGGAGGAGGAGGAGAAAGAGGAAGAGGAAGTCCCGACAAGACGAGTTCGAGGGCGAGGTCGTGGGCGTGGTCAGCCTACCAACGCCGATGCCCCTGGGCGTGGGCGTGGGCGTGGGCATGCAGGGCGTCCGTGTGGCCAAGGGCGTGTGCCAGGGCATCCAGGGCGTGTGCCTGCTGCAGCTGCACGTGCACGAGCATCCGACCTGTTATTCCGGGGTGTCACCAGCATATCCCTGTGGCCCAGATGCTACCCCCAGTGAACTTTTCTGTGGCTTCTATGACAATGAAGTCATGGAATACCTCGTCGAAGAGACAAATAACCACCATGCTATCTGTGCCAACTTTCTTGGGAAGAATACCAGTGCCAAGATGGTGGCATGGAGAGCTGTCACTGTGGCAGAACTATATGAGTTCTTGGCACTCACAATGCTGATGACACATATAAGGAAGCACGTTCTTGCCGACTACTGGATCACTGGCGACCTCATAACGACTCCAGCATTTGGCAAGTACATGTCCAGGGATAGGTACTTCGACATCCTCTCCTATCTCCACCTGACAAACAACATGGCAGTCCACCTTCCCGACTCATTATGGAAGATCAGGAAGCTGTATGACATGATACGTCATCGGTTCACCACCTACCTGATTCCTTTCCAGAAGATGTGCCTCGACGAGTCTCTGGTCCTGTTCCGTGGTAGACTGCACTTCCGACAGTATATCCCGTCCAAGAGACACCGCTTCGGCATCAAGCTCTTCGTCCTCTGCGACTGTTTGACGGGGTATGTGCTGGACTTTGTGGTCTACAGCGGCAGTGGTGGCGAAATTCAGACTGACCCCCTCATTTGTTATGGCGGCGCTGTAGTAAAGAAGATGATGGAGAGGCACTTCCATAAAAAACACATCCGCTACACCGATAACTACTACACGTCGCCTATCCTGACCAAGTACCTCCATGACCGCAAGACCGGAACTGTCGGCACAGTCAAGGCCAAGAGGAAGGGCATGCCAGGCTACCCAACCAAGACGAAGAAGATGGAAATTTTCCACAAGAAGATTGGTCCCATCCTCTCCATCCACTGGCATGACCAGTGGAAGGTCAACCTCCTCACCACATGCCACAAAGCCGAGATGGCCGCCACAGGGAAGGTGGACCGAAGAACGAAGAACCCCGTCCAGAAACCAGCTGCTGTCCTGGACTACAACATCAACATGCGCCTCATCGACAAGTCCGACATGCAGATGGGCTTCATCGACTCCCTGCAAACAACTTGCAGGTGGTACAAGAAGTTTATCCTGCATACGGTAGATATGTCGGTCCTCAATGCCTACAACATCTACCGTCTGAGGACTCCAGGAGCCAAGAAGTACAAGTCCCTGCAGAAGTTCCACAAACAGGTGATACTTGAGCTCCTGGCTAAACATGCGGGTACACCAGGGAGGCAACTACAAGGACCAGGCCAGCTGGACAGAACGGGGTGTGCTGAATTTTTCAGGAAGCACCAGCTCAACGCCCTTCCTTTCAAAGCACCAGGTAGTAAAGTTAGGAGTCAGAAGAGGTGCCATGTGTGCAGCCACACAACTAGAAGACCCCGCAAAGTCACCAAAACCACTTGGGAATGCCTCGAGTGTCAAGTGGGACTGTGTACTGGCACCTGCTTCAACGACTTCCACACTCTAATAAACTTTTGAAGTGAAAGTGACAACAGTGAAAGTGACACTCAAATGTAGGCTAAGAATAATAATATAACTAAGTATAAGTGAAAAGGACACACATAAGTAATAATAAGTGCCTTCATAACAATATGAACAAGTGAAAGTGACACTAAAATATATATTTCTAACAATAAATAAGTGAAAATGACACTATCAATAAGCCTAGTCTAGTGAAAGTGACACTATAATAATAATAAAACTAAGTATAAGTGAAAGAGACACACATAAGTAATAATAAGTGCCTTCATAACAATATGAACAAGTGAAAGTGACTATATATATTATTAGCTTACCTAACAATACATAAAAGTGAAAATGACACCATCAATTATCAAAGTCCAGTGAAAGTGACACTATAATCATAATAATAATAATAAAACTAAGTAATATGTGACAGAGACACAAATAACTTCATGAAAATAACTTTATTGATTGAAAATAACAATAATAACTATAATAAATGGCATAATAAACAATAAAACACTATCAAATCACTTCCCGGCATAATTGCGGGTCGAGCGACGAGTGCAACTGGGCGTCGTAGCCGGGGCCGCGGTTGAGTGTTCGGACGCGCCGAGGTAAATACGCGGCAAAAGTTACCTCCTCTTCCATCGCCATAACTCCAGAACCAGTTGAGCTAGAGAGCTCTACATGACGCCATTCTACGCGGCAGGGTAAGGCGCACATTTAGACATATTTAATTTAATTTAGGTAGTATATTAAGCGAGATTAGCCTTAGTTTACTTTTGTTGTTTTTCAGCCAGATCGACCGGATACGAGCTCCGTCCTTTTGTAAGGCAGCCCGGGTTGGAAGGGTTAAAGAAGGCCATTTGCTCATCTGACAGTGAAGACAGCATCGCCCAATAATCTGGCAACCACCTCCCGTAATCATGGTTGTCGTACGCCATCAGTCCAGGCAGCATGTTGTATGTTGATGATAGATACTCTGAACCATTTCGGACATGACATGCATAAATATGTTGGATGTGAGGATCTGTCGTTTCCAAGAATGAGACCCAAAAGTCCCCCATGTCGATACCAGGTTTCTCATAAACTTTGTTAATCAGTGCCTTTATATAATTATCAATCTGTAGATCCTTTTGTGCTTTATGTAGATTATCTTGGGTCTTGGACAGTGCATTGCGCAGAATGTCAAGGTTTGCTTGGATGTCCTGTGATAGTTCCCCATGATCAAGAATTTTGCTCAGACGTTGATGGATGAGGGCCTCCCTCCAGAGCATGATGCAGCGCACGCCCCATCTGTAATGCTTTCCTCGTAGTGCTTGGTCGGCAAATCTGTCTACTACTATCCCTGCTGCAACCAGAGTATCTGCCATGCCAGATCCCTTGAATCTCTTGTAGATAGCATATATGTAGGACATCTGCTGATGGAACGCCCCAAGAATTGGGATGATGTCTTTGAATAATTCTGGATTCTCTGCCTAGAGCTGCACAATTGTTTTATAGGTGGGCATATCAAATGGTATGCAAGCCATGGATGAAAGGTGTAGAGTTAATACAACCTGACAAGTCAGACATTTGTGAGTATGCTAAAGAGAAAATATTTTCCTGCTACAGTATCATTAATATTTAGGTGCAGATATATATTGTACTTAAATAAGTAATCAAAGGACAATTGGATATCTTTATGTTCAGATTTCAATATTTCAGAATTTCAGAAACGAGATTGAAAGCACTTGGTTACAATACTTTTGTCATGTAATATGCATAAGGTATGAAGACCGATATTGTACCACCAAGTTTGGAGTACCTCTAAATAGAGAGAATGTAAAAAATATGACAAATTCTTATGCTTAACCTGGTATTCCAGCAGATCAATAACATAACATAAATCATAAAACATAAATCAACATGATAAGAGCTTTAGTTAGTCTATTTTGAAGACTATACAAAGATGTGATAATTTTACCTATTTATTAGCTGAAAATTGGTGGCCATCTTGGATTTGAAGGTCTAAACTAGGTCAAATCATGGATTCCTTGATCCCAAAAAAAACCTGAATCCATATATTGAACAACATTGTAGTCGAAACCATGACAAAATACAATTTTGTCGGCCATTTTGTTTGTTCGTGCTCTCACGAATTCCGCCCACACTTTTGCAAGGGTCACCCCCGCTAAATTCTTTAATTAGCCCTCAAAGATAACAAATCCACTGAGAAACGAACCTATGCTCTCCACGGTCACGGAATTGCTCGAAATCACCCAACTAACACCTTCTTCTTACAGGCACTTCAACAACTTCTTTCGCTCTGTCATTCATGCTTCTTACAATCCCACTGGCAAGCCTGAACGTGTGAGAGGATGCAAACTGTCACCTATACAGTTTTCGGTCATCAGATTTGCGTGCTTCAAGTGATATTGTGTAGATCATATCACATAGGCAAAATGGCGTGGACAAATTACCATCCCCAGGGCACAGGCCGCAGACTGCCTCGGAGCCGTTCCTAGTTTTCTCGTTCAAAGACAACTGCCGAGGTTAAATTAATTAAATTAAAGGTTTCTAAACACCCCTGGTGGTCACAAAGGTTTATAGTATCCCTGTTGGACGTGATCGTGTCCTGCAGTGCGCTAAAGGGTTTATTAATAGTGTTTCACCAACCAACTTTACTTCTAAACTCAAATAATGAAATCAACAAATACATGCGGCACTCCAAGGACTCGAACCCAGGATATCCACACTGAAATTCCACGCTTTATGAATTACGCTAATGACAGGGCAGCTTCCTGGAACACTACCACCAGATTTGAGCCCATGTACAGTCGCGCTAATAAGTGATGTCTCGGCACTAATTATGTTTTGATCAATAATTGGTATCAGCAATATCTAAGCTTCATTTCTTCATATTGAGTGGAATATACAAACCTGTTCCTACACTTACCAACCCTATTCAACATCTGACAGACATTAATACAGCACAGAGCAAGCGAAACGTAATGCCAGCTGGGACATGACTTATTAGCGCGACCGTACTATAAAGGCGGTGTCACACGAGCGCATTTTCCGGTAATTTTCGATGTGCAAGTTTGTTCTCGTAATATTTTGAGGCTCTTTCGCATTGGCAACGGAAACTAGATCGACGATAGATTATGTTAGCTGGTTTAATTCTTACGGAACTTAAATTTTGAAGCTGCCAAACTACAATTACCCGTAAAAATTGACGGAAACATTTATCGTGTGACACCGCTATTAGGTGTCCCAGTCTGGAAGAACACTATGCACTTGTACCTTCTGGAGCCCACCTCGCTTTTTCTCTCTTTCTCTCCCTCTCTCTGTGGCTTGTATCCATTCGGCCCCATTCAGCCTACTCTTTTAAGACGTTTACCCCCATTCAGGTGTCAATATTTTCCTGGCGAGCGGTAGCGAGCCAGCATATACTGTATATATTTTTGTTTTGATAGTAAGCTAAACTTGTAAATTTTTCGATAGAAAAATTTCTCCGGCGAAGCCGGATTTCTCCATACAATGCTGGCTTGCTATCGCTCGCCAGGAAGAAATCGACACCTGGATGGGGATAAACGTCTTAAAACAGTGGGCTGAATGGGGCCGAATGGATGAAAGCCAGAGAAAGAGAGAAAAGGAGAGAAAGTGAAAGAAAGCAGGTGCCCCCCCCTTAAGCCAGGTCGGCCCCGAAACAGAGGAGGTCCCAAAATACCCCCTAGGCCTTGGAACAAATAGGGTTAAGGGGGCATGGATGGATTTATTTGCTAATTGATATATTTTTACGTTGTTTTGTTAGTTTCTTCCTAATACTCTATCAAGCTTAAAAAAACACCCACTAAACACCCTCCTTCAAAATAAATGTCCCAACTAGAGGCCGGTTACTACTACTTTACAGGCTCGCTATCGCTCGACAGATATTCGGTTGACACCTAAATTGCACGAAAGGCCTTAATATTGACAAAGGCATGGGTGAAAGGTCTTAAAATCGCCAAACTACTGGGGCGAACGTCTTACAATCTCAAAACAAATGGGTCTAAACACGAGGGAGAAGGGGGGCCCGAAGAATCAAACCATCTCCCTTGAAGCCGCCACCGCTCCAGCTACTGAGTGTAAAAATAACAGTAAAGGCAGTATCACACGAGAGTATTTATAGTCAACATTCGATTATCAACAATTTTCTGCCAACATTTCTGGAATATTTTGCAACGGTATTGGAAACTAGACTAATGATAGATGAATCTAGGCAACCGGAATATTATATATGTTGTTGTTGTTGTTGTTCCTCAGGCTGCCTGGCCGAACAGCCCCAAGGCCCCGAGCAAGGCCAAGGCCATAACCGAGCGCCCCAACAGAACCCTCCCTGCCTACTACAATAAAGCCTGGGTGACCGAAGCCATTCCATGGCAGGGAGCTGAGGAGGATGCTGAAACGCCCGGGAAACCAAAGCCCCACCCAGGGCCTTGTGCCCCTCGGCTATTATGAAGAGAAAGTTGAGGGGCAAAGTGAAAATGTGACGCTTTGGCTTCCAATCTACCAACCTCTAGGTTGGTAGATTGGGAGGTCAATCCACGGAAGAGACGCCGTCACTTGAGATCTAGAAAATATATAAGTAAAAGGAACAGTCAGAGTAAGCTATGGGTATGGCAGAGATCGTTCAGTTCTCACTCTGATAAACCAGCCCATCACCGCATGACTAGAACCCAATCCTCTCAGCATCAGCTAGGAACGGCCCTAGAAAGCCACCTTGGGCGGGGGGATAGCTCCCCTATTTCAACACCTATCGGGATTGGGCACCCGCCCGTATATGTTTACCACATAAGCTGCCAGACCAGTGTTGAGGACACATGTTAAGTGAAAAAGAGCTCGTGTGATACCGGCTTTAGTTTTCGTGCACCCAATGTGAGCCCAAGTACTGTTTATCTTTTACTTTACTTTTTATTTCTCAGCTTAATCTTCCGTTATCCAAATTACTTTACTTGCTTATTTTACTCCAACCCTCGTCATCGTCAATGTGCAAATGGTAAGTGTTATTGGCCTGGTGGGTAAGGGTGGTGGATGTAATTAGTGAACCAGGGGCCAAGGTTAATTGGCTCATTTGGTAAACAGTTGGCTTGTGAGTGAGGAATTTGGATATCATTCGTTGAGCTTATCTGACTGTTGATGCAGTCATTTATATATATTATGGTGCCTTTAATATTACCGGATATCGAAATTTCACTATTTTACACATCATTGGAATACCAATATATTTGTATGTGTGTCTACTTACTCATTGATCTCTCTCTCTCTCTCTCTCGGATCAATCAGCGGCTTGAACATCGGTACTAGTCATTGAGTATGAGTCACATAGAGAGTTACCTAGATATACGGACTGTAGAGACCCTGTGGTCTGTGGGAGATAGTAGAAGAACAAGATAGGAAACTGGAACGCTCTCTCCCCACCCACCAATACCCCTCTACATATTTGGCATTAACTTAAAATTTGGAAAAAAAGTACCCAATCAACTCAAAGAAAAACCTACTGCGAAGTTCATAGCAGAGTTTGAAGTAAGGGGAATGTTTTACTATCTTACTCACATGGGGTAGACACTAAAAAATTACCCGCTAACTTTAGTAAAATATATAATAATATAAATATATCAGCGAAGGCGTAAACATACAGTAGATGGACAGAAGCTAGCAGGGCGTTGCACTTGAAGGATAACAGGGGGAAGATCTATACAGTACGTATTAGTTGTTCAGACTGTCTCTGGCAAGGTCTTTGAAGGTTTATATTTGGTTACCTGCATATTCTGACAACTTGTTCCAATGATTTATTACCGTGAAGGGGAGAAACACTTTGTTATGTTAAGATTTGTCTTTCCGCCCTTCAGTTTCAAACCATTACCATTGGTCTATGATTTAACACCTTACGAGCGGCCTAGGCGGTTTATTTATATGTACCGCCCAGCGGGGTGTTTTTACCCAAAATAGGGCTGTTTACGTGATAATTTTCATGCCTAAATAAGACCCAGAGCGTAAAACAAGTATCTATCCCTGAAAGGGCATAAACAGAGCTTTCCAATGACACCATAACGATCCTTTTATGATGGCTAGTTTTCTTGCAACAACCGTGCAACGCGAGTGCAAAAAACATGTAATTCGGCACTTTCCCCATACAATTCCGTATATAGCGAGTGAGAGAGGGAGGGAGGAGGTGGGATTCGTGTCAGTAGGTTCGCCGCGGTGGTCTGGAGCAGTCATACGCTCGCTACTCTCCTGCCACCACTTGTCTCTCTCTCTCAGCAACATTACGTCCTGAAATTGCCACACGACCTATGTCGAGCGCCGCCAGATAGTCCAGATTTATTATACTCGACTTATGTTGCGCCCCAACAGTTATGGGTTAAATCCATGAACATAATTCATTAAATCATTTAATTCATCTAATCGTCTCATAATTTTGCCCATAGACTCCTTTAAAGAAGGACTGGAACGTCACGACCTCGGGGTTTTTAACTTGAGTCTGAGAGGGTCCAATTTTAAAAATTAAAAAAACATTAGAATCTACATTGAATCTACAATTTTTATCGGATATGATGATCTTGTATGAAACCTGTGCACCTACTGCACCTACTTGTTGATTTCTATCATCGTTAACTAATGTATTTCTTGTTTGTTTCTCTTTCAGAAACTGTCCAGCTGGTAATTTCACAGAATCTTTGTTTTGGTTCCTGCTTTTGTGACAATATCGTTGCAGCTGCTTTGGCTGTAAAGGAAACTATGGTGGGACGCCTTATGTAAAGGCCATATCCTTCCCAAAAGATCCTGAGGAGAGGAAGAGATGGATATTGGCAATGCCGAATGAGAAAGAAAGCTTGAGGTGCTTGAAGGAAATATATATTTGTGAGACACATTTCAATTGTGAATGGATGTCAGTTAAGGGTGGCAAGCGACCCAAAGAACCCCCATCAATATTTCCTGGAGTACCGAAATCAGCTTTGAAGCAGGTCACCTCAGCCCCATGCCCAACATCATCTTCTACATCAGAATCAAGAGCTAAGAAGGTGCAGGCAGCGGATGAGGCTGCAGACAAGATCCAAGATTTCAACCACTTCTGCGCCGAATTCAGCTCCTATTTTCCTGGCTTTAACGTCATAAAAGACCAGAAAAACCTGTACCTATCAAGAACTAACGCTACTGGACAAACTGTCAAGCAGATCTTTCATTTCCAACAAGTCAGCTCACCTTTTGAATTCCTATTCTTGAATAGAGTTGAGAAAGATGGCAATGAGGTGCCCAAACGACTTTTTCCTTTGCAGAAGAACAGCTTGCTCTCAAAATGGTCCCAGTTTAGATCCATAACTGACCAGGTAAACACCCATGAGTACACAAGCCAGGAAATTCTTCAGCACGTAATAAGCCAGCTCTGCAAGATGACTGAGGCACACGAGCTTGCTCATTTCACTTTCCTTCTGTCGCAGCTGCGTCTTATGTTCAAACCTCCTGATGGTCTCCGATTTGATACCGATACTATGATTTTCGCAATGCAGCTTCACAACATATCACCCAGTGCATACAAAATGATTAGTCGATCCAGCTTAATCATTCTACCATCAACAAAAAAGGTAAAACAGATGCTTTCTAGTAGTCTGCACTCTGCAGGACTCCAACCTCAAAACGTTGTTCGACTAGCTTAAGCCGCAGCAGCGTTTGGTCAATTTAACCCACTGAATCCCAGCGACGACAACGTGTTGTCGGCAATGTATGTAACGCTAAACCCCAGCGACGACAACGTGTCGTCAATGTTAATTACTCCGGTTCTATGGCACCTAGAGGGCTCAGATTTGTATGGGAACTGTGTATGTATCCCACGCTACCTTGCCGATGGTTGAAAACTCTCAAAGTCCAACTGCGATTGCATGAGTGCGCAAAAACATGGTTTTGGGGTGTTTTTGCCTTCAATTTTTTACTCTTGTAAAATCGACTTTCGGGCGCACCGTAGGACCCCTTTTTGGCCTAGGGGATCGTTTTTTTGTGGTTTTTCCTTCATTCCTAACCCTTTCGCTAATGTTTTTGGGAAAACAAAAAATCAACACTTGCCGGTCCCTGGTGGTACATTTATGCATAACTAGCTGGGGCTCAGTGGGTTAATGTGTGACGAGGTAAAGCTGGTCGAGACATTGCGATTTTCTGGAGGGCATGTCCTAGGATACGCTCAAAATGCTGCAGCGGGTGGTGACCATGAAATGCTTACTTCACATGCTATGGTTGTTGAAGTTGCCTGCCATATTGGTGGTCCACGCGTTATTCTACACGTTTTGCCCAGCAAAAAACTAACTGCCGATCAGCTGAAGGAACTCCTTATCGAAGATGCCTCAGCTGTAGTTGGTGCTGGCGGTACTGTGATTTCTTTGATATGTGACAATTGCAATACCAACCGCAGTGTTTATTCAAAACTTGGAGGACCTGGAAGTTGTCAAGTGCTATTGATTCAAGAGCAATCTATCTTCTTTGTGTACGACTACGTGCACATCTTCAAAAATGTTCGCAACAACTAGATTACTGTTGATGGCCAGACACTCTCATTTGTCGTAGATGGCAATGAGTACAAAGCTTACTGGAGTGATATTCAGAAGCTTTATAAGATCTACCGAGCTACTCCTATTCGCTTAACCAAGCTGACGCACACCACTGTTTTCCCCAAGCCACTTCAACGCCAGAGCGTACCATTGGTATGTCAGGTGTTCAATGACAAGACTGTCGCTGCCTTAAAGAGCTTCGAGGATTCACTGGGCATCAGTGAAGGCACCATCATTCTCACCCAGACAATGAGTGAGTGGTTCAAGATGTTGAATGTGAAAGACCGTTTCTCAGCTATCCATCTGCGCGACGAATCCATGCAGCCTTGGACAGCAGACTGTACAAGTTTCACTAGGCAGGAGGAGGCCTGCCAAATTATATCTACCTGCGCATGGCAAGGAGGTGGTGGTCGTAAGCTGAAGCTAACTCAGCAAACTGCTCAAGCCTTAACTGTGTCCACACGTAATAATGTGGATGCTGCCAAATTGCTTCTGGCAGAGAAAGACTTTGACTACGTTCTTCCTGCTATATTCGCGGATGAAGCCTTGGAAAAGTTTTTCGGCCAAGCCAGGCAAAGAAGCGGTGGAAACTTCTACATTGACGTAGTTGACATTATGGCTGCAGCTAAAATTGCAAATTTGCAGACACTCATTAAGCATGACATTATGCTAGAATCTAGTTTTCGTGTGCTTGATTGCGACAAGAATTGTACTACTTCCATAAATCCAGATGAGCGAAGTGAACTCATTGACGAGATCACTCCTCAAGACACTCAGGAACTCTTGAGGTCTGATGATACCCGTAAGCATAAAATTGTTTATTTGGCCGGACACCTTGTTCATAAATATGGTGATAGCACTAGTATGGAGGAGATCATTGATGATGATGGTAACGAGGTGTCATCTGAGTTCCTAGATAATTTGAATAGAGGTTGACTGAGTGTGCCGACGATGTCAACCGTCTTTTTTGTACTTAATGCCTATAATTTGCATGACAAGACTAAAATGCGTTGCCGCTTTCATTTTGCTGAGCTGTTATCCTTTGTAGATGCACCTGTATCTAGTAGTAATGCTGCATGTACTACTTTAGCAAACGTTTTATTGAAAGCTCATGTCCTCAATGTAAGTGACAAAGAAATGGCTGTGGGATGCCTCAGGAGGCAAGAAAAGCTCTCCAACTAGCGATAGCTCTCCAACTAGTGATAGACATAGACATAATTGTAATAGACATACTGTTGTGATATGCATATAATATTTATGTAATACGATATATGATAATAAATATCAAATTTTGACAGCACTACAAACTTGCCTCTTATTACAATCAGCAATCTGTCACCATTTATGAGTTAGACACAAAAAAAGGGCAAAAATTACCAAAAATCACTAATTTGACCTTGAAATATGACCTTTTGACCTTGAAGATGATCCCAGGGGGTGTCGAACATGTCGCTAGTGAACTCGTCGTTCAAAACCCTATTTGGACCCCGAGATCGTGTCTCTAGCCTTTCTTGAAGTCATTTTAGCCCAGGACTCAAGTTAATCCTTCATACTCAAGTTACAAACTCCGAGCATGGGAAGTTTCAGTCCTTCTTTAAAGGAGTCTATGGATACTAATATCAAATTTGGACAGCTCTACAAACTTGCCTCTTATTACAATAAGCCATCTCTCACCGTTTATGAGTTAGACACAAAAAACGGGCAAAAATGACCAAAATTAATTAATTTGACCTTGAAATATGACATTTTGACCTTGAAGATGACCCCAGGTGGTGTTGAAAATGTCGCTAGTGAACTAGCCGTCCTCAAAAACCCCTATTTGGACCCTGAGATCGTGTCTCTAGCCCATCTAGAAGTCATTTTAGCCCAGCACTCAAGTTAATCCTTCAGACTCAAGTTACAAACCCCGAGCATGGGAGGTTTCAGTCCTTCTTTAAAGGAGTCTATGAGTTTGCCACAAAAATTAGTTCAAGGGCAGTACTTTCCTTTCCAATTTTCCTTTACCCACTCCAAGCCACTGTTTGGATACTTGATCATCAGTTAGTTTGTTTAAAGGATAAGCAGCCTAGAGCGGTCGCTATATCTGTTGTTGCTTGATTTCCTTTGTACTTTGTACTTATTATAGTCTTAAAATATTTCAAAACATCTATATGCTCTGTTCTCTCAGTATTCTTCTCTATAAGTGAACACAATTCAATGCTTAAAGGCTGTCATCGTATGATTTGTTATGATATGTTATATACGGAGTGCTGGGATTAGTTTGGTTAGTCTGTGCTGAACTGCTTGTTACTTTTCCATGACTGTATCTAAATAAGGGATCCATACATATACTGCATACTCAAGGTGAGTCATAACAATGTTCATATATAATGGCAGTAAATCCTCCTATTCTTTAGTAAATTTGTTTATTTACCTAACTATATACTTTGCTTGTTGTTGTTGCGGAGCGGGAGACGTTATTTGTGCAATGGAGATAGAGTGTAAAAGTAGCAAGATGCGTAATGCTGCAAGTACTTGTTGTCTTGTGCTTAGGGAAATAATTATGTCTCTTTAGCATTACAGTTTAGACATCCAAGCCAATGTAACAACTCGCTTCCTCTTACTAGTTCCCTACAATATATGTTCTACACGTTGCAATGTTGCATCTCTTTCACTCTACTATTGCTATTACAACAATTAATGTTCTTCAGAGCTCTCTCAGTGAATACCTCCTTCCTTGTGGCGAGTGCGAGACACCTGCCTGTCAACACAGTCCCACTCCAATTATGTCCAGCACTCCAATGCAACAATGAGCAAATTTTCTCAGTCTTTCTTCTTTTCAACAAGTGAACTCTGGCACTCGCTCCCATTATCAATCTTTCCTTCATTGTGTGACTTAGACTGTTTTAAACTTCATGTGTCCAGGCATTTTGACCACAACGTCCCTTGAAGTTGGCTTTCTGTCTCTCTTTTGGCTTTGGGAGAAACACTCTTTATAGGCAGCGTGCCTTTTGTCTCCTTCATACTCGTAAACAAATAACAATTACAAAAAATGTACAAGGGGCATCATGTAACATAATTATACAAACTATAGTTTACCTCCCAAGTTGGTATATCACAAATGTCCACTAACTCCAGGTTCATATTAACCCTTGTGCCAACCAGAACGAGATTTGCGCTCTTTTTGGTATACTTAACCCTTTCAGTATTCGAGGACACACTATTTTGCTGTATTCTAGTTATGATTAGACGATTTTACAAAGTCTAAGAAGGATTTGTGGGAGTCAGACGGTTAACTGTGATATATATTAAACCTTTGATTCAAAGAGATCCTTCCAAAACTGAGTAAAATCGCATAATATCCAGAATATAGTAAATTATTGCGTCCAAATATTGAAAGTGTTAAAAGCCTTTGTGACCATCAGTATTGTTTAGGAACCTTTAGGTTAGTAACTTATACCTCTGCAGTGGTCTTATACCTCTGCAGTGGTCTTATACCTCTGCAGTGGTCTTTGAGCGAGTTGTGGGCTGAAAACTACTTTTGGAGAGGTAATTTCGAGTTCAAGATAATTATATTTCTGAATACTAAACGACGCTCCCCTGTGCATGAAAGGATTAACTGTCAGGTGAACAGAGGCCTGCTTGGGAATCTTACTTGAGATCTGTTGGTGTGCACCAATGTGCTACCTGATAGTGTGTGGTGATAGTCGTTTCAAACTTGATCAAGAACATTTGGAAACGAAAAGCGTCTTTTGAAGATAAGTTTACTCTTTCACCCGTATATATTTTGTCATTGACTTATCATTTTAAATACATAATTTGGTTACATGTTTCCGTAACTAACGATAATTTAGTTTTAAACAATATTAGAGCTATAATTACGAACTATTCGACACCATTAATGATGACACTCGTGAAAACGACATATTAATCCAGACTAAGCCAGCGCAGATCCACATGTATATTGGGAGATAGGTGTACTAAGTATTAATAGCTCATATTGGAGAATAACCATGGAACAATTAGAATAATCATAAGTGAATAATATATTTATGTTTGATATCTATGTGTGTACTAACATTGTAAAGGAACCTATTTATAACAATAAACTTATAATTCATATTAATTGCATTATTATTATTATGTGGTGGGCTGACCCTTTGTCAGAGTGAGGGTTGGTGTCCTCTACTTCCCATAGCCCCTTCTATCTTTTTCTCCTTCTGCATCTCTAATTTTTTCAAATGGCGTAGGGATGCGGCGACCCCAACGCCCGCCACTTTCTGGTGCAGGTAGCCTCCTCTGTGGTGGAGGGGTGAGAAATTTCCACCACCGCTTTTCTCCGGCGAGACGTAGAAGTCGGCTAAAGGGGATCGGGGGCGGGGGGCCTGGTATCCTTCTCCCCTTAAATAAATCTACCAAAAAAACGAGACAGAGATAGGGGCGAGGGAACGCGTTCGTGGTCCCGGACCCTAAGAATAGGAGCTTTGAATGTGCGTGGATGTAGTACGAATGAGAAGCGAGAGGATATTGGAAGGCTATTTGAAAGAAGGATGTATGATGTCCTTGCACTGAATGAAACAAAGATGAAAGGAGAGGGAGAAGTGGATTTTGGAAACGTGATAGGTAGAAAGTCTGGAGTGGACGAGGGAGTCAGGGGGAAAGAAGGAGTGGCTATTATTGTGAAGGAGGAGTTGAGAGAGTTTATAAAAGAGTGGAAAGAGGTGTCATCAAGGCTAATGTGGGTGAGAATGCGGTTTAAGGGTGAAAGGTGGGTTTTTGTAAGTGCGTATGGACCAGGAAGTGAAAGAGAGTTAGACGAGGTAGAGAGTTTCTGGGAGGATTTGAGAGATTGTCTACAAGGGTTTGATGAAAATGAAAATGTTATAGTTTTAGGGGACCTAAATGCTAGGGTAGGAAATGAGCCTGGTGAGGGAGTCATCGGTAGTTTTGGTGTGGATGGTGTAAACGAGAGTGGAGAAAGACTGAAAAATGTATGTGAAGAGTGTAGATTGAGTGTAGGTAATACGTTCTTCAAAAAAAGGCGTATACACAAGTACACCTGGCATAGACTTGTGAGGGGAGAGATTGTAGAGAGGGCATTGATGGATTATGTGCTGGTGACAAGGGAAAGATTGTGTAGACTGCTGGATGTGAATGTGATGAGGTGAGGCGGAGGGTATGTCAGATCATTACCTGGTGGAGGGAAAGCTAAGAGTTAAGAGTTACAGGAGAATAAGAGACAAGCGTGAAGTAAGAGAGGTAATAAAAGTTAGTGAGTTAGAGAAGAGTGAAAAAGAGAGGGAGTACAAGGAAAGACTAAATGAAAAGTGGATGGAAGTGAGAGAGATGGAAGAGAGAGAAGTAGAGGTTGAATGGCAACAGTTTAAGGAAGGAGTGAAAGCAAGTGCAGAGGTAGTATGCGGCAAAAGGAAAGTAGGAGGCAGAGGTATCAGGAAGGGAAGCGAGTGGTGGAATGATACGGTGAGAAAGGCAGTTGAGGAGAAGAGACAGTGTTTTGAGAGGGTTTTACAGGATGGTAGTGTTGAGGTATGGGAGAGGTACAAGGAGAAAAGGAGAGAGGCAAAACGGAAAATTAGAGAAGCGAAAAAAGATGCAAACGAAAGGTGGGGCCAAAGGCTGAGTGAGAATTTTGAAGAACGAAAGAAGATGTTCTGGAAGGAGGTAAATAAAGTAAGGAAAGGAGGACAAAAGAGGGAAGAGTCAGTGAAAGATGAAAATGGAGAATTACTAGTGGAACCAGTTGAAGTGAGGAAAAGATATGCCGAGTATTTTGAATCTTTGTTAAATACAAGAGATGGAAGAGAAGCAGTGATTGAAGCAGAGGTGGATGGAGATAGGTTACCCAGGCCACCCAGGTGGCAGGGAATGAATGAAAGGATTGAGGAAAATGAGGTGAAAGAAACAGTGAAACAAATGAGAGCGGGAAAAGCAGAAGGTTTGGATGGTATTGCTGTGGAGTGTATAAAGAAGGGTGGAGATGTGATAATAGATTGGTTGGTGAGACTTTTCAATGTGTGCTTTGTTGTGTCAATGGTACCAATAGACTGGAAGAGTGCATGTATTGTGCCGTTGTACAAGGGGAAGGGAGATCGGCAGGAGTGTTCAAGTTATAGAGGTATTAGTTTATTGTCAGTGGTTGGAAAGCTGTATGGCAGGGTGTTGATAGAGAGGATAATAAAGTGTACGGAAGTTGCAATAGGAGAAGAACAGTGCGGTTTTAGGAGGGGAAGAGGGTGCGTGGATCAGATGTTTGCAGTAAGACAGTTATGCGAGAAGTATTTAGAGAAGCATAAGGAGATATTTTGGGCTTTTATGGACTTGGAAAAAGCGTATGATCGTGTGGACCGTGAAGCAATGTGGAAGGTGTTAAGGATTTATGAAATAGGAGGAAATTTGTTAGAAGCAGTTAAGAGTTTTTATGAAGGGAGCAGAGCATGTGTGAGAGTAGGAAATGGTGAGTTGAGTGAATGGTTTGAGGTAAAGGTAGGTTTGCGACAGGGTTGTGTAATGTCACCATGGCTGTTTAATATGTTTATGGATGGTGTGGTGAGGGAGGTGAAAAGGAGAACTATGGGAAGAGGATTGGGTTTAGTAGGAAAGAATGGTAGAGATTGGGAGTTGAATCAGTTGCTGTTCGCTGATGACACAGCATTGGTGGCGGATTCTGATGAGAAACTGCAGCGGGTAGTCAAAGAGTTTGGTGTGGTTTGTGGAAGGAGGAAACTGAAGGTGAATGTCAATAAAAGTAAAGTAATGGTGTGTAATAGGGGAGAGCATAGGGTGAATCTAGATGTGAGGCTGGATGGGGAAATATTGGAACAAGTAGAGTGTTTTAAATATCTAGGAGGAACGATAAGCAGGAGTGGAGGTATGGAAGTGGAGGTAAAACAGAGAGTGTGTGAAGGAAGGAAGGTTTTCGGAGCAATGGGAAGTATGTGGAAGACGAGAAATCTCGGAGTGAAAGTAAAAAGTGCACTGTATCAAGGAATTGTTGTGCCAACAGTGATGTATGGGGCTGAGACATGGGCTCTGAAGAAAAAGGAGAAAAGAGGGCTGGATGTGATGGAGATGAGCTGCTTGAGGAGTATGTGTGGAGTTACTCGTAGAGACAGATTGAGGAATGAAGAGATACGTAGGAGAGTGGGGCAGCAGGAACATTTGTCAGCCAGAGTGGACAGAAGGGTGCTGAGCTGGTATGGTCATGTTGAACGAATGGGAGATGAAAGGCTTACAAAGAGAATATGTGAGTCAGGTACAAGGGGAGATAGAAGGGCAGGAAGACCCCCATTGAGATGGAGAGACTGTGTAAGAAAGGCTTTGGATGATAGAGGAATGACTATAGATCAGGCAGGGGAAGTGGTGGTGGACAGGAGTGAATGGAGAATGCTTGTGAATAGTTGAGTGAACACGTGGTCATTTGGAGTAAGGGGTCGGGCGCAAGTTCGACTAGATAATAGTCCATCAGGCGCCTGGCCCGGGGGACGATTAATATGAAGGGTGTGCCTGGAAGTGTGGTGGGAGGGCTTGTGGCTTTGGCTCCGCTGCATGTCTGCCTGCCGAGATCGGAACCTCTCCGGGTGGTCAGGGGCCGGGGGAGTGCTGGAGCGACCTTGGTAACCCTGGTCTCTGGGTCTTCTCCTGGGTGACCTGGATGTGTGTGAGTTTGTGTTTTTTATCTGTGTTTATTTTTTGTTTTATGTTGTTTTTGTGTTTTCCCTGTTCTTGCTCTGTCTTGAGTCGGCTACCCCCAAAATGGGGATTGGGCCTGAGCATATAGATAGATAGATAGATTATTATTATTATTATTATTATTATTATTATATTATTATTATTATTATTATCATTATTATTATTATTATTATTATTATTATTATTAATTACTCCTTCCATCGTTTAGACATTACGCTACCATAGCGCAGTTGGAATATATGTACAGTACTGTACATTCTCAGATTAATATGCAGGATTCGAAACTGCATAATAAATCGGAGGCTTGTCCATAGTTCTTAACTGTCTTGATAGCGTAATGCATAATGCGCGGAATGTCGATGTGAGTATCCTGGGTTCGAGTCCTCGGAGTGCCACATGTATTTGTTGATTTCATTAATTGAGTTTAGATGTGAAGTTGGTTGGTGTAAAAAACATAATAATAATAATAATTATTATTATTATATGAACTAAATGAAATCATAAGATTTCTGCGCAACACGATGACAACTATGAATTGACCACTTGCTAGTTTCAGGCTATAAGGAAGTTGGAGCCATATATATTGATATAAAATTGATAAATTATACAATCATAATGTAGATTTTTGATGGATAAAAACGTATGTTGAGTTGTGTTTTATGTATTTATCAATGTACTATGACCATGTTTTATGTATTTATCAATGTACTATGACCATGTTTTAGCTGCAAATTCTGCTAAATATCGATGTCTACAGCTCCAGCTTCCTTATAGATTTAAACTCGCGATTGTTCAATTGGTGATGTTCAGTTTAGGATATACATCGTGGCCTTAAGTTTTGGAAGCTATCCCGGAATATATCTAATCATATTTATTCTTTGCCAAGTATATGCATCTTGTGGGTTCATTTAAGTAGTTCGAGGATTATTTCTTAGAATGTACTGTTCTATGTTAATGGTTTCCACTATCAAGGAAAGTTCACTTCATTTACGACTAAAATTGTGAAAATACCTGATCATATAACATTTAATGTCTAAGCATTTCAGAGATTTCATTAAGTAAGTAATAAAACAGTGATACCAATAGCATCTTGTTACGATGTTCCACCATCGTAAGTTTAATTTAGTTAATGTATGT
Organism: Paralithodes platypus; assembly: GCA_032716605.1. Lineage (NCBI taxonomy): Eukaryota > Metazoa > Arthropoda > Malacostraca > Decapoda > Lithodidae > Paralithodes > Paralithodes platypus. Next base: position 6,124,451 of record CM064538.1, on the reverse strand, counting down.
CCATAAATTACTATGTTGCATTGGTCATAATTCACATGGTGAATATATCGTACCGTCTTGCGGTAATTTCAATACGGCATGAAGCAGTGATCGATATTTATCCGTATATTATCGTCTGTTTCAAATTCATATTATTTCGTTCAATGACGTGGTCTCTTTGATTTTCCCATTCTCTAAACAGTGGCGAAATTATGCAACCATTTATTATTAATGGGCGTTTCCGGAATATTGATACAGTACGCATATTATATTATGCGTTGTATAAGCATTTTGTATTTAGTTGTTTAATCCTATGTGGTCCTACTTGTCGTAGTTGTAATGTTTAAGTAAGGATTACATTGTATAAAAGAACCATCAGGCTAGTTCAAGTAGCTCCATCTGGTGCCGGCCTTAGTAAATTCCGGCTGTAGAAATGTGAGTCCGATTCCAACTATTAAGTGAGTAACATCTATATCTCGCTTTTCTCTTTATTGGCATGCATAATTACTGTATTGTGACTGCATAATTACTGTATTGTGACTGCATAATTACTGTATTGTGACTGCATAATTACTGTATTGTGACTGCATAATGACTGTATTGTGGCTGCATAATTACTGTATTGTGACTGCATAATTACTGTATTATGACTGCATAATGACTGTTTTGTGACTGCATAATTACTGTATTGTGACTGCATAATTACTGTATTGTGACTGCATAATTACTGTATTGTGACTGCATAATTACTGTATTGTGACTGCATAATTACTGTATTGTGACTGCATAATTACTGTATTGTGACTGCATAATTACTGTTTTGCCATATATTATGTTTATTCTCTCCTGTGTTTAGCCGCACCCTTGGCTTTGTTAAGGTCGCCAGTATACTTCAGTATTGGTGGAGGGGTGAGGTAATTATTCCTTGCTGGCATAATAACTAAAATTAGTACTCTCTAGCATTTTATGTTATTCCTGCAGTGGCGTGTGTTAATTACTAACACATCATTATTTATTGTATGTGCATTATTTTAGCTAGGGGTCTAGTCTATTGGGAATGCCTGGTTCGAAATAGAGGGTGGTGGACTTCAATAGTCTTCAGTTACAGGGAGGATTAGTTCGGCCCAGGCCAGCTGATAGACTGGACAAAATAGACTTTGGCGTTTTATATTTGCGTTACAGTGCGCTGCAGGTAGGCTGTGTTGCCTACCTGGGTATTATTTCTCCGCTTAGCACTAGCACTGGCACAATTATAAAAAACCCGTTGAGTTGAAGTCGGCTTAGGACGCCTCAACGATTATTAGGATAAGCTTAGGTGGGTGGTGGTTTACAGGTGTTTGTTTGATCCTGGATTCATTCGTTTATCCTTGATATTTGCTTCATTATTTTGGCATTCATTGTTGGCATTTATTTACCGTAATTTTATTAACGTAGATTAAATCAGAGCTTTCTTTTCTTTGTGCAGCTTAGAAAGGATCCTCCTCAGTATTGCTATTCGGTACTCAGTGTTGATGATAGTTGTGGCTCAAGATATCTTTTCACCACAACTAGGGGTTTCAGTTTTTGCATTGTTTGTATAACGGAACCAGTTGGGGGATTGTCTGCACCTTTGGTCCCCAGAGAGCCTGGAAGTTGGGAAAGAGCTCCGTTCTGTTGCGATAGGCTGTGTTACGAGTTGAGGCTACGGTGGTGCTGAGTATTTAATGGTCTGTGTTAGTCCAAGGATTAGAAGCCTCTATTGTCAGTCGTAACAATCTGAATATACTCAACTGCAAGCATATAAAGGTATGGACAGGAAAACAAATCGTTACATAAGTTCAATTTATTCAGTGAACACTTGACCCGTTCAGTACCGGTGACGTCCATATTACTTTATTCTGGCAATTATTAGACGATTTTTGTCAGTTTAGGAAGAACGTCTACCAATTAAAAGATTAAAGGTTATCTCAATTAATCCTTTTAGTTTCCATATATCTTTCCTAAGCTTCATATAATCGTCTAAATGTAGATGCAATCCAATAAACGAGACGTCACCGGTACTGTATGGATTAAACAGTAGTTCTGGTTACAAGACATTGATGGCTGTTAATCGAGGCAGACACAGATGGGGTTGAGGGTTTGTTTATAAGAGAAGGGAGTTTAGGAGAATATGCATACATTAGCTGCATATTCATTGACACATTGATATAATTAGTTAGTTAAAATATGACAGAGGCTATCAATCCTACTGGATTATTAAACCAGCACACTGTAAGTCAAGAATGGCGTCAGGACTGGAACCCCTTTTCGAGAACCCCAGTCCCTTGTGATATAAATAATCAACTTTCTTCCAAGAACTCCATTTATACTGCACACTTACGACACAAGGGGAACTTGCCACTGAAATGTGCGTGTGGAATACTAATACAGACTGCAAATATGGTGCACATATCATTTGTATAACAATAGGTTTTTGGTAACAATTCATACATTGTTATAGATTTCTAGAATATAGTGTATGAATCGTATTCGAAGCGTGTTGTGCAATGAATTCCATTTAAGTAAAGTGTTCAAAAAATGTGTTTGAAACTAATACTCTTAACGGTATCTGGGCCGAGCTGTTGCCAGTTTTTGTTTTTTATTTTGTATAATTAGTATAAGTTTGTACTTGTTTTAGCCATTTAAGCTAACTAAAGCGCCTTCCCAGAGTTCCTTCAAACTAAAAATATGCCCACCAAGATCCCCTTCAAGATAAATGTGTACTTTTATCTACATAATAAAATATCAGTCGCTGTTACAGGCTCTCTATTGCTCACCCAGAAAAACATATGACGCCTGAATGGGGTGAAAAGTCTTAACATCTCCAAACTAACAGAGCGAAACAGGGAAGTCCCATAGACGGGCCCCTTGGACCAAACAGTCTTAAAATATGTACCGGTGTTACAATCCATGTGTTATACTGAATATTGTACACTTATTGTTTATAGTGTTGTTTGTCTAGTTCAGCAATATTGTACACTTATTGTTTATAGTATTGTCTGTCTGGTTCAGCAATATTGTACACTTATTGTTTATAGTATTGTCTGTCTGGTCCAGCAATATTGTACACTTATTGTTTATAGTATTGTCTGTCTGGTAGCAATATTGTACACTTATTGTTTATAGTATTGTCTGTCTGGTCCAGCAATATTGTACACTTATTGTTTATAGTATTGTCTGTCTGGTCCAGCAATATTGTACACTTATTGTTTATAGTATTGTCTGTCTGGTCCAGCAATATTGTACACTTATTGTTTATAGTATTGTCTGTCTGGTCCAGCAATATTGTACACTTATTGTTTATAGTATTGTCTGTCTGGTCCAGCAATATTGTACACTTATTGTTTATAGTATTGTCTGTCTGGTCCAGTAATATTAATGTTTGTAACGAGATCATAAGGTCAACAAGTGGCGCCTTGATGCTGCGTCATTCTACATGTTGCCAATGCTAAGGCATATACAGTATATATATATACTAAGGCATATACAGTATATATATATACTAAGGCATATACAGTATATATATAATTACAAATAATATAATAACGCACTGAACAATGTAGTAATAACTTAATTACTATTATGATTTCCAATAATGATTAACACTATCGGGTCCGATATCGTGTTGGTTATCATGCTATGTTCTATATTTATAAATGAGGATTTTTGCTATTTTCGACCAATGTATTGTAAGTTGTCAAATTTGTATATTTTTAATAGAAAACATTTCTCGGCTGGAGGCTGATTTCTTCTAAGTTACACAATCGCTATCTCTTGTGCAGAGAAACAAAATAATCGACATCTAAATGGAGGGAAGCGTCTTATTATCTCCTACTAATGGGGTGAAGCATTATACAATCTCCAAATTTATAGAGCAATACAAGGGAGGCCCAAACAGTCCTCCTTTGGATCAAATAATGTTAAGGGAGCCCACCTCGCTTTTTTTCTCTTTCTCTCCCTCTCTCTTTGGCTTGTATCCATTCGGCCCCATTCACCCTACTGTTTTAAGACGTTTACCCCAATCAAGGTGTCAATATTTTCCTGGCGAGCGGTAGCGAGCCTATATATATATATATATATATATATATATATATATATATACAGTATACTGTATATATTTGTTTTGACAGTTAGCTAAATTTGTTTCTTATTTCGAAAAATGTCTCCGGCGAAGCCGGATTTCTCCGTACAATGCTGGGTCGCTTTCGCTCGCCCGGAAGGAATCGCAACCTGGATGTGGATAAACGTCCCCTATTTCCTTCATTCCTAACCCATTCGCTATTGTTTCTGGAATAAAACCATTTTTTGAAAACCGGCCGGGTTCTGGTGCGCAAACATTACAAAACTAGCCGGGGCTCCACGGGTTAAAACAGTTGGCTGAATGGAGCCAAATGGATACAAGCCAGGGAAAGAGAGAAAAGGAGAGAAAGATAAAAAAAAAACGGTGACCCCCTTTAAGATCAACACATTAACCCCATGAGGATCAGGTTGGTGACTCGAGTGCTTTGGAGGTTTTACCTAGAGTACACAACATATACTACATCACTGTATAAGTAACATGTTGAGTGTATTATCACATGGTAAATATACATCACTGTATAAGTAACATGTTGAGTGTATTATCACATGGTAAATATACATCACTGTATAAGTAACATGTTGAGTGTATTATCACATGGTAAATATACATCACTGTATAAGTAACATGTTGAGTGTATTATCACATGGTAAATATACATAACTGTATAAGTAACATGTTGAGTGTATTATCACATGGTAAATATACATCACTGTATAAGTAACATGTTGAGTGTATTATCACATGGTAAATATACATCACTGTATAAGTAACATGTTGAGTGTATTATCACATGGTAAATATACATCACTGTATAAGTAACATGTTGAGTGTATTATCACATGGTAAATACATCACTGTATAAGTAACATGTTGAGTGTATTATCACATGGTAAATATACATCACTGTATAAGTAACATGTTGAGTGTATTATCACATGGTAAATATACATCACTGTATAAGTAACATGTTGAGTGTATTATCACATGGTAAATATATTTTCACTGACCAAAACTTTGTCGTTACATATTCATATAAAACACTATTGGTGATGTAAACATTATTATTGTTATTTTTGAAAGAGTGTGAAAATAACACCATAATTCATATATGAAAACTTATTGTCTCACCCAATTGTATCTGCATCTGTAATGGTGAAGGTGTCTAAAAATCCGTGTGTGATAACCCAGGTTCGAATCCCGGTGGATCACATATATGCTTTCATTAATTTCATTGGAGGTGTTTGGTGGTGTGGTGAAATTAATAAAAAATAGATTACAATCATCCGAGGTCAAATGAATATTTAAGAACATATATTGTGGTTGGCACCAATATTACTGTGATCATTTGAGGTGCTGTGGCTCTTCTCTAAATTAGCCTTTCCTCTATGTCTTAAGGGGATACAGACCGTTTTTCTGGATCCCCTTCTCCCTAATGTTTAGCCCCACTAGTTTTGAGATTTTAAGACGTTTGGTTTCACTAGTTTGGGGATTTTATGACCTTTCACCCCATTTTTTTGTCAATATTAGGACCCTTCGTGCCATTTAGGTGTCTATTTTTTCCTGGCGAGCGATAACGAGCCTGTAATTTTAGGAGGAATCGGCCTATGGCCGGGACATTTTTCTACCGAAAAATTTACAAATCTATTTTGAAGGGGGGGGTCTAGGGTGTGTTTTTCTAAGCTTGATGGAGGTCTAGGAAGGAAACAAAAAAATATTTGAATAAATGAATTAATAGACCAAACAAACAGCCCCTGTCCCCTTAACACCTTACGAGCGGCCTAGGCGGTAACTTCTACTACCTGCCAAGCGGGGGGTTTTACCCTAAACAAGCTTATTTCCGTGCTTTTTTCATGCATAAACAAGAGCCAGAGCGTAATACAATTATGTATCCCTGAAAGGGCATTAATTCAGCTTTCCAATGACACCAGAACCATCCTCCTACGACCACGCGTTATCTTGCAACGATCGTGCAAGACGAAGGAAAAATCCCTAAAATACGGTAATTTCTTGACATAATACCCTGTGTAGTGAGGGAGGGAGGGTGGATGTGTGTGTGTGGAGTAAACGTCAGTAGTCGCGCGGGACCCGTGCCGAGCGGTCATGAGCCGACCTACGCTCCTCCACCCGCTCGTCTCTCTCTCAGAGCCATTAGTGCTCCAAAATTGCACACAGACTTAAGTCGGTCCCCGCCACATAGTCCTTTCTTCTCTAGCCCGACTTAAGTCCATCCCCGCCAAACAAGGGTTAAGGTATATTACAATGCAGTAGATGCAATATTTGTGAGTTAAATTTGTTCAAGGATAAGCACCATTGTTCTTGGCACCATATTCAAAATCATGATTATATGTTCCACTATTATATTTATATAAAAACAACTATTGATGTTAAACAACTTCTGATGACTCTGTTGGAAAGTGTGTGCAAATTCTTACTACACATAAACGCATTTTATTCCTCAGCTTATAGCGCAATTGTGACTTCACGAGTTTAGCGCCAAAGAATGATGAAACTTTGTATTATCAAACAAATTTAAATATGAAATAACAACTTTTTTTAGTTTTTTGCATTCATATTATAGTATAGGTTTTCCTCTTTCTTGTCATGTGTAGCTCATTACAGCAGAGTTGATTATTGTGGGCTTAAACAAATCAACAAAAAATTGTTTCTTTGTGCGCCATCCATTGGGAGCGTGATGAAGGAAAGCGACCTGATGTAACTTAACCACTTGAGCTTCAAAAATCACTTGCATCACATTATATCAGGTCTATTTGTTTTATTACGCTCATAATGGAAGGCGCGCAATGAAACAAGTTGATATATATAACCCACAACTGAAATTTGTTCGATAATATAATAATTCATCGTTGTTCTTCGGAGTTCAACTTGTTTTTATAAACCGAACAATATGTTTTGTTTTGTTTTATGAATTAATTTGTTTTCATTGATTTCACGGTGCCTGACACTGACGTCAGACACTGTTGCCAATTGCTTACATTACTGTGAACATTGATCGCTGGGCGGGTGCTCAACCCCAAAGGGGCGCTCTCCCCCGGCCAAAGGTGGCTTTCTAGGGCCTTTCCTACCTGATGCTGAGAGGATCTGGTTCTAGTCATGTGGTGATGGGCTGGTCTATCAGAGTGAGAGTTGAGCATTCTCTACCATATCCATAGCTTACGCTGACTCTTCCTTTAGCTTATATATTTTCTAGATCTCAAGGGGAGGCGTCGCTTCTGTGGATTGACCTCTCTACTGCCAACCTAGAGGCTGGCAGACTTTCACTTCATGATTGCTAAGGGGCACAAGGCCCTGGGTGGACCTTTGGTGTCCCTGGCTTTTCCGCACCCTCCTCAGCCCCTCGCCTGGTAGCGGGTTCAGTTACCTGGGCTTTCTTAGTATTAAAGCTGGGAGGGTTCTGTGGGGCACTTGGTTATGGCCTTGGCCTTGCATGGAGCTGCTCGGCCAGACAGCCTGGGGAACAACAACAACAACATTGATTGCTATTTATAGCGGAAATTTCATGCACATCGATTTGTTTGCTTTTTGCCATCGAATGTCTGAAAGCTTGCCTTGGCTTAGGAACTCTATTCGAGTGAAAGTATACTTTAGGAAAAACCTCCAAACCACTCGATTTGTGGTTCTGCGCACCAAGGGGTTAATGTAAGTATTTACTGCGCATCAAGGGGTTAATCAAGAATTGAAACAATTATATAACAAACTTTTGGCTGCCAGACATAATCAGTGACATGACGGTAAGCTTCGGGTGGTAGATACAAAAACACTATGTTATACAAACTGCAACTGGTCCATCTTGAATGAATTTATGTAGGGGATATCGTAGACACCAATCGAGCAGAACACTGCCCACGAGAGGCCTATAGACATGTGATAAGGAGCTGCTGGAACTCCTGTTTTATTTGTCTGGTTTCCTTCACTGTTTCTGTTTGTATCTCGCCTATACAAAGAGTATTCTAGCTAGCTCTCAGAAACACCTCCTCCTATCCAATACACTGCATTAAGCAAGCACACTAAACTTCTTTCCAATACAACAAAAGCTGTTTTATCTCACTCTTTCAACTTTGGGGGAGACATTTGTTACAAGCAGCTTTGCCTTTTGTCTCCTTCACACACATAGACAAGAATAATTATCTAAAGTATGATCAAATAAATACAATACATTCGGATCCCAAAGCAATTGCCTCTTAACCTTCTTGGTCCTGAAATCTTAAAACAAGGAAATTGGAATTCAGATTAGAATTAGGAAGATTGATTAAGATATTGATATTAAATCTTCCTTCTTTTTAGTCCAGAGCTTTTAGCCGGTATTGTTAAATATGATTTATTTTATATTTTTCTACATGAAACACATCTGCACACAAATGCCATGCATGTTAAAAATACAATTTATTGGTAATACTTTGAACATATATGATCCTCGTCCTGGCTTTGCCCTTTTTTTAATTAATAACTGAACAATAACACAAAGCTCAGAGTTCATAATAGTTTTGGAGAGTTGTGGTGGAGTGGTCATGTCACTGGATTGGTAATCCAGTGGTCCCGGGTTCGAATTTTGATGTATCAATGGGAAGATATTATTGGGATGAATTATGTGCTGTACCTAGTATTACCACAAAGCCCACCGAAACGCCCAAAAAAATATCCTCCTTGTTCCCACATTAAATAGCACTGTATGAATATTCCAATATTCAAAATATTTTACAGGGGGGCAACACCTAGTGAGTTCATTGCTCAATAGGTGGCGTTCTGAGAGTGAGGCTTCGAGTCTAGGGGTGAGACTGTGAAGCACTGGGGCGAGACAACTCCAGAGATGGGGCTGCTTTGAGACGTAGTTGGGCAGCCTGGCCCCATGTATCTTGTGAAGGCAAGATACGGTGGCTGGTTGTATCTCAAAGTGCTTCACATGTCTCACTCTCTAGACTGGAACGAGACCATACGGGCTTCACCGTTGAATGTATGATTGAATGTACAGGCTCTCACCAAATGCCAAAGAGGGAGTAGTTGGAATATAATATTTATACAAAAACATAAAAAAAGCAAAACTGCTAAGAACGTAGTAGAACAAGAATGTGGTGGTGTGTCTTGAACGGCTTGAATCAAAGAGAATTGCTGGACGGGAAGCTAAATTGATTTTGGGAAGACCGAGTATTACGGCGGGGAAATTGAGATTGAGGGTGATGGATTCAGATATTGGTAGTCAGAGAGGGAGAGAGCGAGAGAGAGAGAGAGAGAGGGAGGGGTGGATAGTTCTGAATTAATTAAATATCGATTATATATATAGTTACGGAGTACTGATCATGAAGAAGTTACATTATCATACACTTAACCCCTTTGTGTACCGGCGATATATTTTTAACTTTATCCTGGGTACTATTAGGCTAGTTTATTCAGTTTAAAAAAGGCCTCCAGCAATTAACAGGCTTCTAACTGTCTCACTTAACCCATTTTACTACCTCACATCCTTCTTAAACTGCACACAATCGTCTAAATACAGTATACAAGACGTCGCCGGTACAGATAGGCTTACTATTATTAACCCTCCCTGTACCGGCGACGTCTTCTTCCTTTTGATATCAGCTACATTTAGACGATATTATGAAGCTTAGAAAGGATATATAGTAGCTAAAAGGGTTAATGGAGATATTTTGTAACCTTTTAATAGGTAGAATTCCTCCTCAAGCTGAATAAATCGTCTAATAGTTGCTAGCATATAACAAACAGGACGTCACCGGTACAGGTGGGGTTAATAATATGTCAGGTACACTGTCAAAAATATTCCACGTAATTGTAACGGTAATTGTACACATAATCAGGGTTCTCCGATTTATCTATTAACATTAGAACATTTAAGGGGACCTTTTATTTTGTTCCCTAGACCTCCATCAAGTTTAAAATTACACTCTCTTTCAAAATTGATGTGTACATTTTTTCCACCATTTGGGAAGGGCCAGGCAAGGAAGAGGTGTGGAAATATACAGCCTATTTGCTCCGGTCCGTTTTGAGTTACAGAAGTTAAGGTTCACAATTTCAGGACTCTCTATATGGAACAGGGTATAGGGCCGGCATATTTGTTGCAGCTTGATAAATAGTATGTGTTGCCTACTTGTCACAACTACTGATCTCGTTGTCGCCAGGTTGCTTGCTCTGAGAAAGGGTAATGTTTGGTAGAACGAATTAACCCCTTCTGTTCCGGAGACGTCTCTTTAATTTTATTCTAGCTATATTTAGACGATTTTGTGCAGTTGAAGAAGGATCTGTAGTAGTAAAATGGGTTAAGTGGGATGGTTCGAAACCTGTTAATTGCTGGAGACCCTTTTTTAAGCTGAATAAAATTGTCTAATAGTAACGAGACTAAAGTTAAAAAAAAAAACGCCATTGGTACAGAAGGGGTCAATCCCCATCCTGTAGACCTATAGTCTCGTAAAACTATTCCATCGGACAAAAATACTGACATCTCCATGGAGAACTCATAGTATGCTTATTGTTTTATTTACACTAAGAATATCATCAAAGATACCTTCCAACTACCATTGTTGAATTATTCATTCTATGATGTTAATATAACCATCGATTATAAGATGACTATATTAATATGTAATTTGTCAACATATTGCACTGGATCGGTTATTGAAACAAATTAATGAGTGTTCCTTTAAATTAACTAAATCCTGGTGTTATCCTCACCGATGTTAGCCTCGGAAGGGACCTTAATTGTTCTCTCGACCCCTCTAGCCCTCCCCATCCCCTCCTCTCGTGGCTGGGTGGGAGGAGGAAATATGTTGAGCGATGTCTCCTTGTGCACATCTGCCACACACCCATACCTATAATACGGAAGAGAGAAACACAATAACAAATTAATAACCTAACAATAAAGGAGCATGCATACCTGGCATGCTGCCAATACTGCCGAGATAAGTAAGTATGGTAATTTTACGAGAACATCCATGCAAATTTTTATAGAGTAAGGGCACATTTTATGCTCGTATGCTCGTGGGAGTATGTAACGGGGAATGTGGAGAGATTTGGCAATTGTCTAGATACGATCCCAACCCTGTGTGGTGCCAACACTGCTACATACATCCAGGGTATGTGCTGCCTTTGTTTGGTAGGTCCACTATTCAATTAATTTTTTACATCAACCCAGCTTTGGAATCACTCCAAAACTCACGTAAAAGGGCCATAGAGCACCTATCTTCTGATATATGAATTATTTCTGATTGGGGCAGAGAAAATCTTGTTACTTCCATTGCCTCCAAGACTTAATTTGTTCCTCTATCTCTCCATCGCCATCTTCCGCAAGACTATCGATTATTCTTCAACAATAAACAAATCAGCCCTTCATCTTCTTTCAATATTTTAGGTGTATCTTTTTCATCCAACCTTTCTTGGAATGATCATATTGCCACTCTTGCTAAAACAGCTCCCCAAAAGTTAGGTGTGCTCAACCGTCCCTGTGTGTTTGTCACCTCCACACAGCTTCTTGCTCTGTATCAGGGCACAGTGCACCCCTGTATTGAATATTGTTCGCATTTGTGGGGAGGTTCTATCCATACCGTACTTCTCAAAAGAGTAAAATCCAAAGCATTTTGCCTTATCAACTCACTTCCTCTTACTAGTTTGATACAATCTCTTTCTACACGCCACAATGTTGCATCTCTTTCATTCATCTATCGCTATTGCAACAATTAGTGTTCTTCAGATCTCTCGCAGTGCATATTCCCTCCTTTGCGATGAATATGAGTCACCCGTCTTTCAACACAGTCCCACTTCTACTCAGTCCAGCTCTACAGCCCAAGAACTGACAAACTTTCTCAGTCTTTCTTCTATTCAACAAGTTAATTCTTTCCCTCAGTCAGTCTTTCCTCCATCCTATGACTTAACCCTTCCAGCCCGGGTATCCTGTTAACAGGACACCACAAAAGAAGGGCAGGAGCCCAGGTGTCCTGTTAATAGGCAGTAAGCTTGAAAGCCTATTCAGCTTGGTCTGAACGCTGTGCGTCCGATGCATGTAAACAAAGCCGATCGTTGAGTCACCGCACCTCTGAAAACAAGAAGGAGACGTCGGATCAATGTTATTGTTGTGACATAAGACGAAATTAGTGTCTGAAAAGCTCCGATATTGTCAACATCGCGGAAAAATTCGCTCCACGGAAATCGTCATCACAACTGAACCAGTTGACTTAGAGAGCTCTACTCAACACCAGTCTACAGATTGGAAACCGCACTACGTTTATAGATGCATGGGAAATTTCTAGCAGTTAAAATAAAAACAAATACGGTAGCCTAGGTCTAGACGTTTTTCGGCCAGATCGCCCGGGTAGCCCACACTGTCCTTTGGAGGACCAGCCCAGGCCACGAGGGTTAAAGTGCTATACATTTCGCGTGTCCAAGCATTTTGACGCAAACATCCCTTGAATGTGGCTCTGTCACTGTTTGGCTTTGGGGGATACATTCGTACAGGCAACCTGGCTTTTATATCCTTCATACACATAGCAAAACAAAAAGAACGGGACCAATATTGACCAAATGTTAATTGGATGATTTCGTCACTAAACGTTCGGGCTGACTAAATATCGTCATCATTTGTTATTTGTTATTGTAAAGCCATACCTTTTCAATTGTACTCTAATTGAATCAATAACCATTTTGAATTGAATTGAATTTGAATTGAATGAATCCATTCATTCTCGAGATATTGTGTGAACAGACAGAGACATACACATTGAAATTAGTTATTAAAACAATGATTTAGGAATGTAAAATAACCGAGTTAATATAGGCACACACACATATAAGCAGAAACAGGAACACTGACATTATCGAATACAAAAGGTAATGAAGTATGACCTAAGGAATACCGCTACTATACTTCCTGTCATTCCTTGTTAGTGTTAGAGATAATGCTATTTTAATGTATGGGGGTCAAGGCATCTTCCCTGGGGTAATCAAATCAAAGGAGTACAAAGGAAATCAAGCAACAACAGAAAAACACTTAGGATCAAGTGTCCAAACAGTGGTTTAGAGTGGGTAAGGGAACATTGGAAAGGGAATTACTGCCCTGGAACTAATGTCCGTGGCAAGATTAGGAAGTTAGTAGGGGAAAGATGGGTTAGTAACTGAGGGGGGGATAAAATAAAGGTATTCATTTACAAACGCAGTCAGTCGCGGGTTTGATGCGAGATATTTGTCTAGGCGGAGTTTAAATGAATCAACGGTGATGCAGTCACATCCAACATGGTCATCTAGTGTTAGTGATGACCATGTAAATATTAACTCAAAGATCGGCAGAAAGAGGGAAGTGGGTGTTTCGTTCTGTGTTAACAAAAATCCATTCATTCCGTCTCGAAATATTTTGCAAACAGTCACACATACGGCGACGAGCAGGATAATAATGCTGATCATCATCATAATCGTCATCACGATCATCATCATCATCTTGGATCTTATTGTACTTAGTGGCCTCGGAGAATCGAAATATGATTGCGGCCGTTACCTTGAGGCTGGCATGTGACGACCAACATATTATAATTATAGTTAGTAAAATTGTTAACTTTTGATCTATTCATGTTATTCGAACTCCATCACCCATACTTCCTTACACATGAGCTATGCATCTCTTGTGGATCTACTATCAAGTTTTATTGTATTACACCACAGATTTGTGTCTCTCCTTTACAAGATCTTTTGTTTATACAGTATGTGTGTCTGTAAAATGTTGTGTTTTGGCAACAGGTTTTTTATTACACTATTGCGGGTTGTAAATCATAAATTCCTCATCCATATGAATACATTTAATGATAGTTATATCTATATACACATAAACCACCAAAGTTAAGTTGCAGTCATAGGTGTCACTTTATAAAACATTTACAAAGGAATACAATACGTAGGAATGCAAAGAATAACAGTTCATTTAATCCTAACGGAGCTGTTCGCTTTTAAGTATAATGAAAATTAGATCATGTATATACACGACACTTTTACTTGAAATATTAATTTACGATATGATTTAGCGGAGGGTCTGATTGTACAAATTGGTAATTCAATAACTCCAATAGCTTTTGGGCCTGTTGACCCATTGCTAGATTCACTATGTCTCGCTACGCCATTTACTTCAATTTCTGGCCCTGCCAATTTGTGTTTGTTGTTCCTGGTTGTCCATCCATCTATTTATATATTCGTTTCGTCAGTAACCTTGAAGTAGATACAGCAATATAAACTTGCTCATCCATTAAATACATATCCTTCTTCACTCTTTAATTCGCTCAATGCAATACATATCTATCTTGTCCTTAAATAACCATTCCACACTCAATATTAGAGATTCTAACTTGCCCTCCAAAAAAACTCCCACACTTATTATTCGAGACTCCTCACTCATCAACTAACCTGGTTATGAAGGTGGTGTCCCTGGCAGAATGAGTGTGAGGGTTGGCGCCAGAATAGCATGAGGAAGATGAGGCCGTTGATCATCAGAAGAGAAACCCCCAAGCCCACCGTCAACAGCAGGGCCGTCGAATACTTGACATACTCATTTGCGTCCTGGAACGTCAGGTCGGAGGAACTGCTGTAAGGAGAAAGAAGACATTGATAATGCCTAATCTATCTATTAATACAATATGCCAATAACCAATAATATATTACATAGCGCACTCTCTTATTAAATATCTACTAAAATATCTTTACTACGGCCTTCCTTTGAGTCCCCAGGGCGTGGGGACCATAAATGCCCCAAGCAATTTCATTTTTTTTTTTTTTTTTTTTTTTTTTTTTTTTTTTTTTTCTGTGAATGAGGGAGACACAAGGCATAACTGCCTGCAGCGAGTGCCTCTCCCAGATTTCAAAGAGTGACCGGGCCGAAATCAAGGGACGTTCGAGCTAAAATGCCTGGACACACAGAGTTTGAGTCATAGGAAGAGGGAAAGACTGATTCTGGGAGAAAGTTCCAGAGCTCAGCAGTTGAATTAAATAGAAGAAAGTATGAGAATAGCATTTCACTCTTGGGTTGGAGAGTTGCACAGAGTAGGGGTGGGATTGGGTTGCAAGGCGGGTACTACGTACCCTACATAGAGGAGGTGGTATACACTGGGAAAGCTCCAAGGAACACTGATTATTGTAGTAGCGATAGAATAGTGAGAGAGATGCAACAATGCGGCGAAGAGAGAGCGATTGCAAAGAGTTGGTGAGTGGACGGGAGTTAATGATACGAAAGGCTTTCATTTATACTTTATCTAGGAGTGCGGTGTGAGAGGATCCTCCCCACACATGCGAACAATACTCAATACAAGGACGCACTGTGCCCGTGTACAGAGCAAGAAGCTGCGCAGGGGTAAAGAACCCCTTGAGGCAGTTGAGCACGCCCAGCTTCTGGGAGGCTGCCTGAGTGAGACTGGTAATATGGTCTTTCCAAGTGAGAGCAGAAGAAAAACAGACTCCGAGAACATTGAGGGAAGATGAAGGGTTGATTTTTGTATTCTTGAAGAATAAGGGAGGTTCCTGGCGGGTAGTAAGATGGAAAAATTGAGTTTTGGAAGCATTAAATGCAACAAGGTTTTCTCTACCCCAATTGGAAATAGTAGTTAGATCAGAAGATAAGCATTTTATGGCTTCATTACGTTTACTTTTGAGGGACTGCTGGCTGGGGCGTTCTGGAAAACTAATTGAGTGGTGTAAAGTAGAGTGGTCTGCATATCAATGGATGGGACTGGATGTACAGTTGAGAAGATCATTTATGAAAATTAGAAAGAGAATAGGAGATAGGACAGAACCCTGAGGAACACCGGAGTTGATAGGATGAGGAAATGAGCGATGGCCGTCCACAACCGCAGCTATGGAACGGCCGGAAAGGAAATTAGAGACAAAGGCACCAAAAGAGGGCAGTTTGGAGATTAAAGATCTGTGCCAGACTCTATCGAAGGCCTTCGATATGTCTAGTGCAACAGAAAAACTCACCGAAGTCCCGAAAGTTGGATGACCAAGAGTTAGTAAGTTATGCAAGAAGATCACCAGTAGAGCGACCCTTAAGGAAGCCATACTTGCGATCTGAGAGCAGATTATGAGAAGAGAAATGCTTAAGAAATTTGGAAGCAAGAATAGTTTCAAAAACTTTAGAGAAACAAGAGATGAGAGCACTTGGACGATAGTTGGAGGGTTGAGAGCGGTCACCCTTCTTTGGGACAGGTTGAATGAGAACCAACTTCCAGCAAGAAGGAAAGATGTTAGAGGAGAGACAGAGACGAAAGAGTTTGCCTAGGCAGGGGGTCAGCACGGAAGCACAGTTTTTAAGTACAACAGGAGGAACACCGTCCGGACCGTACGCCTTCTTAGTATTAAGCCCAGAGAGGGTAGAAAGTATATCTTTAGAAGAGATTAGGATATTAGGCATAAGTAGGAGAGAGGGGGGTGGGGAGGGAGGGATAGCACCGGAATCATCCAAGGTAGAGTTTCTGGCAAAAGTTTGAGTAAAGAGTTCAGCTTTGTCAGAGGAAGAAGTGCCATCAGAGTGGAAAAGGGGAGGGAAAGACGAGGAAGAAAAGTTGTTGGAGAGGTTTTTGGCTAGATGCCAGAAAGCTTGGGAAGAGCTAGAGTTGGATAGTTCAGCACATTTATTATTTATGAAAGAGTGCTTGGCAAGTCAAAGAACTGATTTGGCTTGATTCCGGGCAGAAACATTGGAAAAATTAGATTCTTGAGTTTTAAGGCGTCGGTACCGTTTGAATGCTTCCTCCTTGTTGTGAACAGCAGTAGAACAAGCGTGAGTAAACCAAGATTTGTTTGCATTAGACTGAGAGAAAGAAAATGGAATGTACGCTTCCATGCCCGAGAGAATTACTCGGTAATGCGTTCAGTACTCTCCGAGGGTCCTCGGCCACGAAAGCGGAAGTCATTCCATGGGAAAACAAAGAAGTACTGCCGGAGAGCCTCCCAGTTGGCAGCGCCAAAGTGCCACAAGCGCCGCCGGCTGGGATGATCGGATGGCCGTACTGAAGAGATAGGACAGGTGACGGATATAAGTTTATTGTCGGAGGAGCCCAAAGGAGAGAAAAGATTGACAGTATAAGAAGAAGGGTTAGAACTCAGAAATAAGTCAAGAATGTTGGGCCGATCTCCGAAGCAATCCGGGATACGGGTGGGTTGCTGGACCAGCTGCTCTAGGTCATTTATGATAGAAAAGACGTAGGCTTGTTCACCAGCTTAGTCAGTAGAGTGAGAGGAGAGCCATTGGCGGTGGTGAACGTTGAAATCTCCTAAGATGGAGATTTCAGAGAAGGTAGAGATAGATAGAATGTGTTCCACTTTAGAGTTCAGATAGTCGAAGAATTTGGGAAAGTCGATAGAGTTAGGGGAAAGATAGACAGCACAGAAATATTTAGTATGAGAATGGCAGGATAGTTTGAGCCATAAAGTTGAGAATTCAGAGGAGTCGAAATTGGGAACATGAGAGCAAGTGAGTTTGTTGTGCATGTATGCACAACATCCGCCCCTGGCTTTGAAACTAGGATAGAGAAAGTAGGAGGATACAGAGAAGGGGCTGCTGGCAGTTGCTTCAGACACCTTACTGGTGACAACTCCGTATAATGTCCTGAACCTCTGCCAAACCTGATCTTTGCTGCACCGAAACCCAGTTGTCTGAGGCGATTAACAGCAAACACTTTTTTGTATCCTTCTATTATGGCTATGTTCAGTTTCAAGCCAAAGGTGGATGCTATATGTATACACCCAACAATCATAAATGCTCTTGTGTTCCCAAATTTGACTCTAATGAATTCTTACCTATCTGGCTTTAGGTATCTAGTCACTCTCAAACTAAATACACCTGTGATAGTTATCTCTCCCCTGATACTACTGACTATCCTAAATTCTTTAACTATCTTACCTCTAAAGTGGAACTCATTCTACCCATCTCTCATTTCCGTGAAATCTCCATCTTCGGTGATTTCAATGTTCACCACCACCAATGGCTCTCCTCCCATTTCACTGACCAACCTGGTGAACAAGCTTACATATTTTCTATCCTAAATGACATGGAGCAGATGGTTCAGCACAATACTCATATCCCTGACCGCCTTGGAGATCAGCCCAATATTCATGACTTATTTTGTATCATCTAATCCTTCTGTTTACACTATCAATATTTTCTTCCGTATGGCTCCTTTGATCATAACCTAATCTTGGTTACCTGTCCTATCTCTCCAGTGCCGCCATCTGATTCTCTGGTCAGGCGGCACTTGTGGCACTTTGGCGGTGCCGATTGGGAGGCTCTTTTGCAGTACTTCTTTGATTTTTGCTTCTGTGACCTGACACCCTCGGAGAGTGCCACGCGCAATACTGAGATGGAAATCGTCTACGAGTTACCAAATTATATCTTAGCCACAGCAAGGGAGAACGAGTCTTGACTAATTGAAGACCAAGTACAAGTGTCTGATCGGTTTAGGTGGGAAGGGTATATTTATTGGTCGATATATTCAATTAATTTTTTTTTTTTTTGTGTTCTCCCTAGACCTTCATTAAGCATTAAAAAACTCTCCAAGATCACCCTTCTAGATACATGTGTACTTTTTTCGGTAGAAACATTTCCTGGCCGAAGGCCTTTTCCTCCTAAATTACAGGCTTGCTATCGCTCGTCAAAATAAAATCGACACCTAGATGGCACGAACAGTCTTAATATTGACAAAGAAATTGGGCGAAAAGTCTTAACATCGCCAAACTAACGGGCATAACGTTTTAAAATATGAAAACTAATGGGGCTGAACACGAGGGAGAATGGGAGCCAAATAACCCAACCATCCCCCCTGAAAGGTGTCTGCTCTGTGAGCTCAGACAAATACACGAGTCAACAGAACTCGCTGTCACAGAGCTACTTTTAATTATTATTATTATTTTATTTTTTGTTTACGAAATTATTTTTATTAAATGACTAACATTATTTGAATATAATTAGATCTTTCAATATCCTATAACGTATTTCTTCCTTTAATTATGTCTATGATCAGACGACTATATTTAATTTAGGAAGAATCTGTGATTGACAGGGGGAGGAGATCCCAGAAATCCTTCCTACACTGAGCACAATATGGTTATGCAGCCATTATATAACGACAAGATTAACATATCAATTGATAGTTAAAATCAGTTTTCGGTTCTGACATTTCTAAACATATGAACGTACATCAAATATTACCTACTTAACAAAAAAGTATGTAACATGTAAATGGTTCAAAACCCAGAGCCAATGCTTATTTATGCTAAATCCAAGAATGTACAAGTATATGCATTTTCTACAAGTTTTGATACTGCTTTGCTTAATAACTAATTAACTAAACATTATCGAAATTAAGTCAAGTTATCGAAAGTTAACTGGTCCGATAATGAAAATGGAAGTTAATTTCCGAAAATAGTCCAATAAAAGAAAGAGAAAACAAATATCTTTGTTTTATCATGTGTTATCGGATTATCGCTTTAGTAGCCAACATTGGAGACTATAGTTATACATGTGACATCTAGAGTAGTATAGTCTGTGTCAGCTGAGGGTAAATTGCCACGTCCTCATCATGATTACTCGGCTATTAACATACCTGGCTGTAGTAGGTGAGCGTACTATGGTGGTGGTGACGTGAGACAAGGTGTGGAGGGGATATTGGTTGAGTACACTACCAATAGAGCTAGTGGTGGTGGTGGTCAGGTTTGGTTGGATAAAGACCCATGGTTCCGGTGGTTTGACGGGCCCGTAGAAGAGGTGCGGGTTGGTACTGAGCTCCCAAGAGTTAGGGTGTGGTGGGAAGGACCGACCAGCTGCCTCTAGTTCCGGCACCAACCAGGACCAGAGGGACAACTGGTGGGCACGATATTGGGAACCCACTGTGGGAGGGACACCTGGAATATGCAGAGTGGAGAAAGTTGTAATATTTTATTGACATTTTGAAAACTGATGAGAGAGAGAGAGAGAGAGAGTTTCAAGAAACGTTTTCATAATTTTAAGAACAAAAATATATAAGATACAAATATGGCCATGATTCTCTATTACCCTCGGGGGGAGTATTCGTTATTTCGGTGTGTTTACAGATTTAAAAGCTATTGATAGAAACAAAAAAATACGTTTATGCTGTGAAAAACGAAATATCCAGACTTACATATTATTATGAACTTAAAATACAAATATGGTACAAACTAATTACTATTTTTTCCTATGTGTATGAAGGAGACAAAAGGCAGGCTGCATGTAACGAGTGTCTCCCCCAAAGTCAAAAGAGTGATAGACAGCCAAATTCAAGGGATGCTGGCATTAAAATGCCTGGACACACGAAGTTTAAAGCAGTATAATTCATAGGATGAAGGAAAGATTGGTTGAAGGATACAATTCCAGATTTCATAAGTTGAGTAAAGGAAAGACAGAAAAATGGCTAATTCTTGGGTTGGAGAGCTGGACAAAATAAGAGTGGGACTGTGTTGAAAGGCAGGTGCCTCGTACTCGCCGCAAGGGAGGGGGTAAGTACTGAGATATCTCTGAAGAACACTGATTGTTGTAATAGGGATAACAGAGTGAAATAGATGCAACATTACGGCGTGTAGAAAGATATTGTAAGGAATTAGAGGAAGTGAGTTAATGAGGCGAGAAGCTTTTGACTCTTCTCTTTCTAAAAGTGTGGTACGGGTGGAGCGGAGCCTCCCCACATATGCGAACAATACTCGATACATGGGCATACTGTGCCCTAATACAGAGCAAGAAGCTGTGCAGGGGGAGAAGAACCCACAAAGACAGTTGAGCACACCTAACTTCTGGGAATCTTTTTAAGCAAGAGTTAGGTAATCAACATCAAGATGCTTGTTTCTTGTATTATTTGAATGATGTTGCTAACTATTGTGAACAGTTTCCAACATTATTGTAATTAAGAGCTGCCGTGTAGAAGAGAAATGCTGTGTGTTCTGCCGGTTTATTATTCCAGTTTAATACATTTTCATGCAACACTTCGATACTACCACATGAAACAATGATGTGCATGATGCCTTAGTAAACAAAACTGAGTGAAATTCAGAACACAAATATTGATACGGAATCTATTCCCTTCCACAATCCTTTTCTTTTATCTATCGATAACTATTAAATGTGAAATAACTCCGAAAAACGAAAGCTCACCTCGAGGTTAATAGCGTAATATAATTTTATTGTCTGGCGAATAGGTCCCTAAAAGTTTGAAAACATTTTCTGAAAATTCCAAATGTATACGTGTAAATGAAAATGAGTAAAGCAAGAGATTTGCAAACATTGTTAATTTACAAATTGATATATTACAGAAGATTCGAGTTCATGTGAACTACATAAAGTGTCCTAAGATGTACAGTATATTAAAGGAGTGTTGTCCTAAATTCTACTCACTTAACCACTTCTTGACCAGTTTCGTCCTATTAATTTTGTGCTAGCTACTATTAGACGATTTTATTCAGTTTAAAATGGGGGCCTCCAGCAATTCTACAGGCTTCGATCTATCTCACCTAACCATTTTAACAACCACAGATCCTTCTTAAACTGCACACGTTTAATAGAGCTACAATATAATGTAGAAGACATCGCCGGTATAGAAGGGGTTAACTGATCACTTTAGAAGAAAACAAAATTATTTGTTCTATCATGAAATGTTGATGTTTGTGTTGGTGCAGTGACCATTTGTGTACCAAACATAATGATATTAGCTGATAATAATAGTTAACACAAAGTTTTTTAATGATTAACTGGTGTGGTATTGCCTCTAACTTTGTATGATAATACTCTCGCTAACACTTGTTACTGATACTTGTCTTCTATTTGTTATGGGTCTATCCTCCTGTATCAGAGGTTGCATATTCAAGCATTCGAAATACGTGTTTATAGTAGATCATACTGTTACGACCGGGACTCGTATAAAACAAGGGCTCTTAATCATTGGACTAGAAAGGCACACAGCCACAACGGTAACACTCTAGATCCAACCCTCGAACTTATAATGCCGGCGCACAAAAACACCTATACCCTCCAGAGTTAAATCTGCGATAACGGGGTATCCTATAACTCGGTATAAATGCACTACTACTACAGGCTGATGATCTCTGATACAGCCTGATCACAACAACATACAATTACGTTAGTAAGGTATACAATGAAAAGATAGAGATCGTAATTAAATCACTGCAATGATTTAATGCAAACAAGAAGAAGGTATAATTAAAGTTACTCTAAACAATAATAAACTGTCACTCCTATATTAAAGAAAGTGAATGAAAGTCCTAAAGCATCGAGCAGGAATCTTCTGAAGAAAGTCTGATGCTGCTTAAGATGATCGAATCGGATTTTGAACTGTTATATAAAGCAGGAACAAGATATGACAAGTGTAGGGACAGACAGTGTTAACTGACACAGGAATAACGATAAATGCACAATAGTATTATCTCCAACAACAAAAGAAGTACTTCGTCAGGCAACTCAAAAAGCCTGCTCGGGTTGTGCAACTCAACAACAACCAAGGCTTACAATCAACGTGAATACAAATGCTGCATACATAACATAAGAACTTATGATCCTAATCGGGTGTCTGCTAGGCTAATAAAGTCTAGCTGGGATGTTGTAGGCTAGGAAACAATGGCTGAGCAAGCGGCTCATAGCCTAGCGAGGTCCTTAAGACTGTGCGGCCAAATTACGTTAAATGACGGGGTGCTCTCTTGAGAGATCCAGATCGCTAGTATCTGGTTCTCTCCTGGCGACACTCTCAAAGTCAAAATAAAACGAGTTAGCACAGTGTTGGGTGGCAGAGGCAAAAGCCCTCACTCGCAACACAGTGATAAACTCACAAGGTACACAGTCGGAAAGACCACCTAGGCTTCCCACGTCTCCGTTGCGATTCTACAGGTTCAACAAAAACCTGTTACACATCGGAAATCACAACACAAGTAGCCTTACCCCAGTCTAGCATTAAATAGCCCAGCAGACAGCCAAGGAATAGGTAGGGAGACACCGTGAGTGTGTCGAACCTCTACAGAGAAAATGGTAACCCCTCCAAAATGCCTAACTAAACATGTAATATCTGAGAGCTTCAGCATATAATACGATGGCCGATATATGAAATCGTGCAGAACCAAAGGGGAGTTATGATATTAAATAGAGAGGAAGAATGAGAGGTAAGAAGTTGAGAGAGAGAGAAAGTGCTCTATAGGTAGAAGTCGGGGACAGGTGGTAAGGGAGGTGTGAAGGGTATGCTGGTCAAGCAAGCTCTGAAGAGAGTAGCTCCTCGGGACCCCTAGGATCACACAAAGGCATGGTGGTCAGCCAATTACAGGCCGCTATGTCACCTGGCAGCAGACCTGCAGAAGGCGCCAGGAGCCACCAGCCAATCAAGAGGCGTGAGACGGCACGCGCGCGATCCTACGAGCGGGGGGAAGGCAGCACATGTATATGCACGCACACACTACCACCCCACTGCCTATATGGTTCTCTCTCTCCTCAACAATATACAATGCATCTTATGTTCTATTCATGATATAAAATATAATGCATTGTCACAGCCGAAAATAAAGACCACTTCTGTACTGCCTGTGACATGACGATTCACAAGAAAGAAAGTACAACTTTGTAGATAGACTGTAGCCAAATACATTGCCCTGGCGAGCGTTAGCGAGTGGGCAAGCGAGCGGCTGAGCCCACGTGGCGTTCTGCCAAGCTGCAGGCGTCACACACCCCCCCAAGATATTAGACGCTCAACCATGAGCTCCATATCTGACAAGCAGAATGCCGATAAGACTCGCCACTCCTAATCACTTCGTAACAAAGAAGGCAAAGCTCAGTTCTCATAAAAAAAAAAAAAAATTACAACCCCTCTCAACACAATAGCTTAATTAATTCATACTGCTATGCTCCTAGAGCGAGTTTCTACTAGCCCAGCCTTCTGAGAGAAGCACAGGTTCGGCTCAGAACATTATCTACAACATACTTTAAAACAAACTTTAACTATTAACACCTTACGAGTGGCGTATGCGGTTTATTTATATGTACCGCCCAGCGGGGTGTTTTTAGCCAAAATAGGGCTGTTTACGTGATCATTTTCATGCCTAAATAAGACCCAGAACGTAAAACAAGTACCTATCCCTGAAAGGGCATAAACAGAGCTTTCGAATGACACCATAACGATCCTTTTATGATGGCTAGTTTTCTTGCAATAACCGTGCAACGCGAGTGCAAAAAGCATGTAATTAGCCACTTTCCCGATACAATTCCTTATATAGCGAGTGAGAGAGGGAGGAGGGAGCTGGGATTCGTGTCAGTATGTTCGCCGCGGTGGTCTGGAGCAGTCATACGCTCGCTACTCTCCTGCCACCACTTGTCTCTCTCTCTCAGCAACATTACGTGCTGAAATTGCCACTCGACCTATGTCGAGCGCCGCCACATAGTCCAGCTTTATTAAATACGACTTATGTGGTGAGCCGCTAATTAAGGGTTAAAGAAAGTTTTTATAGAATTTTCATTTTTAATATGTTTATGGCGGCTGCACTTACAGGGGCAAGCCAATTTTACTTCACACAAACCCGCACACCTGTGGTAGCCTAACTCGGATCCTCCACTCTCGACAAACAATCAGCAATCACGTTATCACTACCGGCAATATGGCGAATGTCTAAATTGTACTCCTGTAACATCAACGATAACCGTGTCAGTCTCATATTCCGATTGTGAAACTGATTGAGGAATTTAAGAGGGTGGTGATCAGTATACACTACCACGACTGGTCCATAGGCCGGAACATACACCTCAAAGTGCCTGAGCGCCAGCACTATCGCCAGTAATTCTTTCTCCACCACTGAGTAATTCTTCTGGGCCGAATTGAACTTTTTGGAGAAAAAACTTACTGGGTGTTCCAGGCCCTCTTCGTCTGTCTGCATCAAGATGGCACCAGCCCCAACCCCTCTGGCATCAGTTGCCAACGGAAACGGCCTGTCGAAGTCTGGGGCCCTGAGTATTGGATGAGTGCATAAAAGGTGTTTAACAAGGGAAAATGCCTTTTCACACTCTGGCGCGCACAGAAACTTCTTGTCCTTCGCTAATAAGTCAGTCAGAGGTGCTAACACAGTTGAATATCCTTGAATAAAGCGGCGATAGTACCCGATCATGCCTAAAAACCTCATAATCTGCCGCTTGGTGGTCGGTGTAGGGAACTGATTGATAGCCTGTATCTTATTCTGAGGAGGGCAAACCTGGCCTCTCCCGACCACAAATCCTAGATACTGCACAGTTGCCAATACAAAGTCACACTTTTTTAGATTCACCACCAAGCCCGCTTCACTAAGCTTGTTAAACAAGGCTTCAAGGTGTGCACAGTGACTTTCAAAGTCGTCGTCATAAATTATCACGTCGTCTAAATACACAGTACTGTTAGGGATGTCTGCTACTAGGTCATTCATCAGATTCTGGAAAGTCGCTGGTGCATTCTTGAGTCCATAAGGCATGACGTTACAATGATAGGTGTTACCATCCACCACAAGCCCGCAAACCTCCTTCGCTCGCTCCGACAGCGGCACTTGCCAGTAACCTTTCACTAGGTCTACCTTGGTCAAATACTGTGCCTTTCCGATCTTGTCGACACTGTCATCCACACGAGGAAGGGGGTAAGCATTGGTGGGGGTTAAACCATTCAACCGTCAGAAATCAACACAAACACGAACTTTCCCATCAGGCTTGGGCTGCAGAGTGACGGGAGATGTCCACCTAACAGCACCCTTTTCTATCAAGCCCCGATCCAACATATACGCTAACTCTTCCCTGAGTGCTGGGAGTTTGATAGGAGGGACTCAGTATTTCACTGATTTAACACCTTACGAGCGGCCTATGCGGTTTATTTATGTGTACCGCACAGCGGGGTGTTTTTAGCCAAAATAGGGCTGTTTACGTGATCATTTTCATGCCTAAATAAGACCCAGAACGTAAAACAAGTACCTATCCCTGAAAGGGCATAAACAGAGCTTTCGAATGACACCATAACGATCCTTGTATGATGGATAGTTTTCTTGCAATAACCGTGCAACGCGAGTGCAAAAAGCAGGTAATTCGGTACTTTCAGTACATAATTGAGTATGTAGCGAGTGAGAGAGGGAGGAGGGAGCTGAGATTTGTGTCAGTAGGTTCGCCGCGGTGGTCTGGAGCAGTCATACGCTCGCTAGTCTCCTGCCACCACTTGTCTCTCTCTCTCAGCCACATTACGTGCTGAAATTGCCACTCGACCTATGTCGAGCGCCGCCACATAGTCCAGCTTTATTTAACTCGACTTATGTTGCTCGCCGCTAAATAAGGGTTAAAGGGTGGGTGATCTCCTACATCCACATCATGCACCGCATGAGTTGTGAGGCCTGGGTGCTCCGCAAACACAGCAGGGTATGAACCGAATAGGTGCTGCACGGCTACACGCTGTTGCTCAGGCAGGTGCTCTGGAGCCTCGTGAGCCACCTGTCTCGAGTTCCCCGCCCACTGGTCTGCGGAGACATGACAATCCCAGTTATCCTCCACCTGAGTGTGACTGTCCCTTCCTCCTTATCCACCTTGACCACTGCAAGTCATCACCGGGACAGTGAGAGGCTCAGGGGGGCCCCTCACAAACTCCTTCATCAGGTTGACATGGCACAACTGATTTCTTTTCCTCCTGTCCGGAGTGGCCACCAGGTAATCCAGGTCTGAGATCTTCTCCACTACCCTATAAGGACCAGTATACTTAGCGGATAAGGGATGACCCACCAAAGGCAGTAAGATCAACACCTCCTGACCCACCTGAAACTCCCGGAGTTTCACCTTCTGGTCGTATCTGTCCTTCATCAGGGCCTGGGATCCCACCAGATTTCAGCCAGCCAACTCCAAGCTCTTAACATCCGTTCGCGGCTCTCGAGGACATATTTTAATAATGAGCACGGCTTACTAGTACCCTCCCAGATCTCCTTAACCATGTTGAGAGGGCCTCTGATGCGATGGCCAAAGACAAGCTCATTTGGTCTAAACCCGAGGCTTTCCCCAGGTACCTCTCTCGCAGCGAACAATACATAAGGCAAACCCAGGTCCCAGTCCTTACCATTCTCCAGACAATAACAACGGAGCATACTCTTTAAGGTCAAATGCCACCTCTCTAACACCCCTTGGCTCTCAGGGTGATAAGCCGACGACACTACTGTTGTTATCCCGCGTTGCTGCATTGTCTGTGTAAATATGTTCGAGGTAAAGTTAGACCCCTGGTCAGACTGTATTTCCTGCGGAAAAACATACCGGGAAAAGTACAAAAGCAAGTTCCTAACCACCGTCTTTGCCATGCCATTCCCCATGGGGTATGCATCAGGATATCGGGTCGCTACATCCATTATCGTCAGGAGAAATTTATTACCGGCCCTACTAGAAGGGAGGGGGCCAACCATGTCTATAACTACCTTACTGAAGAGGGGCCCCATGACAGGAATAGGTTGTAACGGAGCCTTTGGGATGCATTGGTTCGGTTTTCCCACTTTCTGGCAGGTACTGCACATTGCCACCCATGACACAACCTGTACTTTTAAACCTGGCCACCAAAACAACTTCACCAAAGCTGCTACCGTCTTGCGTACTCCCAAGTGTCCTGCCAACGGCACATCATGGGCCAACCTTAGTAGGCTATCCCTGCACGCCCTCGGTACAACCAGCTGGTCTACCACTCCTGACCCACCCTCCCAACTTCTCTTCGGGTCTTGAAATCGCCGATACAATATTCCCTCAATATAAAAATAATCTCCTGGCTTTGCATCCCCGTCCTCCTCGAGCTCGACAGCACCATTACCACACTTCTGAACTTCCGGATCCTCCAACTGCAGTTTACTAATATCCGAGGGAGCCAACCTGTCTAGATGCTTCCGAAGCAACCCATGTCCTCCCCCAATATCAAACTGAGCAACCCTTTTTTCTCTCTGTGTGTAACGTTGCTGCCTCGGAGTCTCTTCCTGCCCTACCTCCTCACTAGCTGTGACAGGTCCTGGGGCTTCTCCAGACTCCAACAATGGTGCCAATTCTGAGTCGCCAAGAAGCGCTGCTGGTACTAAACTCTCCAAACTTTTACCAACATTAGCCGTCTTCTTCCGACCGTTCCTCCGTTGATCAGAAGACTGAGGAATAGGCGGTGACACTTTGGATGCAAGAGATCTTGTAACAACGCACGCCATAGGTTGTACATGACACTTCTCTACCCACTCCTGATCCTCCCTACTCACGTCGGCCGGCTTCTCGGCAACGACTAAGGGTGAAACCTCAGAAGTAGGCACCGCAAAGTCGTTGCCGAGAAGGAGGTCGACGCCCCCAACAGGCAAGCTCTCCACAATTCCCACATCCAACTCTCGTGTCACACCATCTTCCTCCAGTTCCATCCTGACCAACGGGTATGACCTGATAGCATTGATACCTTGCACCACAACCACCCGTGCCGCGTTTATTGGTCTACCAGTAAAGTTCTTCAACTAAGTCTGAGAGGCACCCGTGTCTCGCAACAGCTCAACTCCATGCTTCTTACCAGCCCACTTCACGCAGCCATGCCCTCGATGGTCACAAAAGACATCGCGGACAGGGTTCAAACCTTCCGGATTCTTCTCCACTGGCTGTGTCCCAGCCTCTGACGTTATACCCCGGACAAACTCAGACGACTTCGGGGACACCCCAATGTTGCGAGCCAAAGACACAACTGCATTAGGTGGCTTGCTTGGACAGACTCTTGCAAAATTACCCTCCTTATGACAATGGAAACACTCTAGCTTTCCCTTGGGCTTCCCTTGAGGTGGGGAAGGACCCGGACCCTTTCTAAATGGGACGGTACTAGGTTTATGGTCAGTTTTGGTGTCGTTGCTCTTGTTCTTAGTGTAATTATACGTATCAGTGTTTCGGGGAGGGGGAGGGTTACGCTCCTTATTGCCTGCATCACTTCTATGTGCAGAACCGCACCCACGAATCAAAGATAACCGAAGGTCAGCCATCTCAGATGCCTCCTGAAGAGTTTTCGGGTTCTTTTCTCTAAGATTCAACGTCAGATCGCCGCCCGTACACTTGAAAAATTGTTCTAGAAGCATCAGCTGTTTCAACTCCTCAAACGTCGATGCTTTCTCAGAACGCAGCCAGTTTCTAAATGCATCGGACAGATCCCGGGCATGCTCAAGAAAGGTGCACTCACGACCCTTCGTTACACCCCGGAACTTCAATCTGTACGTCTCTGGTTGTAACTCATATGCCCGCAGGACAGCCTCCTTCAATACCTCATAATCGATGCAAGACTCCAAGGGCAACGCATCATATGCCTTGAGTCCTTTGCCAACCAACCTAGAGGAAACAAGGGCTGCCCACTTAACCTCGGGCCATTGGTGCTCCCGGCACTTCTTCTCAAAACGCATGAAAAATTCGGTGACACCCGACTCATCAAATACAGGGACTAACTTGAGCAGGTGCGATAAAGACTGATCAAGACCTCGATTCCCAGAACCGAGACGCTGCCCTGTCGACTGCACCCTAGACTTCTCAAGATCTTTGTCTGCACAGTACTTCGTAGCCTCAACCCGAAGCTCAGCCTCACGTATGGCCTTTCTCTCCTCAGCCTCAACCTCTCGCTGCCGTTGCTGAATCTTAGCCAT
This sequence comes from Paralithodes platypus, assembly GCA_032716605.1. Lineage (NCBI taxonomy): Eukaryota > Metazoa > Arthropoda > Malacostraca > Decapoda > Lithodidae > Paralithodes > Paralithodes platypus. The sequence goes on along the minus strand of CM064538.1, from coordinate 6,094,726 downwards.
CTCAAGCTGGAAGAGCATATCTGCAGTTAAACCTTGAGGAGGAGGAGATGCAACAATTGGAGACTCACCCAAGTGCAAACCACGCTGCCAGTGACTATCGGCCTGCGGGAACGTACCCGGCTCCGGAGCCCGAGGGGGCGCCATGGTACGAGTCGAGTGAAATGGGGGCTGGGCCGAAGGTGCCCCAGCTCCCGCTCCACCCGAAGCCCCATGCACTTCGCCGAGCACCCAGGCCACCAGGTCACCTCTCGTCATGCTGCTAGTGCCCACATGCCCCATGACCGTGGCCAAACACTGGAGACCATACCGATCAATCCCCGACACCCGGTCAACAGTAATAGGTATTTCCAGAAACTTCCTTGCATCCTCCTCACTAGTTATAACTCTAATGCCTTCTAACAAACCCCGCTGCGGCACCTCAGAGCCTGTTTCCCGTACTGTATCCTCACTGTACTCTGATCCGTCGTCCGACATATTGTCCACCGAAAATTCTCAACGTTTATATATAAAAAAGAAAACAAAAACAAAATACCTAAACTCTTATGTAGCACTATTCACTCAAAAATGCTTGAAGACTCTTAAGTGTTATACTACTTGCCAAAAAAAATTCCACGTGTCCACTATATTCCTTTAAACAAAAAACAAATGACCACAACACTCCTGCAATATTTCTCTAAGTTCACAAAATCCTGGCAAGGTCGCCATTTGTTACGACCGGGACTCGTATAAAACAAGGGCTCTTAATCATTGGACTAGAAAGGCACACAGCCACAACAGTAACACTAGATCCAACCCTCAAACTTATAATGCCGGCGCACAAAAACACCTATACCCTCCAGAGTTAAATCTGCGATAGCGGGATATCCTATAACTCGGTATAAATGCACTACTACTACAGGCTGATGATCTCTGATACAGCCTGATCACAACAACATACAAGTACGTTAGTAAGGTATACAAGGAAAAGATAGAGATCGTAATTAAATCACTGCAATGATTTAATGCAAACAAGAAGAAGGTATAATTGAAGTTACTCTAAACATTAATAAACTGTCACTCCTATATTAAAGAAAGTGAATGAAAGTCCTAAAGCATTGAGCAGGAATCTTCTGAAGAAAGTCTGATGCTGCTTAAGATGATCGAATCGGATTTTGAACTGTTATATAAAGCAGGAACAAGATATGACAAGTGTAGGGACAGACAGTGTTAACTGACACGGGAATAACGATAAATGCACAATAGTATTATCTCCAACAACAAAAGAAGTACTTCGTCAGGCAACTCAAAAAGCCTGCTCGGGTTGTGCAACTCAACAACAACCAAGGCTTACAATCAACGTGAATAAAAATGCTGAATACATAACATAAGAACTTATGATCCTAATCGGGTGTCTGCTAGGCTAATAAAGTTTAGCTGGGATGTAGTAGGCTAGGAAACAATGGCTGAGCAAGCGGTTCATAGCCTAGCGAGGTCCTTAAGACTGTGCGGCCAAATTACGTTAAATGACGGGGTGCTCTCTTGAGAGATCCAGATCGCTAGTATCTGGTTCTCTCCTGGCGACCCTCTCAAAGTCAAAACAAAACGAGTTAGCACAGTGTTGGGTGGCAGAGGCAAAAGCCCTCACTCGCAACACAGTGCTAAACTCACAAGGTACACAGTCAGAAAGACCACCTAGGCTTCCCACGTCTCCGTTGCGATTGTACAGGTTCAACAAAACCTGTTACACATTGGAAATCACAACACAAGTAGCCTTACCCCAGTCTAACATTAAATAGCCCAGCAGACAGCCAAGGAATAGGTAGGGAGACACCGTGAGTGTGACGTACCTCTACAGACAAAATGGTAACCCCTCCAAAATGCCTAACTAAACATGTAATATCTGAGAGCTTCAGCATATAATACGATGGCCGATATATGAAATCGTGCAGAACCAAAGGGGAGTTATGATATTAAATAGAGAGGAAGAATGAGAGGTAACAAGTTGAGAGAGAGAGAAAGTGCTCTATAAGTAGAAGTCGGGGACAGGTGGTAAGGGAGGTGTGAAGGGTATGCTGGTCAAGAAAGCTCTGAAGAGAGTAGTTCCTCGGGACCCCTAGGATCACACAAAGGCATGGTGGTCAGCCAATCACAGGCCGCTACGTCACCAGGCAGCAGACCTGCAGAAGGCGCCAGGAGAAACCAGCCAATCAAGATGCGTGAGACGGCACGCGCGCGATCCTACGAGCGGGGGGAAGGCAGCACATGTATACGCACGCACACACTACCACCCCACTGCCTATATGGTTCTCTCTCTCCTCGACAATATACAATGCATCTTATGTTCTACTCATGATATAAAATATAATGCATTGTCACAGGCGAAAATAAAGACCACTTCTGTACTGCCTGTGACATGACGATTCACAAGAAAGAAAGTACAACATTGTAGATAGACTGTCGCCAAATACATTGCCCTGGCGAGCGTTAGCAAGTGGCCAAGCGAGCGGCTGAGCCCACGTGGCGTTCTGCCAAGCTGCAGGCGTCACAATACCAAAACAGTAGCATCATACTGTATAACAAGCAATGCAGCCTGCTTTTCAGATCTACATTTTTACACTTGTCAGACAAAAAACGTAGGAAGCATGTCTACACAATATTGAAAATATTGCAGCAACATATTATCAACATTTAAGATTAGAAGACTAATACAAATGTTATCAACATTTGGGTGTTAAATTGTGGTACAGAAATATGCTAGCATCACTTGAGCAATGTTATCGACAAATTGTATCATAGTCTGGAATCTGTTACATTTTATCCTATTATTTCAAGGTAATTGGCATATTTAACACCTTACGAGCGGCCTATGCGGTTTATTTATGTGTACCGCACAGCGGGGTGTTTTTAGCCAAAATAGGGCTGTTTACGTGATCATTTTCATGCCTAAATAAGACCCAGAACGTAAAACAAGTACCTATCCCTGAAAGGGCATAAACAGAGCTTTCGAATGACACCATAACGATCCTTGTATGATGGATAGTTTTTTCATACCGTGCAACGCGAGTGCAAAAAGCAGGTAATTCGGTACTTTCAGTACATAATTGAGTATTGCGAGTGAGAGAGGGAGGGAGCTGAGATTTGTGTCAGTAGGTTCGCCGCGGTGGTCTGGAGCAGTCATACGCTCGCTAGTCTCCTGCCACCACTTGTCTCTCTCTCTCAGCCACATTACGTGCTGAAATTGCCACTCGAGTTATGTCGAGCGCCGCCACATAGTCCAGCTTTTTTTAACTCGACTTATGTTGCTCGCCGCTAAATAAGGGTTAATCCTGGAATAGATTATTCATATCATGATACAAATGTATTGGTATAATAGCTTTGATAAAAGACACAATAAAAACTTTATCTTCAGTATATTATTGAAAACGATACTGTGAATCTAATAGTTAGTTAATTTTATTGACCAAATATATACATTCAACTTCATAACATCCTAATAACGCTGATTGTCCAACAGAATGTAAATACACTTTATACATTCGACGATAAGCAGATCATGCGTTAACCTCTTTTGTACAGGCGACGTTTTTGTTATTATATTTTAGCTATATTTAGACGATTTTTTGTAGTTTAAAATGGGTCTGTGGTAGTAAAAAGGGGTAAGTGAGATAGTAAGAAGATTGATGATTGGTGGAGGTCCACTTAGAACTGACTAAAATCGTTTAATAATATCCAGAATAAAATGAAAAGGACGGCACCGGTACAGAAGGGGTTAAACTGGTCGTGTGTTGCCCGCTGTCTACTAACCTATTTTTAGATAGTGTCTGGTGTTAGGCCTATAGCGAGGCCAGGCCACTGCGGCAAACCCCGGGGCAGGAGACTCTCGAGGCAGGTTTGGGTCTCTGGTATAGGAGAAAAGAAGATTAACATTTTCCTAACGGGTAATGTGGAATCGGGAAAACATTAATGACTGTGAGGGCAAGTGACTGAGGTTAAGTAATATTTAAGGGGGGATGGGCTATGTATTTGCTAATATATTTATATATACTGTATATATATATATTTTGTTTCCCTCCCCAGACCTCCATCAAGCTTAAAAAAACATCCCCTACACCTCCCTTCAAGACATTTTTTATCGTCAAAATCGTCAAATTAATGGGTCGAACCTCTTAAAATCTGAAAATTAATGAAAATAACCACGAGGGAGGAGGGGAGCCAGAAAACCCGGCCTATCTTTAAGTTATATGGTTAATAGGCAAAATGACTGAAGTGCAGAGTTTAAGAGATTAAGTGGTAATGATACAAAGTGGCCTGAAATCACTATCACTCACCCGGACTTAGCGAAGTTAGTGAGCAGGGTGATGAAGTGTTCTGAGAGTTGTGTAATAGCTGTGGAGCTTAGCGGGGGAAGCGGCGCCCCTGGTGAACTGGTGATGTCACTCAGTCCTGTACCCCACACAAGACCTACCTCCAGGCCCGGGGCTTGCACCTACAGCTAGGTACAGCAAATACATTAATAATAGGTCAGTCAGTGGCCTACCCTACCTTGAGTAGGGAAGTGATATTTTAAACCTGAAAGAGCAAGACACAGTACACGATGCAGATTGAGAATTTAAACTTGCACTTAACAACGTGAACAATAATATACATATTTTGAAAATATGTATGAACAGAACATTTTACACTTATAATGAGAGAGAGAGAGAGATATTATTTACCCTCAAAAACTGTAATTGCAGAGGATAAGTAGATAAACTTAATCTTATTAAATTATGCTAAATATGAATAACAAATGTTTGATGTGTTCTATTACCCTACATTAAGAAACAGGAATATGAACACATTTGGGTGGATGTACCTTATCATATTTAGGAATTTGTTTGGATGGAAGACTAAAGTAGATTGATCAATTCCATTATATTGGGATACCAATTCTAGTAAATATAAAATGGAATTATCATGTCCACGATTGACTGACCTGGTTTTGTTCGGCGAGATGACATAGGAAGAGGAAGACCGTGGTGTGCCTGGCGAGAGTATCTGCTGCCTGGTGGATGGGTGCCACAACCCCAGAGTCTCCCAGCATATGCAATAACAGTGTTCGGCGTGCTACTGGATCTGGCTTCACTGATGTCCAGTCTGTGTATTCCTGTAGAGCTGCAGCCAGAATTTCTCGTAGGTGGTGCCGCTGAGTGTTACGCACCCAGGTTCTGGCCACACGCACAAAGGTCTGCTCGTCCACACCTTTCTGCATAATACGGTCCCCTAGCCATGCTGAGGCCTCCCATGGTGTAAACCCTATTATGACTTGTGTTCGTTGTCGACTGAGAGCGGCATAACGCTTTGCTGCTGCCACTACTACACCGTCCTCACTAGGTCCCCAGGCTGGCATAAACACTGGACTCTCCACTTGTCTTGCTGCTGCCATGACGACATTGAGTGGCACAACCCGCAAGCAAGACACAGTACGAGAATGAATGTCACCAGGATCCTGTGGCACTGGGCACCCTGCAGCCATTGCAAGGCGCAACGTCATGCTAAGAGGTGTAGTTACTCGGGCCCAAGGGCACCCAGACAACCCTGATATCAACACCACTCGGTGGAAGAGACCTGGGGACATGAACAAATTGAAGTAGTGTTGTCATTGTAGAGCTGTCCAAGTGTCGATTTTCATATTAAACCAACAGTATATGATTGAAAGATCCACTTCACAACTTATAACTAAAATACAAAGATGGATTACGATGTTTAATTTAAGCATAAAATATTAACCTAGTGGTACGATGGGGCTTTCCATTAGATAGGAGATACAAGCAGCGCCTTTGTCCCTCCCGAAGAGAGTGACTCTACTGGGGTCACCGTTGAAATTATGGATGTTCTCAGCCACCCAGTTAAGAGCCGCAATCTGATCCAATAATGCAAAGTTGCTCACTACCCCGCCACCACCACCGTTCGTGTTCAGGAATCCTAGAGAAGTAATGTATAGTCGTGAGATACACACACAATGTTTTCTGTATCAAACACACACACAATCAATTTGAAGGTTCGTAGATGCAGATATGTATTATGACAAATTATTGTAAAATACACGAACTTTATTAATAAAATAAAACACAGGAATTGATATAACAAAAATACATACTGCCAAGGCCATCGTGAGTGTGGATATTTATTCATTGCATATTTATTACAGGTACACACATATTTGCATTGCGACACAATATATTTTGTTCAATCATGCATTCAATATTAGTAAGGTTAATATTACAAGAAGTGTTTTGCTTTATATTTACGTATTATTCATATATATAGATCGGTTTATACGTATATTAGAAGAGGGAGTAATTATATACTAAATACTTAGGAAATGAAATGTAATTATATTCTTAATTCAAACCATATAAATTATGTGATGATATATCTGAGCCAGAGCTAACGAGAAATCTGTCAATATACACTTTATACATAACTTAGATTAATGCGTACAGTTCATTGTGTGTGGTATATATATAATATATATATATATATATATATATATATATATATATTATATACTTATATACATATTTATTTATTTTGCTGTCATTGTAAGGGAACATAGTAGTCTATTTTAAGGTTGCAGGGGGTTGCTATTGACATGAATCTCAAATATATTTTTATATATGGTTTTACTGTAGTTTTGGCTTCCAATATTATTCGTAAATTTAATAGAATACACAAACATATATTTACTTTTGTCTGAAATGGGTGTGTTACTCGCGCGCTTAATCATGTCAATGACGTTAATTCAGCAAACTAAAAACACACATTATTTTGTATACCTAAACAGTATCTGAATTTAATAATATATGATATGTTCATGTTTATGGTCGAAGCAAGAAAATGCAGTAATAATGGTTTAAAATAATTATGAACGAAGAAATTATGTGAGACTTATGTTATATCTACAAACTTAACAATTAAAATATTGTAAAATGGGATTGTTTTGTTATCTAAGCTTGCGGCCAACTAGACCATCATAACAATGTAATCATTAGCCCCTTCTGTACCGGCGAAGTCTTTTTAATCTTCTTCTAGCTATATTTAGACGATTTTTGAGCAGTTTAAGAAGGATCTATGGTGGCAACAAAGGTAAAGTGAGATAGTTCGAAGTCTGGTAATTACTGGTGGCCCTTTTTAACCCGAATTAAAACGTCCAATAGTAGTCGGAATACAGTTAAAAAGACGTTACCTGTACAGAAGGGTTTAAATCTCAACCAGGACCACCTAAACCTTTTATATTATAAAGACCTAACCTAACATTATTATTTGACTTGAGAGGTACTCTTTGATTTGCCCTACATATTTCAAGGGAAGTAGTGTTTTTCTTTCTAAACTTTCTCCCTCATGTTTAGGGCCATTAGTTTTCACATTTTAAGACTATTCGCCCCCCATTTCTTCGTCACTATTTAGACCTTTCGTGAAATTTAGGTGTCTAATTTTTCCTGGCGAGTGATAGCGAGCTTGTAACACATTTTTCGTAATAGCTGAGTAAACAAAATGATAACAATGCCATTTACCGTCAGCTGGAGAGAAACAAACTATAGTGATGCAGTGTTGAACGCTGTGCACTTCTGTGATAGACCGAGTTAGGGTGCTCTTGTTACAGGGACTCAATTGATCATATTAGTTAACCCTTTGAGTACCAGCGACGTGTGTTATCTTTTATTCTAGCTATATTTATACAATAGTATGCAGCTTAGGAAGGATTTGCAGTAGTTAAAAAGTGTTGGTTTAAAAAGTTTGAAGCTTTATTATGGCTACAGGTCCTTTCCAATCTGAATCAAATTGTCTAATAGTTGCCACGATATAATGAAAAGGACGTCACCGGAACTGTACGGGTTAACTACTACAAAAGGACGTCACCGGTATTGTACGGGTTAACTATTACAAAAGGACGTCACCGGTACTGTACGGGTTAACTACTACAAAAGGACGTCACCGGTACTGTACGGGTTAACTACTACAAAAGGACGTCACCGGAACTGTACGGGTTAACTACTACAAAAGGACGTCACCGGTATTGTACGGGTTAACTACTACAAAAGGACGTCACCGGTACTGTAGGGGTTAACTACTACAAAAGGACGTCACCGGTACTGTACGGGTTAACTACTACAAAAGGACGTCACCGGTACTGTACGGGTTAACTACTACAAAAGGACGTCACCGGTATTGTACGGGTTAACTACTACAAAAGGACGTCACCGGTACTGTAGGGGTTAACTACTACAAAAGGACGTCACTGGTATTGTAAGGGTTAACTACTACAAAAGGACGTCACCGGTACTGTACGGGTTAACTACTACAAAAGGACGTCACCGGTATTGTACGGGTTAACTACTACAAAAGGACGTCACCGGTACTGTAGGGGTTAACTACTACAAAAGGACGTCACTGGTATTGTAAGGGTTAACTACTACAAAAGGACGTCACCGGTACTGTACGGGTTAACTACTACAAAAGGACGTCACCGGTACTGTACGGGTTAACTACTACAAAAGAAGATACACCACTTAAGGGAGTAGTGTTTTTTTATGTATTTATATGTTTGTATATTTTTGAGTTTCCTCGCTAGACCTCCATCAAACTTAAAAAAAAAACACCCCCTAGACCCCCTTGCAAGATACATTTGTACATTTTTCGGTAGAAAAATGTCCGGGCCGAAGTTCGAGTCCTCCTAAAATTATAGGCTCGTTATCGCTCGCCAGGAAAACATCGACACCTAAATGACACGAAAGGTCTTATTATTGGCACAGAAATGGGGCGAAAGGTCTCAAAATCGACAAAATAATGGAATGAACGTCTTAAAATCTCAAAACTAATATGCAAAGCATGAGGGAGAAGGGTGTCCAGAAAAAGTGAATACCTCCCCCTTAATCTTACTAACCCCTTTGAGGACTACGGCTCATTTAGACAGTTTATTCTGGCTATTATTAGACGGTTTTATTAAGTAAAGGAAGGATCTGCATGAGTAAAAAGGTTAGTTGAGATCGACTTACTTTGATTGCTAGAGGTCTTTCCTAAGCTGTATAACATTGTTTAATAACAGCCACAAGAAACTGTTTAAATGCGTCATGATCCTCAAAGAAATGATATTCCTTCTTTTCGTTTAATCATTAGGCTATTCATAGTGCTGTTAGGTACAATACAAGATTAGATATATATCCAGTGTTCGATAAATGGATATACATCGTGATTTTGTGCTGTACCTATAACTGTCTTGATGGTGTAATGGTTAGTGTTTAAGATCTGTATGTGGTAACCCAGGTTTGAATCCCGGTAGGATCACATGCTTTCATTTATTTCATTGGGTGGTGTTTGGTGTTGGGAGTAAATAAATTAGAATAGATAAAATCATGGAGTGTAATACTAATACTACTACTAATAATAATAATAAGAATACAATAATACAATACTAATTATATATAATACTAATAAAAGAATAATAAATAAATAATGAAAATACTAATAAAAATACTAATAATACTAATACTAATAATAAGCAGAATCGGTATACAAGATCATAATTATGGGCAACTGTACGTTTCGTCAGTAACTCACCCAAGGGCCCGAGTCGGAAGTTGATGGTGAGAACAATAACCCTCCCGTACGCGGCGAGGACCGAGCCATCGTAGAGAGAGCCGGCGCCCCAACTAAAGCTCTCACCGTGGAAGTAAACCAACACCGGGAACACCTCACTACCGGGCACCACTGAGGGACACACAGATATAATGGTAGCGGTGCACGAGCAATGTACTGTACGTATGTATGTATGTATGAATATACTCAGGCACATACCCCATAACCGTGGGTGACTGACTCAAGACAGAGCCCGAACAGAAACAACAAAATAAACTAAATATAAAACAGTCACACACAACTATAGGTCACCCAGGAGAAGACCCAGCGATCAAGGACCATGAGAGGTCCCCAGCAAATTACTTCCAGGGCTCAGATTTCCCAGAGAGGTTCTGGTCACAGCAGGGAGACACGCAGCGGAACTACACCACGATGCCCGCCCACATAATTCCAGGCAGGGCCCTTCATACATACCGGCTCCCTGGACCGAGTGCCTGATGGATTATTATCAAGTCCAACTGGCGTCCGGCCCCCACTCCCTACGACCACGTTATCACTCATCAATTCACAAGCATTCTCCACTCATTCCCATTCATGCCCACTTCTGTTGCCCGTTCCTCAGTCATCTCTCCATCTTCCAACGCTCCCCTCACACCATCTGTCCGTCTCCTCCCAGGTCCCTCTCTCAATCTACCTCCTCTTGCTTCTGAATCACATCATCTCCTTGCAAGCCACTCATCACCCACTTGCTCAACATGTCCACACCAGCATAGCACCCCTCATTTCACTCCGACCGATAAGAGTTCCTGCTGTCCCTATCTCCTATGTACCTTTACAATCCTCAATCTGTCTCTACGCATCACTCCACCCACACTCCTCAAGCAGCTCATCCCAATCACATCCAACCTTCTTTTTCTTTGCACACGCAGACCCCAAGTCTCAGCCCCTTACATCCCTGTTAGTACATGGGCAATGGCATCCGATAATCTGCATCAGGCTCTGGTATCTACAATAACTTTATTGACAAGGAACGTTGGAGTCAAAATGCTGGAACACACACAGTTTAAAGAAGTCTAAGCCATAAGAAGCAAAGATTGATCGAGGGCGAGAGTTTCAGCGCTCACTTGTTGAGTAGAAAGAAGAAATTTGCTAATTCTTGGGACGGAGAGCTGGACAGAATAGGAGTGGGGTTGTGTTAAAAGGAGGGGTTCTCGAACTCGCCGTAAGGGAGGGTTTATGCACTGAGAGATCTCTGAAGAACACTGATTGTTATAATAGTGATAGAAGAATGAAAGAGATGCAACATTGCGGCGTGTAAAAAAAGATAGTAGGAACTAGTAGGAGGAATTGAAATGATAAGGCGAAATGCTTTTGACTCTACTCTTTTGAGAAGTGCGGTATGGGTTGAACCACCCCACACATGCAAACAATACTTGATACATGGGCACACTGTGCCCCTATACAGAGCAAGAAGCTGTGTGGGGGGTAAAGAACTCAAGGAGACGTTTTAGCACACCTAACTTCTGGGAAGGTGTTTTTTAGCAAAAGTGGTAATATGATGTGTCCAAGAAAGCTTGGATGAAAAAGATACACCAAGAATATTGAGAGAAGATGAATGGTTGATTTGAGTATTGTTGAAGAGTATACTGATAGTCTTGTGGAAGATTTCGATGGGTAGATAGAAGGAGAAATTGGGTCTTGGAGGCTTTGAAATTAATAAAATGTTTTCTGCCCCAATCAGAAAGAATTGATAGATCAAAAGATAGGCGTGCCATGGCCCTGTTACGTGAGTTTTGGAGTGATTGCATGGTGGGTTGTTGTGACAAACTAGGTGGGTGGATAGAACTAGCGGTACAGTTGAGGATATCATTAATGCATTTTAGAAAGAAAACTGAAGGCAGGAATCCTAAGGAACACTGAAGTTGATAGGTTGAGGAAGAGAGCTATGGCCATCCACAACTGTAGCTATGGAACAGTCAGAAAGGAAATTAGACACAGAGGCACAGCTACAGGGATAGAAACTGAAGGAGGGTAGTTTGGAAATTAGAGATTTGTGCCAGATTAGCCAAGGCTATCAATATGTTGAGCGCAATAGAAAAAGTCTCACCGAAGTCCCGAAGGTAGAAGGACCAAGAGTTAGGAAGATAACAAGATCACTATTAGAGAGTCCCTTAACCTCTTCATCAGTATCTGGTTACTAATAGACGATTTTCTTCAGCTTATAGCCTATCTCTAGGACTCACACAAAGATAAATACATTATCAACAAACCCTCTGAATACCATAGGTCCTTCTTAAGCTGCATAAAATCGTCTAATTTTTGCCAGAATCAAAGGTAAAAAAGTGTGATGGTGCTAAAGGGGTTAAGGAAACCATACTGGTGATCTGAAAGTAGATTATAGGAAGGTAGATGCTTAAGACATTTTGAATTAAGAATAGTTATACAAACTTTAGAGATGCAAATTATGAGAGCAATTGTGCTATAATGGAAAGGTGGAGAGTGGTCACTCTTCTATGCGACAGGTTGAATGAGAGCAAGCTTCCAGCAAGAAGGAAAGACGTTAGAGGAAAGACAGAGACAAAAGAGTTTGCTTAGGCAGGGAGTCAGCATGGAAGAACAGTTTTGGAGTACACCAGGAGGAATACCATCCGGGCCGTATGCCTTCTTAGTATTAAGCCACCACCACCCTTGGGAATCCGAGGCAGGGTGTGTTTTTGCCTTCACGTTATTGTTTTATGTATATAATGTTATTTTTATTTTTGCAAAGTTAATGTAGTATGTAATGTGTTTGTGTTATAACATACTAATTGGAAAATAAGGTGTTTTGAAGGGCACACTGGGTTGCCCACAATACTGCTGAGTGCATGGAAAGGATCAGCAAGAGAGGCCAGGTGGTGAAACAGGAGTTCCAGCTATCCTTATCAATCATCTGTAGCATTCCCAGGGAGTACCGCCCTGTTCGGCTGGTGCCTACAGCTTCCTCCTGACCCACAATATTCAATATAAATCCATGAGCAATATCACCAAATTTACGGAAGCGATACCTGGCTCAACTTTTTATTTTGGGGGTAGTCGTAGTGGCGAAGATGTTATACAATCCTAAAGACCAACCCCAGGATGTAATCTCTGTCGGGATGTTTGGGTCGGGTCTTGAAACATCCTACAACTCTCGGATAATGACTGACTGCCCTTTCTATCTGAAGAGCTACTGAGATTGAAGGTTGACATCTCAGCCCTCTCTGGAGGTGAGATGACCTGGTATCAGCGAGACCAGTAGTGCAGATTATACGCATACATAATATTGGTCTGGCTGTGGCAATGGTGCCCGTCTTGAGGGGGGTGGCGGGGGTAATCTCATCCTCTCTAATTTCCTCAGTGATGGGCTTTACTCCAGTAGATGAACATATAATGTTGGTGAGACTGAAGCACAGTTTATTTTTCATGTATCTTATTGCAGTGTAGGTGTAGCCTATCTATGCTACACTCGACTCTATTGTGGACCCATACCACACTCGTGACATGGGTGATTTCAATGCAGTTACTGAGGACGAAATCAGAGATGTTAGGAAGGTACAATATGAATGATCTCTCAACATGGAGCTTGAATGGAATAGAGAGCAGCTCAGTAATGAAAAGTCAGTACCCACCCCTATCACCCCGCCACAACATCCTTTGAGAGCCTCGGCTGCTGTGAGCAGCGCAAGGAATAAAATGAAAACAGAACAGCTGCTGAATGATCTGGTTTTGTCGCCGAGACGATAAAAGCCTCAGGAGACATAGGAGTGAAATTGGTCACTGAGCTGATCAACTTCATTATTAGAGAGGAGAGAATCCCAGATGTTTGGCATAAAAATGTAATAGTAAATATATATAAGGGTAGGGGGATTCCTCAAATTGGGGTCTGAAAATGCTTGATCAAGTCATGAAAGTCAGTCAGAATATCTTTGAAGGTATGATTAGGGAAAGCATATACAGTAAATTGATGGTATCCAGTTCGGTTTCCTGTTAGGGTGTGGTGCAATCGATGAGATCTTCAAAGTCTGGTAGCCTCAGGAGAGATATTTACATACAGCCTACAGTAGAGAGGGATCTGTTTGTAGATCTGGAAAAGGCATTTGAAAGGGTGCCCAGGATTCTTTTGCAGTGAGCTATGCGAAAACTTGGCATAGAGGAGTGGCTAGTGCGTGTGATAATCAAGATCTACGAGGACTCACAAACAGCAGAGAAGGTGAAAGGTGTACTGAGTGAGTGTTCAGTTTACGTTATAGTCTACCGAGGCTTTGTCTTAAGCCCTCTCTTCTTTGTTATGGCTCTGGAGGCACTATCTATAAATGTTATAACTCTGCTCCCTTGGGAACTGCTATATGCAGATCACCTAGTTGTTAAAGTAGATACTGTGCAGGATGCTAATGCCAAATTCAGAAGATGGAGAGAGGACATGTCAATTAAACGATTAAGAGTAAATATAAACAAAACCACAGTAGATTAAGGTGTGGAAATGTAGAGAAAAGTGGTTTCTACCCATGTGCAGTGGGCATGAAAGGGGTGGGTACAGACTTATTCAGTGTAGTGTCTGTAAATGCGGGGTACACCATGGGAAAAAACACTGTACTAGAATAAAAGGACCTCTGCTGAGGATGAAGTCTGAATTTGAGAAATTTGCATGTACCGGTATAGTATGCAAAGTTGAGCTTCTGTTGAATGATCGGCTCAAGAGTGTGAACTTTGGCAATAAGTTGCTAGAGATGGTGGAAAGGTTATGCTACTTGGGGAATACAATTTCTGCTGGTGTTGGTGCCAGGGCTGCCACTATCGCCATAAATAAATGAGGAAACTTCAGAGAACTGCTGCCAATTTTCACCATGAGAAGACACCCACTCCCCTTAAAGGGAAAGGTATACATTTAATTTATTAGAAGTGTAATGACCAATATTTCAGAAACGTGGCCTGTCAAAGCGGATGATATCAACAGAATGGAACATAGCGAGATGAGAAAGGTGAGATGGATATGCGGGGCCAAACTGCAAGATAGGCTATCTAGTGAAGATCTGAGGAGATGGTTAGGTATCAAGAGTAACAATGATGAGATGCATGCAAGTAGGCTTGAATGGTTTGAGCAAGTGGAAAGGAAGAATGAACTTAGCTGGGTGAATGTGGATGGAGCTGCACCAAGGGGTAGACCTATAAAGACATGGGATCAGACTATACATATTTATTTTGAATTGATAAGCCTGATAAGTGAGGCAGCTCTGTACAGGAGTGTCTGGAATACTGCCATTAGGATGTGTGACTAAAACCGCATTTCGTGTGGAGCACTCGGTCTTTAATTAAATTCATGAATGTATGTATGTGTGAGTGTATTAATGGCACTGACAAGGTTGGCTATGAAAACTAGGTACTAATAGCTCTGTTAATAGGAATGTCAATAGTACTCTCTTCCTGAACTTCGCAAGGTCCAGTAGATTGAGATTTGCGGGATCCTGGTTTCAGATACCTATAGAACATGGTTTGACTTGGTATTCCAATGCTGTCAATTCTATGAAAGATATTAAACCCATTTTTGTAGATACTCGTAAAAGGATCCATTAGAACTGCAGGGTGTGCACTGTGCAGGAGTGCTGAGTTCTTTGCTACCAAGCATAGGCTTATTATTGCTACTCTAAGGCTGTGCCTCAAAATTAGAAAAATCTCAACATGTTATCTGCAATATTTTAATCTTGAGAAGTTGAAGGATAGGAAGTATGGAGGGAGATACAATTACTATCTCATTAACTAAGAATATTGATTCGAATAATGTGTTAACAATATTTATAATATATGGTACAGATAATAATTGTATCAATTGGCCTAATGGTTGATATCGATATTCATTTTGGAACAAGTTCTAGTAAGGGTGTGCAACATATGTCTAATTTTATTTTTATTTGCGAAGTATGAGAGAATGAAAGTGTACTAAGAGCGTAAACGAAATATGAAAGTTTATTAGGATAGTAGGAAACAGGCTAACATGTAAAAAGTCGAACTGGAAAACTAAGAAGAGGATCAATTAGTAGTAATGATTGCTTGGAGGCTTAGCTTAGTACCTACGATTTTCAACAAGATGGCAGTAGCATAATTATAACTTGGTAATGTAGTTAAAGTCTATTAAGTGTGCTGACAGTGCTATTCACTTGACTTGAATAGGTAACTATTACTCAGTTTAAGTGGAATGAACTTTGGGTAGTAGGCAATAGATAATTCGATCACTGCATTATACTAACAATACCGATTGTGGACAATGACTCAAAGAATGGAATAAATCAAATTGAGAAATGCATGGGAGAAGAACCAAAAATTATATTGTATAAGTAAGCAGTTGTGTGTAGAATATGAATAAAGATACATTAGTGTTTAGACTGAATTAGAAAGCTAGCTTGGCTATGATATCATGTAGTTGGGTAGCATGAATCACAAATAATATAAATTTCCGGTTTAGTTAAGGGAGAGGTGGTTGATTTTTTGGACCCCTCCCTCATGTTTAGCCCCCTGAGTTTGAGATACTAAGACGTTCGCTTCATTAGTTTATCGATGTTATAACCTTTTGCCCCATTTGTCTATTATAAGACCTTTCGTGCCATTTATGTGTCGATGTTTTCCTGGCGAGCGATAGCAAGACTGCAATTTTAAAAAAAAACAGAAAACATTTACAAATTTATCTTGAAAGGGGATCTAGGGGATGTTCGTATAAGATTGATAGAGGTTTAGCTAGGACACTAGAAAATAGATTAATAAATCTATAAATAAACCTAAAAATAACTACTAACCCATAATGACTGACGTGCACAAAAGTTGTTAGGAAGAAGTTGGGGCGTGGAACTTGTCAATTTGATAACACTAAAGTCGCCAGTTACTGAATCTTTGAAGTTTGTCTCAAAACACAAAAGTTGTTTTTACTTTTATCACTTACTTGAAATTCTACTTTTTGGCTTTTGTGGTACATACAATGGAGTATAAGGCCAATAACATAAAGTAAGCAGCAGCAACTCACACGTCTGTGTGTCACATGTCTGGTTTCTTCATATTTATGGATAGTGGTTCGACTAAAACAAAACCTCCGGATGAATTAAACTGCAGACCATAACTCAAATATTTGGCAGGGAATACCACTGATAACAGTTCACAATAATTGAAGTTTAAACAAATGGTGAGACATGGTTATTAACATGTGAACTTTCTAAGTCAATGTGTGTGACAAGATTTATCTGTGGTGGATATGTCGATTCTCATGTGACCTTCAGTAATGACAACAGATAAGGCATGGCAAATATGTGCACTATCGAATACATTATGACAATTGTATGACAGAGTTAGTATGTGATGGGTATGTAGATAGTCTTGCATGAACTTGCAGAATTAATTAATGATAATACATACCTGTTATGGGACTATAGATGCTTAGTGTGAGACAGTCCTCGCTCTGATTGTTGAGGAAGGGTGTGACCATCCGCAGGAACTCGGCTCTGGCCCTGGGCATCAGATTTTCGTCAGGGTGGGGTAGCAGCTGAGGGCAAACCTGGGGAGGCATGGAGGCATCTCTAACACCATCCCAGGGAGTGGGGGTGTTAGTCGGGGTGAAGCGGCCCTCCTCTGTTGGTGGACTGGCATAGGGCACCCCAAGAAAAGCCTCTACATCCCCCAGCAGGTTTCCAAGAGGACGAATGACGCCCTGCACTTTTCCATATTTGGTGGTAACAACACGGGTCTTGGTAGCGGTGGAGACCCATGGCACTGGCCACGCTGAGCCCAACACAACCAGCCACACCCACACCCACAGGTTCATTCCACCATAACACCTACACCATCCCAACCCACCTACCCTCACATCCCAGGCATAAATCTTTGATGACCAGACAATGGTAGTAAAAAGACCAGTTCTCAAGCAGTCCTCGAGAAGTATAATGTGGGTAGAGAAGAGGGGGTTCTCTGTTCTCACCGTCACCAGTTCCTTGCCATACCTGCTGGTAATGATAATTATAGATAACTTTGTATTATGCCACGTCTTCTGGTGTGGCACAATGACATAGCATACACTATAATGGACTTTTCAATTCAATCATTAGCTTTACTGCTGCATAATTATCGGATACTTATCATAAATCATTCAAACAATAGGCTCCAACTCAGTAGTGGCACATAAACCTCCAATCCTGGAGATTTTTTTATAGTTGATGATACTGGTTTCAAGTCATCTTATCATAGTAACTCTGAACATGGCCAGTTACCTTTCCTCATAGGCTAAGTCTTATCTTCTCCACCAATTTAATGAAGATCCGTGACACTGATCTGCTGCACAGTTATCGACAGTGCCTCATCCTCGGAATTCATGCTTGGACAACATAGTGGCTCTTCATGCAATGCTTTAAGGGGGGATAGTTCATACTTTTGTACTACTAAATGACACACAACGTCTTAATATTGACGAACAAAAATGGCGAAAGGTCTTAAAATCGCCAAACTAATGGGCCGAACGTTTTAAAATTTGAAAACTAAATGGGTTAAGCATGAGGGAGAAGGGGGGCCAGAAAAAAAGATCATCCTCCCTTAAGAGTTTGGTATGGGAATCTCTAACCAGGTTAACTGCCTTATCTGTAAACTCCAGGTCTCCACAGAGGCTCTGTTTGACTGTCAGTACTAATAGCAAATATGTGCAATTGTTAAAATGTGAAGGTGCTGGAATAAATTCCGGTCTTACTCCTAGATTCACAAAGGAAATGGGGGTCTTTCGTTCAATACACATTGCTGCATTTTGCCTGTTAATAGTCAAGACAGCAGAGTACTATGCGACTGACCACCATGTTTGTTTTCCAGGAGCATATAATTTGTCTTAGTCAATGCAATGCATCCAAAACACATTTGAAATCAATATAAACTACAAACAGTCAGCTTTCCACGAGAACCTGTAATGCTGGAATGGTGTATGACAGTCAGTGAAATGGGTAAGATGCCAATGGTGGTGGTGAACATTGAAATCACCTAAGATTTATATTTCTGCTAAAGGAGAGTTGGATAGAATGTATTCCACTTTAAAAGTTAAAAAGTAAAAGATTTTTGGATATTCAATATAATTAGGGGAAAGATATACAGCACAGAAATATTTAGTTTGAGAGTGACAAGAAAGTTTTAGCCAGAGTGTTGAAAATTCAGAAGAATCAAGGTTGGAAATACGAGAGAAAGCAAGATTGTTGCGCACATATACGCAACATCAACCTTTGGCTTGAAACTGAGATTAGAGATTGTAGGAGTATACAGAGAAAGGTTTATAGTCAGAAGCCCAAGACAACTGGATTCGGTGAGAAAAAAAACAGTGTTGGCAGGGGAGAGGTGATGTTCAACAGAGTGGAAGTTAATGGATAGGTCACGAATGTTGCAGAAATTGATAGTCAGAGAGGAATATAGCAGTCCAGAGCATGTTGACGGGTCGACAACAGGGGCCGGTCCACTGGGCGCATTTCTGGTCCCCCCCACCTTCCCCTGGGGATTCCGAGGTGGGTTGTTGATCTGCGCTTCTTTGTTATAAATTTTGAAAAAGTTATTGTAGTATATAGGGTGTTTGTAGTATAGTGTGTTGATAGAGAGAGCGGGTGTTTTGGAGGGCAAACTGAGTTGCCCTCTATTTTAGTGAGGCATGTAAATGATCAGCAAAGGAGGCCAGGTGATGAAGCAGGAGTTCCAGTTGTCCTTATCCACCACCTGTAGCACTCCCAGGGAGTACCGCCTTGTTCGGCTGGTGCCTACAGTCTCATTGCATGATAGGGTGGTAATCCTGATAATGACATATGGGAGTGAAGAATGCATGTTGTTCGAGAGGCACAAATCAAGAGTGAGAAGAGTGGAAATTAATTATTTGAAAAGTACGTGTGGAGTTATATGGATAGACGGACGAATAAGGAACTATGAGAGCAGTGTGGTGTGGATGTGGATGTGCAGGAAAAAGTGTTAAGGAACAACTTGACATGGGTTGGCCATGTGGAACGTATAGAAAGCGAAAGAGTAACTAAGAGAGTGTTAACCCCTACTGTACCATAGGGTACTACCATAAAAGTCCCCCCCAGTCCCAAGCAATGTGGCCAAAATGGCAAGATATAACAACCTCCCACCTCAAAAGATGAAGGAATAATGCCTCTCCCAGCCTCTAGAGGCTTAGATATATGCTGAGAAGTGTTGCCAATTCTAGAGCAGTGCTCAAACAGTCGTGGTACCAGGCACTGCCTGATACTGGCAGTTACAAGGATCGTATATTACCGACGGCTCTCTGCCGTCGCTGAAACTGGGGAGTGATTTATCTACTGACGGCTCTCTGCCGTCGCTGGTACTGAACGGGTTAAAGAGTGAGGTGAAACGACAGAGAGGGAGAGGCTGACTGAGAGTGAGGTGGAAGGATGGGGTCGAGAGGTATACAAGTGAAAGCGGTGTTGGATGGGAGAAGGGGCGTCGGCTGACAGGGGGCAGAGGTGCATAGGGGTGATTCATTCGTGGTCACCCTTTTGGGATCATGGCGTCTGGCAATAGATAGATAGATTAAAGTAGAACCACTTTATAATATCGCTGATAGAATAATCTTTAACTCTTGTTGCAGCAGGTTCCATAGAGAAGAATTTGCCCAGGCAAACAATTTTTCCAAGTGCCATATCCATAGCTCTGAGCGAATTAGATCCAGTTCCATTGAAAAGTTTGGGTCAAACATCTCCCTCCAATTACACAAATATTAGCCCAGTCCTTGTTGATTTCCAGTTTCTAATACATCTCTTTGTTGTACACACATACTTCCTCAACCAATGCAAAAAACACATTGATATGCCTATGAGTGGCAAGCTTAGAACCTCCTGGAATCATCTAGCAACAATCTGGGCAGGTTGGTGAAACTAACTCAGCCGGTAATACCAATGCATATACAGTATATACATCGCCCGCAGTGTAGGCCTTTTATTACATAGGACGTATATGTACATCGGCCGCAGTGAAAGGGTTAAAAGCCGGGTTTTAGTTCGCAAACGATCATAACTAATTGGTATAATGGAGGTATTTAATGGAATTCAAAGTTGTTTAATCTTTACTTTCAAATGGTCTTGTTTGCCAAGTCTTTACAGTTGACTCAAGCAGTTCCTTTAACAGTATCTGGTGCAACGTTTTGGGGGTTATTATGGTATTTTGTGTCATTATTGTTGAGGGTTTTAATGTGTTTTGCCATTTTCGAACAATGTATTTATATGTTATTCCCTAGACTTATAAAAAACGCCTCTCCAGACCCCCATCAAACTACAAAAACGTCCCCCAGACCTCTTTCAAGTATAATATGTACATTTTTCGGTAGAACAATGTGCCGACCAAAGTTCGGTTTCTCCCAAGTTATTGGCTCGCTACCGCACGCCCAGGAAATATCGACACCTTATTAGGTTGAAGCGTCATATAATCCCCAAGCTAATGAGGTGAAACGTTTTAATACATTATCTATTGGAGTAAAACAGGGCGTTTCCAAAAAGACCCGTCCTACACCAAACAGGTTTAACCCACATCATATACAAACTGCTTATCATCAGCTTATAATTGTAATTTTGAAGTGATTGCTAATCCTAGTAGCAATTTCTTGAGCTATTATAATAATGTGTTAAACAATATTTTGTTTACAAAAGTTAATACATAAGGTGTTTGATAAAGGAATATTTTGAACCAACTATACCACTAACATCAAAACCCAAGTTGGACAATTAAGTGTTTCCTGCTGAACTATGGAGGAGAACCTGTAACTAAAAGCCCCATAGTTACCAGACTCTGCAGAGCGATGCATATGAATTTTAACTGTATTTGGTTTGAGGGGGATCGTTCTCTCCATTAGCTTAGATATTTTAAGATGTTTCACCTCATTAGTTTGGCTACAATAAAATTGTTCACACCATTCAGGTGTCATATATTTTCTGAGCGAGCGACAGCGAGCCTGTAATTTAGAAATAATTGGCCTCTGTCAGGAATATTATACTATTGAAAAATGCACAAATTTAGATTGAAGGAGGTCTGGGTGGGCATTGTTTAGTCTGAAGAAGTCTGGGAAGGCGTTTTTGTTAGCTTATGGGACAAACTAAAATACGTTGCTCGGAAAAGCCAAAAGCAAACAAAATCCTCATTAATAAAAGACATTAAAATAACAAACCCAAGTGGGACCAAATAGTGTTTAGCTACGAGTATGAAGTGGAGGTTATGTGGAGTGTGCCTTTGTCAGTTTCTGTTTCTCTAGCTTCCATTCGTTATTTCCTTATGACCTTTAATACACGAATAGTATGTATATTTATTTTTAACAAAAATGTATCTCAAAGTTATACATCAGGCGTAGGTGAGGGCAAAAAATCAATATTATCATAGTTTGTAAGCTCAGCTGACCACTCTTAGAAACCCTATTCTATTACTCAATCCATTAACCCAGTCATTCAGTATACACATATATATATATCTCAACAGTTGGCTGCGTGCATTCCAAACTATTGATCCTTGACTCTAAGAGTTGGCTGTATATACGACTCAAACTCTCTAAAACCTATTAATTCACCAAATTCGAGCATTATTGTTTGACAAATATATTATATTATATATATATATATATATATATATATATATATATATATATATATATATAATTATATATATATTCATTTTGTTTTTGTCAAGAACACACACTTCACTCCATCATATTATTATGTTCCTTCCAACAACCAACTATACTCCTAAAATCGATTAATGAAATTTACAAACACATGTGGCAGTCCGTGGATTCGAATCCAGGATGCTCACACCGAAAATCAACACCTTATGCATCGCACCACGTATATTAATTTAATAGAGGTATCCAATTCATTCCTTAGGTATCTTAACGGTGTGACCTATGATGCTGGTTCATTATGTATTGACAAGCGAATACTTACATACAGCACTTCAGGATTTTGGAATACAATATACTATATAATGTATGTGTTCTGTAAATAATGCCCTTATTGCTAACGCATTCTAACATGATTTTCCAGTTATTACTATTCAAATATGCTTATTATTCATTAAGTTGTATAATGATTATGCAAATTTTACAGTGCAATCTTCTCTGCAACAAATCTACAACCTCACCATTCTCATTACGTTTTTGATAGTTATTATAGCCAAACATACTACTGGTCTGCCTGTGGCAATGGTGCTCTCCAAACTATTGCAATGTCTGCCCTAATTTCCAGTTTCGAGGGTTCAAACTGTTGACGAGTGAATGCTGCTGGTGAGAAAAAAGCACTTGATGGGCTTCATTTATCTTGTTGTACTGCATGTTACTACCAAGATGAGTACCTTAGAAGAAAAATAATTGCTTTACACCAAACTCGAATTTTGTTGAATAGTGCCACCCATGGGACACATTATTTGTCCTTGGGGACTTCAATACAGTTACTGGCACAGATACAGCTGGCTTCGCGTTCCTCATGGCTCTTGTACTAGTAATGTCAACAGTTCTCCCTTCCTGAATTTCAGAAGATCCAAGAAGTTAAGGATTGTGGGGTTCTGCTTTCAAAGACCAGATCCACACCACTGGACTTGGTACTCCAATGCATGTGGTGTGGCTAAGGAGATTGATCATAATTATACTCATATTCACTCACTGAAGGTTCCTCCGGAACTGCAGGGTCATTAGGATTGCTGAGGTCTTTTCTACCGACAACAGGTTTGTTGTTGCTGCACTGAAGCTACAATACAAAACCAGACAAATCTCAAAATATTATCCTCCAGGGTCTCATCTTGAGAGGGTTAAGGATGAGGGGTGTGTAAGAAAGTATGCAGTGGCAGTCTCAAACCAATTTGAAGCTCTTGGCTCCCTGGAGGACCCTGTAGAAAGAAACTTTAAACATGGGACCCTGTCGACAGCTGATGAATGCAATAAAGCAAAACTGAGGTTTCCTATCGAGCGAGATGCTGGGCATAATAGAAGAGAGTCATGCTGCCAGATTGGATGGAGATCTGGGTCAGCACAGAGCTCTATTTTGCAGAGCGAGAACTTCCCTGAGGAGAGACAAAGAGAGGTATGTCAGAGGAATCGCTGATGAGGTTGAGGGGTATTTCTCTGTAAATGACCTTCAAGCTGCTCACCGAGCTCTGAAGAAAGTCTGCTCAAAACCTAAACCCCAAATTAGTTCAGTTTGGATTGCGGATAGCCACCTCACATTGGGTGATGATAAGTGCAAATCTTGCTGGGCTGAGTGCTTCAAGTAGTTGTACATGGCCAGTTATCTAATGAACAGCTTCATCCAGTGGACGTCCTATCAACAGTCCTGGATCTGCAAGTTAGTGAAGACCCACCCTCCCTTGCCGAGGCTGTGGCTAAGCTGAAGGGTTGGGAGCCTTCATATATTTGTGGCATTCCTGGAAAACTATTGACACCTGGGGGCGAATGGAAACTGAACAAGGGGTCTGGTCACCCCTATATGAAAAGGGAAAGGGGACCATCAGGACTGCGATAACTGCTGGGGTATCACACTGCTTAGTGCCCCAGGCAAAGTCTTTACCCATATTCTACTCATGCGAATTTGAGGCCACCTGCTGAAGGAGCTAAGACCTGAACAATTTAGATTTACACCCAGAAACCAACAATTGAACGGATTCTGGCGCTCCGGGTTCTCGTGGAACACCGTCTTGAGTTTCATAAAAGGCAGCTTTCAGTTTATGTTGATCTCAAGAAACCATTTGACTAAGTGCACCGAGAGATACTCTAGGAGCTACTACGGCTACGCGGAATCCCTGTGGCGACTATTGAACTGGTGTCTGGACTTAACACAGGAACAGAGAGTGTTGTCAATTGTGATGAGGGAGCATCCTCCTTCTTTCCTTTGAATTCAGGTGTGAGACAGGGGTGTGTTCTACCACCTACAATTTTCAACACTTATTGGTTACTGGACTGGACAATTGGGCAGAGTCGCTGTGGAGTAGACATCAGCAATTTCAACATCACCAATCTTCATTTTGCAGATGATGCAGTGATCCAAGTAGAAACGTTGGATGTTCTCAGATTCGCCCTCGAGACACAACACGAGGAGTCTGTGCCGCTGGGTTTTAAAGTCTCTTAAATTAAGGGCAAAGTCCAAGCATTTGGTGACATTAGATGATGCATTTCAATCTTGTCATGCATTTGATCAGGATTTACAGATCTTGGATAAATTTAGTTATCTTGGTAGCGTGATCCTCCATAAAGGTGGTTAGTCGGGCAACGGTGCCAATCATCGCCTCGGCTTAACATATGGGTTATGGATTCACTCAACAAAAGTATATACCATTGTTGATATCTGTGCAGAAGGACAAAGCTGTGGATATTCAAGACACTGGTGCACCCTGTTATTTTATATGGATATGAGTCATGGACACTTAAGAGTGAGTTAAAGAAACGCATCAACTCCTTTGGTATTAAATGTCTTGTTAAGTCGTAGGTTATTGATGGCATACCTACATCTCAAACCAGCGACGACTCTGTGCAACTGATGCAAAATATATTAGTTACATGGTCTGTGAATGCCAGCTGTGTTTATATGGAAATGTAGTTCACCTCCTTGAAGCTGAGCCTGCTCACCAGGTGGTATGTAGGCTATAGAGGACAACCCTGAGTGGAGGAGGCGTAGTGGAAGACCTTGGCTGAGGCAAATCGACCAATCTTGTAATAGGATAATTGATATGAGCTGGGCAGATGCCTGAAGTCTAGCCCGAGGGCATTCCCGGAGTGGAGTCGGAGGGTGAGGGCATCTACGCTCGTTCATGGTGTTTGCCCACCTTAATTGATTGAAAACCAAACATGCAAATGGATTCTCAATAATATGAATATTTAATCCGACGTCTTGGGTGTTGTGTGTATTTGTGTTGGTGTGTGTCTTTACTATTATTGTTTTTTTTTTAATATAGTTTTGCCAGATTTTAGCTATTTATTATAGGTTTGCCTCCTAAAAAATAAATAAATACCAAAAATAACACCTCTCCAAACTCCCTTTGTCTAAAAGCTGCTCCCCGAAGCCCCTTCAAGGTAATTTCGTACATTTTTGCGGTAGAGAACAAAAAAAAATCCCAGAAGGTTGGTTTCTCATACTTGCAGGATTGCTCTTACCCGCCCTGAAAGAAATCGACACCTGTTGAGTGTGATATTTTATATAATCGCCAAACAGTTGGAGCGAAATCCTTTTAATTCGCCAAACTAATAGGGTGTAACATGAGGTTC
Source organism: Paralithodes platypus (assembly GCA_032716605.1). NCBI lineage: Eukaryota > Metazoa > Arthropoda > Malacostraca > Decapoda > Lithodidae > Paralithodes > Paralithodes platypus. The sequence continues at coordinate 6,068,874 of CM064538.1, read as the reverse complement.
GAAAAAGACCACCTTCTTATTAAATAGGGTTATATGTGAGGTAAGGGTATTAAAGCAACTAATTGAGAACTAATGTTGGTGTAGGCTATTTCGTTCGTCTATGTGCCATCGTTAAGGAATATAGTACGCAATGTAATACGGTTATTGCAACTCATTACTCTCATAGCTCTTAGATATTCATGTGGTAAGGTAAGGGGGGGAACCTACAGCCAGCACACAAGTCATTATCCCAGTAATTATCAATCACGCAAATAATGTATCCCTCACAGTATATGATGACGTGTAACTCCATTAATGTATCCCTCACAGTATATGGTGACGTGTAACTCCATTAATGTATCCCTTACAGTATATGATGACGTGTAACTCCATTAATGTATCCCTTACAGTATATGATGACGTGTAACTCCATTAATGTATCCCTCACAGTATATGATGATATGATGACGTGTAACTCCATTAATGTATCCCTTACAGTATATGATGACGTGTAACTCCATTAATGTATCCCTCACAGTATATGATGACGTGTAACTCCATTAATGTATCCCTCACAGTATATGATGACGTGTAACTCCATTAATTGTTGGCTACAAGTTGACGAATGTATGCAGCTTAGGACAGATTTGGGGTTCTTGGAGGGTAAAATGATATAGCTTTTACCCTTCCGTAGCCGAGGACTCCTTCCTGGGCTATATATATTTGCCTTGTCTTATAAAGATAATAATGAAAAGTATACCACGATACTGAAGTAGTTACCGGTACTGTCTTCGTTTTCGTTGGAATGGGTAATTTAAATAAAGGTAAATGCCTAGGTGGTTAAATTCTTGTTAAAGGGGCCAACCTCGTTTTCTTTGTTCTCTCTCTCTCTCTCTCTCTCTCTCTCTCTCTCTCTCTGGGTTGTACCCATTCGGCCCTGTTCAGCCTACTGTTTAAAGACGTTTATCCCAATCCAGGTGATGATTTTTTCCCGCATATTTTTAATAATGTTCTGACAGCAGGTTAAATTTGTACATTTTTCGATAGAAAAATGTTTCCGGCGTAGCCGTATGTCTCCATACAATGCTGGCTCACTATTGTTCGCCAGGAATAAATCGGCACCTGAATGGGTATAAACATCTTAGAACAGTAGGCTGAATGGGACCGAATGGATACAAGTCAGAGAATGCGAGGAAATGAGAGAAAAAAAAGTCAACCCCCCCCCCCCCCCCTTAAGTCAAATTCAAGAGTTTACTGACAATTTGGCGCATGAATTGTTTAATTTGAAGTAACCATCACTTTTCCCGGACTGTCATCACGTGTTTCAATAGACCTGAGTTATACCCTGTTTCAAATAGGTAGTCAAGAAATTGTGAACCTTAACCTCTGTAAGTAAAAAAGGGGTAGAGCAAATGGGCTGTACTTATCAACACCTATTCCCTGGCTGACCCTTCCCAAATGGTAGAAATATGAGATTTAGTGGTTAATTTAGTGGTTCGTGAGTTATAGAGGTTAATGTTCAAGAGTTTGTGCCTACTTACTTGGAACAGGTGTGTGCTAATACTGCCCCCTTTAACTCCTTCTGTACCAGTCAAGTCATTTTCAATGTTTTCTATCTGCATTTAGACGATTGTGTGCGGCTTAAAAACAATATGTGGTAGTAAAATGGGTTAACCTTTTTGTCGATTTTTCATTTATTAATTATTTTGTTCTAGTTTCCTCTCTACACCTCCATCAAACTTTAAAAACACATCCATTATATCCCCCTTCTAGATTAAATTGTACATTTTTTCGGTAGAAAAATGTCTTGGCCGAAGGTCTTTTCTAACAAAATTACAGGCTCACTATCGTTCGCCAGGAAAAAAATTGACACCTAAATATCACGAAAGGTCTAAATATTGACAAGGAAATGGGGCGGTAGGTCCTAAAATCGAAAAATTATTGGAGCAAACATCTCAAAATCTGAAAACTAATGGGGCTTAACATGAGGGAGAAGGGGATCTAGAAAAACGACCCGTGGCCCCTTAAGTGAGATTTAGTTCGAAGCCTGTTAATTGCTGGAGGCCCTTTTTAAACTGAATAAAAACATTTAATAGTAGGCAAAGTAACGTTCAAAGGACGCTAACGCTCGCCAGGAAAAATGAACACCTAAAAGGCACGAAACATCTTAATATTGACAACAAAAATGAGGTGAAAGGTCTCAACATCGCCAAACTAACGGAACGAACGTCTTAAAACCTCAAAACTAATATGCTAGACATGAGGGAGATGGGGGTCCAGAAAAAGCGAGTACGTATAACCCCTTAACCACAACATTATGGTGAGAAAAATACGGGTTCCGTATGGGAGGTGAGTCGTAGATTGGACGAGTAAGTAATGTTGAGGGGGTACTATACTCGCATTTTTTTTCTGGACCTCCTTCTCTCTGTGTTTACCATATTAGTTTTGAGATTTTAAGACGTTCGTTCCGTTAGGTTGGCGATTTTGAGACCTTTCGCCTCATTTTTGTTTTGTCAATACTAACACCTTTCGTGCCCTTTAGGTCCCCTAGGTGCCCTTTAGATCCCCTAGGTGCCCTTTAGGTCCCCTAGGTGCCCTTTAGGTCCCCTAGGTGCCCTGTAGGTCCCCTAGGTGCCCTGTAGGTCCCCTAGGTGCCCTTTAGGTCCCCTAGGTGCCCTTTAGATCCCCTAGGTGCCCTGTAGGTCCCCTAGGTGCCCTGTAGGTCCCCTAGGTGCCCTTTAGGTCCCCTAGGTGCCCTTTAGATTCCCTAGGTGCCCTTTAGGTCCCCTAGGTGCCCTTTAGGTCCCCTAGGTGCCCTTTAGGTCCCCTAGGTGCCCTTTAGGACCCCTAGGTGCCCTTTAGATCCCCTAGGTGCCCTTTAGGTCCCCTAGGTGCCCTTCTGGAAAAGGAAATCTTTAAGAGGGGTCACCGGCTTTTTGTTTTAATCTTTCTCTCTTTTTCTCTCTTTCTCTGGCTTGTATCCATTCGGCCCCATTCAGTCAACTGCTTTAAGACGTTTATCCTGGCGAGCGATAGCGAGCCAACATTGTATGGAGAAATCCGGCTTCGCCGGAGAAATTTTTCTATCGAAAATGTACAAATTTTGCTTGCTGTCAAAACAAAAATATATATATGCTGGCTCGCTACCGCCAGGAAAATATTGACACCTGGATGGGGGTAAGCGCCTTAAAACAGTAGGCTGAATGGGGCCGAATGGATACAAGCCAAAGAGAGAGGGAGAGAAAGAGAAAAAAAGAAGCGAGGTGGGCTCCCTTAACAAGCGAGAGGCCCTGGAGAGCGATCAGCGATACACCACCACACACACTGAGCACTCTGGCACTATTGACTGTGCCACTGACGCCTTAGTCGGCCTCCAAGCTGAGCAGTGTTACACTCTACAGGGAACTCTGACTGCTTTTTTGGCCTATAAATTAAGTCATTCATAAATTCTTAGTTTCCTCGCTAGACATCCCTCTAACTTATAAAAACATCCCCCAGACCCCCCCCCCCCCTCAAGATAAATGTGTACATTTTTCGGTAGAAAAATATCCCAGCCGAAGGCCGGTTCCTCTTACAATTACAGGCTCACTATCGCTCGCCAGGAAAATAATCGACACCTAAATGGTATGATAGGTCTTAAAATTGACAACGAAACGGAGGTCAAGATATAAAGATCGCCAAACTAACGGGCCAAACGTCTTAAAATCTCAAAACTAGTGGGGCTAAACATGAGGGAAAAGAAGGTCCAGAAAAACGGTCTGTCTCCCCTTAAGAGAAAGGACCTGGAGAGCGATAAGCTACACACCACCACACACACTGAGCACTCTGGCACTACTGAGTCCGTGCCACTGACGCCTTAGTCGGCCTCCAAGCTGAGCAGTGTTGCAATCTATACAACTATAATCATGCAACCTTGTCTTAAAAACCGCTAGATTAAGATATATATTTACATTGTGGTATAGTAGACTTCGAAAGCCATTTTAAAGTAGATAATACTTATTTATACTTAAGCAATGTAAAAAACACTACATGTTTATCATCACCTAAAAGATTAACATTTGCTGCCTGTATATCGTTCGAAACAATTAGCACTGGTGTTTGCTTATGACTAGAATAACACCATTAACAATCAACATACGTGGTTTCCGACATTATTATTCGAGTCTGACAAACTTAAATGACTTCTTTCAAGATGTACAATAACAGAAAGGCGGTCTACATACGATTTGCCTATTTCCGTTGTAGCGTATGACACAGTCTGTCTCTAGCATCTCGACATACTATACGTATAAAGGCAGTTCTGTATTTTGTGTCCATAAATTTGAGCATCACCATAAATTAATCCCTGAAAATATAACGCATTTTACAGTTTATTCTGACTATTATTAGACAATTGTATTCAGCTTAGGAGGGATCTGTGTGAGTCAAAGTGTTAATTGAGATCGACTTACCTACTAGATTGCAAGAGGTCATTTTTAAACAGTATACACTCGTCTAGTCATGAATGAACTGGTAAAACGCGTCATTATCCTCAAAGGGTTAAATGACATAATTAATTATCTATTATGTACGATCAGTAATATGTATCAAACACGATATAATGATAAATATATTATATAACATAAGATTTCTTATTAATTACGAAAATTATGTAAAAGATGGATACAAATAGGCAATATACTGTATAATAAGGGGAGATGATCCACTTGTTGGTAGATTTTCTCATTTAGTCATTTTTTGTTTTTAGTTTCCTCCCTAGACCTCCATCAAACTTGATAAAAATATCCATTAGATCCCCCTTGTAGATTAGTTTATATATTTTTCAGTAGAAAAATGTCCCGGCCAAAGTCCGGTTCTTCCAAAATTACAGGCTCACTATCGGTTCGCCAGGAAAAACAATTGACACCTAAATAGCACGAAAGGTCTTAATATTGACAAATAAATGGGGCGAAACGTCTCAAAGAGATCTCTGAGAGAACCCTATGGAGATGGGAACTAGCCAACTACGTTAACTTCCGATAGCATTAGTGACTGGTTTGCAGGCATTGACACTTATCCCGAGAGCGATCTCTGTGGTGACACACACTACATTGCTGTGGCTCAACAGGAATGCTTCTGTTGTTCCAAAGTTTGAGGTGTTTACATTGTTACTATATTACCTTGTTATATATCCATCATCAAAATGATCTTCCTCGTTGACGGCTTGCCAACTTCGCCTATATTGGTGATCTTGTCTACCTTGATGATACTTTTGTGACCTTTGACGCTGACAAGTATTATTTTTTCGACTGAATGGATATCTAGGCTGCTCCTGCCTTCTTGGTGGTTGTTTGTCCTTATGATATTACAGAGGTTGTGTCATTTGTTCCATGTAGGGCTGTTGTGTTACTTGTTTCTGGTAAGCTCTAGGATTTTTTTTTTTCTTCAAAGACAGTGCTTTTCAGTTATTTTTTTTTTGTATTTATTATTTATTATCAGATGACTACCATATGCAAGATTCAACATTCTCCCCTAAGTGTATTAACCATTCTTCATCAATTGTGTTGTTGGGATTTTTTTTGTTTACTATATTCCAACTACTCCCTCTCGGGCATAGCCTGAGAGCCTGTACATTGAACGGCGAAGTTCGTGAGGTCTCGTTCTAGTCTAGGGAGTGAGACATGTGAAGCACTTTGGGATACAACCAGCCTCCGATATCTTGCTTCGTAAGATGAACGGGTGCACCCACGGCTCGAAGCAGCCACATCTCTGAAACTGCTTCGCTCCAGTGCTTCACTGTCTCACCACCTAGACTCGGACCCTCACAACAAGCTATTGTTTGAGTTTGAGTTTCTTGTATTCTATTTCGGTTTCATGGCAGGTCATTAACCCTTCCTCCCCGGGCTGTCTTACCAAATGACGGTCGCCCCTACCCGGGCGATATGGCTGAAAAACGTCTAGGCCTAGGTTACCTTATTTATGTTTATTTTCACTGCTAGAACTTTCCCACTCATCTATAATCGTAGTGCGGTTTTCAATCTGTATTTTGGCATTGAGTAGAGCTCTGTAAGTCAACTGGTTCAGTTGTGATGACGATTTCAGTGGAGCCAATATTGCAGAGATGTTGCCAATATGGGGGCTTTTTAGACACTAATTTCGTCATGACGTCAGAACAATAACATTGAGGAGTCTTCTCCTTCTTGTTTTCGGAGGTGCGGTGACGAACGGTTGGGTTTGTTGACATACGTCGTATGCACGGCGTTCGGACCAAGCTTAATTAGGCTATTAAGCTCATGCCTTAGATAAGGCATACCGGGTAGCGGCCCTTCTTTCGTGCTGTCCTTACCTAAGGCAGACCGGGTAGGAAGGGTTAATAATAATTTTGGCGTGAGAAAGCGTGATTCTAGTTGTTGTTAGCTCTTATCTTACTTTTTTCAATTATTGATATTAAGTCCTCTTTTGTTTGATCATGTAAATTGTCTGTGGTTAAATTGGTTGCTTTGTCAGGTTCAGTAATGTCTATATACTGTAGGTCATGGATGTATCATAACTATTAATCAAAGTTCTCAAATTGCTAGTTACTTTACACTAAAGAAAGTCATGTGTCATTAACCCTTTCAGTACCGGTGACGTGTTTGTTTACTTGATTGCAGGTACATTTAGAAGATTTTATGAAGCTCAGGAAGGATATGTGGTAGCTAAAAGGATTCATTGAGATAGTCTGCAGCCTTTTTATTGGTAGACGTCTGTCCTAAGCTGAATAAAATTGTCTAATATTTACCAAAATATAACAAAGAGGACATCACTGGTACTGTATGGGTTAAGACAAGCAGCATGCCAAATTTAGGGGCAGTTTTCTACTGTACATGTTTTGACCACCTCAGGTGATGCACGTTTCCCACAAATTGCACAGCAATGCTCTCTCACTCTCTCTCTCTTTTATTAAGTTGTATACAGGAAGGCCAGAAGAAGTCAGGATCAAGTCAATGAAAGTGAAATTATTATAAAGAAAGCAAAACAGAATGAAGAACTCAGGGTTGCAGCCCTTTGCAAAGAGAATTCTAAAACGTTCTTCAGCTATGTGAACAGTAAGAAGCCATTCAAAAGTAGCATTGGACCTCTAAAGGATCCAGTAGGCCAAATAGTATAAACTTCCGACACTGAAATAGTTAATCCCAAATTTCTTCAGTATTTACAAGGGAAACATCAGTGCCATGCCAAATCCAGGATTAGTGCATGAGGGGGAAGTTCTTAGCAGAATTAGATGGATCCTAGAGGAGGTAGCACAAATAATTGTCTAACTAAGTAGGTTCAAGTCATCTGGCCCACATTGTCTAACTAAGTAGGTTCAAGTCATCTGGCCCACATTGTCTAACTAAGTAGGTTCAAGTCATCTGGCCCACATTGCTTTCTTTCACGAGTTGTACGAAATGTGAGAAATTAAATTGCACCTTTCTTGGCAGAAGTCTTCCATAAATCACTAGAAACTGGAGAGGTCCCTGTAGACTGGGATCCAATGTAACTCCAATCTTTAAGAAATGGGATCATGAGTGCCCTAAGAAGTATTGACGACAAATTAGCCAGAACTCGCTCATATTAAAACATTTAGAAGGGATAATAATAGACAAGATGATTGACAATCTGGAAATCCATAACTTAATTACAGATTCCCAACATGGTTTCAGGTGACACTGATAATGTCTTACCAATTTGCTAGAACTTTTCCATGAAATGCTGAGTGAGTATAACACAAGTAGAGCCATAGCAGCTATCCTTAGTTATTCAAAGAGCTTTTGATGAAGTGCCGTAATGTAGGCTAACATCAAGATGAAGTGCACTGTGCACAAGGTATTAGTACAGATGTCACTAATTTAATAGAACATTTATTCACAGTAAGACAGCAATGGGTGGTTAATAATGGTGTTTCGTGTAAGTGGACACCAGTCTCTTCTGGAGTTCCACAGGTATCTGTCCTTGGCCCACTGCTGTTTATCATAAATGTCAACGACACCGATGTGTAAGATCTCCAAGTTTGCACATGACATTATACTTGCAATGAATGTGAAGGACCCTACAGGTGTTGAGCAACATAGGATGGATCCAAACAGACTGGGTGAATGGCCTGAGACATGGCAGATTTGGGTGTTCTGATTAGCAGTGACCTGAATATTAAAAAGTAGTGCATTGAAATACGAGGACTGTTTGAGAACTTTTGATCTGTTTCTGTTGGAAACACGCTGACTAAAAGGTCAACTCATTGAGGTTTTAATAACACTTCTGGGTTTAACGAAGTGGATTATAGCAAAATGTTTAGCCTCGATATAAATACAACATGCAAACATAGCTGGAAGTTAGAATAAAACCTTTGTAGACATAAGAAATGTTCTACCTGGAACAACTTCCCTCAGAAGTTGTAATAGTTCTTCAGTAAGAACAGTTTAAAAATTGAGTAGCTAGTAGTTGCACATTCTGCCACGAGTGTAGTGCGAGACACAATATCTCTCTTTCCATTTCGAGTATCTCCCCAGAATAGACCGCAAGGTCCTTGAGAAAAAAACTATTCTGTGTAATTAGCTTTCTCCCTCCCCTGAAATTCATTCACATGTATTTTTGTGCATCAACATCAGCCTTTTCATGCAGGCTCATTATACTTCTTTATCAGGACCCAATTTAGAACATGGACCGGTTGTTTGTTTAATTTAAAAATGTGTGTGTGCGTGTGTGTGTAACATAGCTAATATTTAGTGTCCTGGAGGTTAATGGATAAAATATCCCCTGTGATGTGCAATGAAATATGTACTCACATCTAAATTTTAAAAGACATATTTCCCTACTCACCAAAAACACTTCGTTTTAGAATGGAAATGTATATGTATTACCTTTTACCAGCCATATATAAAATACTTTATTGGTAACACCTGAATATGCCCTATCATATGGAAGATGGGCTTGTAAAGTAATAATGATAAGCACCTCGATTCATCATGTGTGGCGCAAGAGCCAGATTATATCATGGCAATATTGTGTTTTCTTGCTGTGAATGTGGGAAAGTCTCTACACGTATCATGATCTCCATTTTCGACTCTACAAACGCCCCAAACTCTCACTTGGCTGAAAGCAGTTTGAAAATCAACAGGCAAACACATTTGCTGAGCGAAGAGTATTCCCACCTTATGTAGATATATCGAAGGGTAAATGGTGTCGGTGATGTTCAGGTTGACTGTTAATACTCTATTATTCGCGTTGCAGCCTGGCTAATTCCAAAGTTTAGTCTAAACATTGACCATAATCATACTGTACAATAGGTGCACAAAATACATCTGGAGAAAAATGAGACAAGAGAGACAAGAGCCATATATTTTATGATCATATAATATATTTGTGTACATGTATCATTTAATAAAGGAAATATTTACCTTATGTAACACCTTACGAGCGGCCTAGGCGGTAATTTATATGTACCGCCCAGCGGGGTGTTTTTACCCTAAATAGGGTTGTTTACGTAATCATTTTCATGCCTAAATAAGACCCAGAGCGTAAAACAAGTATCTATCCCTGAAAGGGCATAAACAGAGCTTTCCAATGACACCCCAACCATCCTTGTACGACCACTGGTTTTCTTGCAACGATCGCGCAACACGAGTGCAAAAACCATGTAATTAGGTACTTTCCCTACATAATTCCCTGTGTAGCGAGTGTGATGGGGGATGGAAGGGTGGTTTTCACTTCAGTTGGCCCACCGCGGTGGTGGGCGGCGGTCATAGCCTTACTACGCTCCTCACACCGCTCAGCTCTCTCTCTCTGCAACATTACGTGTTGAAAATGGCACACGACATAAGTTGTGAACCGCCACTTAGTCCAAATTTATTTCACACGACATAAGTTGCGCGCCGCCAAAGAAGGGTTAAGACGCAGAAATAATAAGGTTGCACGAATATACAGTCTATTTACTATGAAGAGTCTAGAACTATTAGCTTCTCTTAACTGAAGGAGGATTAAAGTAAACGGGTTGTAATTTTCTACACTAATTTACGCTTTGTCTCTTCTCAAATAGAAAATACTGTATATTAGCTTATTGGATAACAAAAAAAACATCTGAGGAAGAGCACTTTATTGACAACGTTTCGCAGATGGCTTCATCAGGTCACTCAGTGACCTGATGAAGCTATCTGCGAAACGTTGTCAATAAAGTGCTCTTCCTCAGATGGTGTTTTTTATCCATTCTGTCTACTTTTCAAGTACCGCTCAATATATTAGCTTATTGTTGAAGTCCTTTTTAAGCAATGAGAGGTTGGGGTCGGTATTTTTAGATGTGCCATAATGAAAATACTACAATATAGATATATGTGTCAGTTTCTGTGATTTAGTATTGTTCATTAAATCGTTAAGTGGCAGTGGATGGTATATAATTATATTAACTCTTAAATGTTAATACAATATCTGTACACCACACCTTTCTTCTCGCCAGTTGTGTCCGCCAATCTCAAGTGTTCTTTAGAATGTTAAATGTCCGAGTTAAATAAACTTGGTATAGAAAATCGGTTCAACCACCAACAGGTGTAATATTAGTATGTTTGTTTAACTAATATTCTGTTAGCGTATGTTAGACTAGATTAGATGAGGTTATGGTAGTTGGCGTGGTCTGGATAATTTGGATTATAAAATACTAGGTGAGGTAAGATTATGTAAATATAATGCAGTCTCTAAGCAACCAACAACTGTAGAACACTGAAATACCGACAGATTAAAGCAAGAAAATATGAGAGTGATTGAGAATGAGCAAAACATAATTAAACTAATGTCATTAAAATACATTGCATTGTAATAACAAAGCAAATAGTTTATTAGGTCAGCACAAAACTATTATAAAGATACAATTCATCCCTCCAAGCTTACGATAGGCAATTACAACTTCGACTATTAGGTTCACGGCTTGCTCGGTAATGTAGATTTATGAGAGCAGGGGAAAGTTTCTTAAGGGGAGGCAGTTGGTTTTGCGAGTCCACCTCCTCCCTCATGTGTAGCCCTATTAGTCATGAAATTTCAAAACATTCGCCCTATTAGTTTGGCTATTTTCAGACGTTTTGCCCCATTTCTTTGCCAATATTAAGACCTTTCGTGCCATTTAGGTGTCGATTTATTTCCTGGCGAGCGATAGCGAGCCTGTATTTGAAGAGGAATCGGCCTTCGGCCTAGACATTTTTCTACAGAAAAATTTAAAAATTTATATAATTTATGTCTTGTGGGTGTTTTTTTTTTAAAGTTTGATGGAGGCTCAGAGAGCAAACTAAACCCGCTCCTTAAACCATTGAGCCGAACCAGTAAATTATGCTGCACAATACCGTCTGAGCTCCCTTAAAGTAATTATACCGTTTATGAGAGCACCTATGTTGAACTCTGATGATTAAGCGGGAAGGGGTTGTTAAATTGGTCGATATATTTATATATTTATTAGTTTTCTAGTATCCTCCCTAGACCTTCATCAAGCTTAAACAACATTCCCAATATCCCCCTTTCTAAATATAATTGTACATTTTTTTGTGATAAAAATGTCCCGGCCGAAGCCAAGTTTCTCCTAAATTACAGGCTAGCTATCGCCTATAATAGTTGTGTCATAAGGTACATTAACCCCTTCAGTAAGATGATGTCATTTTCATATTGTCCTTTAGTTGATGTTCTTAAGCATATAACCTACTTCTAAGACTCAAAGGGGTAAATGCGATGTCAATATACCCTCTGAATAACCTAGGTGCTCCTTAACCCTTAACCATCGGCGCACAACATGCAACATATGTCGAGTGAAATAAATTTGGACTATGTGGCGGTGCACGACAGCTGTCGAGTGCCATTTTCAGCACGTAATGTTGCTGAGAGAGAGAGCTGAGTGGTGGGACGAGCGTAGTAACCTTATGACCGCTCCCCACGACCACCGTGGACCTACTGAACTGTATCCCACCCTTCTCCCCCCTTTCTCACTCGCTACACAGGGAATTATGTACGGAAATTACCTTATTTTAGGGTTTTTGCACTCGTGTTGCACGATCGTTGCAAGAGAACCAGCGGTCGTACAAGGATGGTTCGGGTGTCATTGGAAAGCTCTGGTTACGCGCTTTCAGAGATAGATACTTGTTTTACGCTCTGGGTCTTTTTTATTTATGAAAATGAGTACGGAAACAACCCTATTTAGGGTAAAAAAAAAACGCTGTGAGGTACGGTGTAAAATACACACCACCCGCTCTTAAGGCGTTAAACTACATAGAATCGTTTAACTTTAACCAGAATTATAGGTAAGAAGAGATCATCGTGTTGAAGGGGTTAATCACTAACACCCTTACATTATAAAGTCAACTTCACCTTCAACTAACTTAAACGAACAAATATTCTATGGGATAAATCTACAACATCAAAGAAACTCCTATTTAACTAGCAGACTTTAATATATGTATCACACATAATTAATAAACAATCAATTTATCAGCAACGACTTGAAAAGACTATTCAACTCCTTTGTACGGAATTAAACCTTTTTGTACCAGCAACGTCTGTTATATTTTGTTCTAGCTATATTTAGAGGTTATATGCTGCTTAGGTAGTATCTCTGGTAGTTAAAAGGGTTGATTGATATAGTCTCAAGCTTATAAATACTAGAGATCCTTCTTAGGCTGAATTAAATCGATTAGTAGCAGCCATAATACAATACAAAGGCCGTCGACGGTACAGAAGGGGTTTAATATGTTCGTAGTGACATGGACTACCTATGGTTTGGTCTCGTATCATATCAGGGTCTACTCTCTGAAACTAACTCATTGGTTGTATAGTTCGGGAGCACAAATTTCAGTATTATGGGAACACCACACTTCTCTCAAAAAACAAAATATAATAAATAAATAAATACATATATAAATAAATAAACATTTTAAACGTATAATATAGAGACTATCAAGTATGGAAGTGAAGAAGTCCTTGCATGACAGTGTGGTAATCCCGACACTGACTTACGGAAGCGAAGCATGGACGTTGGTTGAGAGACTCATACCAAGAGTGAGAGCAGTGGAAATGAATTACTTAAGGAGTGCGTGCGGAGTTACATGGAGGGATAGACAGACTAATGAGGAAGTAAGAAGGAGGTGTGGTGTGGAGGTAGATGTGCTGGAAAGTGTGAAAAGGAACAACTTGAGATGGTTCGGCCATATGGAACATATGGAAAGCGAGAGAATGACTAAGAGGGTGTACGAGAGCGAGATGGAGGGACAGAGAGGGAGAGGTAGACCGAATATGTGAGGAACTACATGAACGAAGGCGGTGCTGGTTGGGGGGAGGGGCGTCGACTGACTGGGGACAGAGGTGCATGGGGGCGGTTCGTTCGTGGCCACCCCTTCGGGGATCACGGCGTCAGGCAATAGATAGATAGATAGATCAAGCTTTTTTACTTTTGAGGAGACACTTGTTAAAAGTGGCTTTGACTTTTGTCTCCTCCATACACATAGGAAAAACAAGAAAGGCTCGTTCTACTGAAGATGACAATACTCCCTCTGTGGTTTTAGTGGGAGACAAGCCTGAGTAGAGGTGACCTGTTCGGGCTCTGTCTCGAGTCGACCACCCCCCTCTATGGGGTATGTGCCTGAGTATATACAAACATACATACATACATGCATACATACATAAATATATACATACCGGTACATACATACATACATGAAAGCAACCAAGAGAATGCTTGGTAGATGGAAACGTCAAATGGTCAGCCTAATAAAGCAAAATGATGAAGTAACTAACAACAGATACTATAATAATTGAGGTAACTGAAGAGCTTTATGCTAAGCTATACAGCAGTTCGGACAGACTCGAAAACATTGTTCAAGAACATGTAAGCATTGATGTACCACTACCCGCGGTAACAATACGAGAAGTTAGGACAACTTTATGAGACGCAAAGAGAGGTACAGCAAGAGGTGACGACAATCTTACTTTTGACCAAATCAAAGTTGCAGGAGTTTTGCACTTAATTCTCTACCCAAACTATGCACAAGATATCTCTATGTATCTATCAATCTATTGTCTGACACCGTGATCCCCGAAGGGGTGGCCACGAGCGAACCGCCCCCATGCACCTCTGTCCCCAGTCAGTCGACTCCTCTCCTCCCAACCAGCAACACCTTCCACCTCTCCACCTTCCACCTCTCCCTCGGTGCACCTCTCCCTCTCTGTCCTTCCACCTCGCTCTCGTACACCCTCTTAGTCAATATCTCGCTTTCCATACGTTCCATATGGCCGAACCATCTCAAGTTGTTCCTTTTCACACTTTCCACCACATCTACCTCCACACCACACCTCCTTCTTACTTCCTCATTTGTCTGTCTATCCCACCATGTAACTCCGCACGCACTTCTCAAGTAACTCATTTCCACCGCTCTCATTCTTGGTCTGATTTTCTTCCCGAACGTCCATGCTTCGCTTCCGTAAGCTAGTGTTGGGATTACCACACTGTCATGCAAGGACTTCTTCACTTCCATACTGACCACTCTATTTCTTGTTACTGCTTTCAACGTTCCTACAACCCCCTTCCCCTGTGGCACCCTCTCCCGCACTTCTTCATCCATAGTCCCATCTTTACTCAACACACTGCCCAGATACTTAAAAGAGCTGACAATCTCCATAGCTTGACCATTGAACTTCACCTCACACTCTGTGACTTCACCCCTTTGGAAGACCATAACCTTGCTCTTCCCCGCATTTACCTTCAAATTCCGTTTTTCGCACACTGTTCCAAACTCATTTACCAGACCCTGCAACTCCCATTCATTATCGCTCATCAGAACTGTATCATCCGCAAACAGCAGTATAGGCAGCTTCCACTCATTTCCCTCCCTTTTCAGTGATACACCAACATCCACTGTTCTTCCTAGTATTTCTTTCATGACTCCATCCATATAATACAGTAAAAAAAACACGGGGACATCACACACCCCTGTTTCAACCCAACTCTCAGGTCAAAGAACTCGCTCTGCTCATTCTCCACACGTACTGCCGCCTTTGCACCCTCATACATGCTCTTCACTGCTTTCAGCAACATGCCATCTACTCCGTATATTCTAAGTACGTTCCATATGCCGTCTCTAACCACTCTGCCATAGGCCTTCTCCATGTCCATAAAGGCAACATACACCTTTTGTTTCTTCTCCAGATATTTCTCCACAACACAATTCAGGGTAAAAATCTGATACACATCCTCTTCCCTTCCTAAAACCTCCCTGCTCGTCGCCTATCCATTTCTCCGTTCTCACTCTCACTCTCTCAATCACTACCCTACTACGCTTAAAAGACATATTCCTCGGTGGTTACCACACACTCCTGTTTCCCCTTTACCCTTATATAGGGGGACTATTATGCCAGTCTTCCAGTCATCGGGTGCATTCCCCTTCTCCGATGCTAGTTTGCACATTTTCCATACCCATTCGATCACTATCTCACCACCATACCTCATCATTTCCCCACACACTCCATCTGTTCCTGGTGCTTTCCCCAATTTCACGCTTTTCATGGCTTCCCACACGTCTGACCTCCTGATCCCCACCTCCTCCTCCACTACTTCTCCTCTTCTCCCTCCCATACCCCATTCAACTATGTTTGCTGGCTCTTCATTCCTTACATTTAGCAACTCGTTGAAGTACTCCCTCCATCTTTCGACTCTCTCTTGCTTCTCGGCTAGCATTCTTCCATTCTTATCTTTCACACTCTTACTGTTTCCCTTGCTACCTTCCCTAACTTTCTTGACTTCTTTCCAGAACAGTTTCTTACACTCCTTCCATTTTACACTCAGATTCCTTCCAAATTCCTCATCTACTCTTCTCTTACTTTCCTTCACTACTCTCTTCACCACTCTCTTTCTCTCCACGTACCTCGCTCGGTTCTGCCTCTCCAAATCTTCATTCCCTCTACTACCCAACCACTCTCTATATGCTTTCTTCTTATCTTCCACAGCTATTTTGACCTCTTCTATCCACCATGCTGTACCTTTCACTCCCCTCCCTCTTCTCCTCACTCCACACACCTCCTCACATGCTGCACAGACCTCTTTCTTAAACACCTTGCTGCAATGTAGAAATGTTCCTAAAACCTAGAAAAATTACACCATTATTTGTATTACAAAAAGAAGATGCTAAAGACTTGAATAGGTAGCGACCAATTAGCTTGCTTTCTGTCTTGTATCAACTGTAAAACAAAAATCGTCACCAGCCAGATTGGTAGAACACGAGATTCAAAGCCACCAAGATATAAGCAGGTTTCCAAAGTGGGTACGCGACAACAGACCATATGCAAGTTGTTAACCAAGTAATTGATAAAACAGATGAGTTCAAAAAGCCCTTGTGTATGGCATTTATAGACTACAAAAGGCATTTGACTCGGTCGAAATTTCTGCTGTAATGAGAGCGAATCGAAAGCAAGGAGTAGAAGAGCATTATGTATAGGCTTTAGAAGATATAGAGAGCAATGAAACAGCGACAATAAAGTTCCACAAGGTAAGACGGTGATGAAATGAAAATTAAGAAGGGGGTAAGACAGGGTGATATAATTTCACCAAAACCTTTCACAGCGTGTTTGGAATACATATTTTGGAATGTTGAAGGTGACAATAAGGAATAAATGTTAGCAGAGAATACCTAAGTAACCTCAGATTTGCTGATGACAGTTCTTTTCACCGACTCAGGGGGAAGAGTTACAACACATGATGGAAGCTATTAACAGAGGACTACAAATCTATAGAACAAATCAAAGAATATGTGTTGTCATCTCATGCAACTACAACAAATAAAGATAGGACTATGTGTGACGGAAACAGTTGAAGAATACATATACCAAGGCCAGGTTATAAAGGCAAACCCAAACCACTCTATATAAATCAAGCAAAGGATAGGCATGGGATCGAGTGCAATCTCAACATATTTCAAGTTGTGGTATAATTTACAGAGATGCTCAGAGAATAGGTGCTACTGGTGGGCAAAAATGTGTGCATTGTCAAAAGTTCGTCCTTCACAATTGATTTAAGGGAGCCCACCTCGCGTTTATTCTCTTTCTCTACCTCTCTCTTTGGCTTGTATCCATTCGGCCCCATTCAGCCTACTGTCTTAACACGTTTACCCCCATCCAGGTGTTAATATTTTTTTTCTGGCGAGCGGTAGCGAGCCAGCGCATATATATTTTTGTTTTGACAGCAAGCTAAATTTGTAAGTTTTTCGATAAAAAAAAAATCTCCGGCGAAGCCGGATTTCTCCATACAATGTTGGCTCGCTTTCGCTCGCCAGGAAGAAATCGACACCTGGATGGGGATAAGCGTCTTAACACCTTAAGAGCGGCCTATGCGGTTTATTTATATGTACCGCCCAGCGGGGTGTTTTTAGCCAAAATAGGGCTGTTTACGTGATCATTTTCATGCCTAAATAAGACCCAGAACGTAAAACAAGTATCTATCCCTGAAAGGGCATAAACAGAGCTTTCGAATGACACCATAACGATCCTTTTATGATGGCTAGTTTTCTTGCAATAACCGTGCAACGCGAGTGCAAAAAGCATGTAATTAGGCACTTTCCCCATACAATTCCGTATATAGCGAGTGAGAGAGGGAGGAGGGAGGTGGGATTCGTGTCAGTAGGTTCGCCGCGGTGGTCTGGAGCAGTCATACGCTCGCTACTCTCCTGCCACCACTTGTCTCTCTCTCTCAGCAACATTACGTGCTGAAATTGCCACTCGACCTGTCGAGCACCGCCACATAGTCCAGCTTTATTTAACTCGACTTATGTTGCTCGCCGCTAATTAACACCTTACGAGCGGCCTATGCGGTTTATTTATATGTACCGCCCAGCGGGGTGTTTTTAGCCAAAATAGGGCTGTTTACGTGATCATTTTCATGCCTAAATAAGACCCAGAACGTAAAACAAGTACCTATCCCTGAAAGGGCATAAACAGAGCTTTCGAATGACACCATAACGATCCTTTTATGATGGCTAGTTTTCTTGCAATAACCGTGCAACGCGAGGTTATGCGAGGCATGTAATTCGGTACTTTCCCCATATAATTCAGTATGTAGCGAGTGAGAGAGGGAGGAGGGAGCTGAGATTCGTGTCAGTAGGTTCGCCGCGGTGGTCTGGAGCAGTCATACGCTCGCTAGTCTCCTGCCACCACTTGTCCCTCTCTCTCAGCAACATTACGTGCTGAAATTGCCACTCGACCTATGTCGAGCGCCGCCACATAGTCCAGCTTTATTTAACTCGACTTATGTGGTGAGCCTCTAATTAAGGGTTAAGGGTTAAAACAGTTGGCTGAATGGGACCGTATGGATACAAGCCAGGGAAAGAGAGATAAGGATATAAAAATATAAAAAATGCCGGTGACCCACCTTAACATGAATGCTGCATGCCTATCTACATAAGAGGACGGTTAAACAATTGTGATTTGGCGAAGTCATTTTTGAAGAATAGAAAATATAGTGAATATATAAAAAACTACAGAAGACGAGGAAGATTGTGTTAGTTGCGTATTATAACCTTTGCCTTAGTTCATTAGTTCAGTCATAAATAATTAATTGCAATATTATTCACCCTTCTACTCCATACTTCATGATATTTAAGGTTCCCATGAGAAGACGTTTCTTACAAAAAATAATATTGAAAAACTTGTCCATTAGAAACAAATAGTTGAAAAATTATATATATAATATGCACACTCTATTACTTGCAACAATAATGGATAAATACAAACAATGATTATTCTGGTTTCTTTGATGAAAGGTTTTTCTATTGTTCCCCAGACCTCCATCAAGCTTAAAATTTAACTCTCTAGAAACCCTTTCAAAATAAATGTTTACATTATTTGGTTGAAAAATTGTCCGCGGTTCCTCTTAAATTACAGGCTTGCTATCGCTCGCCAGGAAAAGATCGACACCAAAATGGCACGAAAGGTCTTAACATTGACAGAAATGGGGCAAAAGTTCTTAAAATCGACAAACTAATGGGGTAAACGTCTTAAAATCTCAATAGTAATGGAACTAAACATGAGGGAGAAAGGAATCCAGAAAACAAAAAATCCCTCAAGCGGAATTATCCCCACACATATCACAGTCATAGTTATTTATCCCCACACATATCACAGTCATAGTTATTTATCCCCACACATATCACAATCATAGTTATTTATACCCACACATATCACAATCATAGTTATTTATCCCCACACATATCACAGTCATAGTTAATTATCCCCACACATATCACAGTCATAGTTATTTATCCCCACACATATCACAGTCATAGTTATTTATCCCCACACATATCACAGTCATAGTTATTTATCCCCACACATATCACAGTCATAGTTAATTATCCCCACACATATCACAGTCATAGTTATTTATCCCCACACATATCACAGTCATAGTTATTTATCCCCACACATATCACAGTCATAGTTATTTATCCCCACACATATCACAGTCATAGTTAATTATCCCCACACATATCACAGTCATAGTTAATTATCACCCACACATATCACAGTCATAGTTATTTATCCCCACACATATCACAGTCATAGTTAATTATCCCCACACATATCACAGTCATAGTTATTTATCCCCACACATATCACAGTCATAGTTATTTATCCCCACACATATCACAGTCATAGTTATTTATCCCCACACATATCACAGTCATAGTTAATTATCCCCACATATCACAGTCATAGTTATTTATCCCCACACATATCACAGTCATAGTTATTTATCCCCACACATATCACAGTCATAGTTATTTATCCCCACACATATCACAGTCATAGTTATTTATCCCCACACATATCAGTCATAGTTATTTTCCATAATTCCTCACATGCATTTAGTACAAATGCATCTCAATTACTATTTACAGTGCAAACAATTTCTTGATAAGCCGACATATAGTTCGATGAAACACTTTATGTTCGTATCTGGGATCGAACTTGGGGTAACTCAAATGCAAGTCCCAACTCTTACTACCCCTCCACCCTGCACTGCATGGTGGAGGCTTAGTGAACAGAATTAGTTAGTTAAAATAGGACTTCAGAGGCTATCAACCCTTCTGAATTATTTTGCCAGTACACCCTAGTCCAGAACTATAGTCCCTTGTGCGAACAGAAGCTTGGATTTACATTCATAATAACACAGGTTCGATTACAGGCACAAGCAAAGTGTTTCCGGAATAAGTTGTTTCTTAAGCCGGTATCACACGAGCGCTTTTTCCCTCAACATTTATCCTCAATACTGGTCTGGCAGCTTACGAGGTCAACATATAAAATATATCTATCGCCTAAACTCATCTACCATCAGTCTAGTTTCCAATACCAGTGTAAAATATTCCAGAAATGTAGCTAGAAAAATATTGATTATCGAATGTTGACTATATAAGCTCTCGTGCGATACTGGCTTTAATGTCATATCTCAGTGAAAATATAATAGGGAAAACTTACATACTTTCTTAAGATACTGACCTGGGGCCGGATACTCAAAACTGGTCTAACTTATAATAATAATAATAATAATATTTATTCAGTTAGCAATTTACAGAGTTGGTACCACATAGTATGTTATAAATATGACATGTACCAGCCTTGCATAATTCCAACTAAGGATAGCCCAATAAGGCCGTTAGGCGTATTTCCATTGGGGTCCTTGTGGGATTAGGTTAGCTGGGGAAATGGGGAGGATAAAGAAATAGATACTTTAGAGAAAGTACTTCTAGGGGGTTATTTTAAGATACCTTACATCCTATAGTAAATATCAGTAATCCGTAATCAGTAATCATTTCAGTTTGGTTTGTCTATCTCTTATGTCGTATTTAGTAGTAGACATAAGCTTGGTGCTCCCTTCTCGCAGCTGTCCGGTTTAGGTGTTCCTTCAGGCTACGTCTGAAGGAATACAGTGTTCTCTTTTCACGGACTGACTGGGGTAGGTCGTTCCAGTCTTTGATAGCAGTGAAGAAGAATGTATGCTTACCCTGTCCTTGGATTCTCGGGACCCGAACTTGGGGCACTTAGGACTTCCTAACTGACTTAGGGCGCCCTAAGATATGAACAGGTTAGGACAACTTATCTCGTGTCTTAAGTTGTATACTCAAACAACATTTAGGATGTCCTATCCTGTTCCTAAATGGTTAGGAACTCCTAAATTGCCCTAAATAATCTAGGGTGCCCTATGTTATTCAGCCAATCACGGGGCTCCCTTATTTCCCATTGTTTGGGTGGATGAACCAATCACGGGACATTAAAATCAGCTGATCAAAATAAACAAACGCCACTGTGACAGAGAGAGCTACCCAGCTGTTGTATTACCTTATTTTGTGTTTATGTATCTGTATATATACAGTATATATAATAAATCGTGCAATATCCTATATTTAACCCTTAACAAAGGCTCATTTACATTGTTTATAGTAGGTTTATATGCTATTAGATTCTGCTAGGTTATATATTCCCGTGAACTCAATTTGTGTACAGTAGCTTACAGCGTATTAGGCTAGGCCTAGTCTAGATTAAGTTAGGATAGCCTAGGATATTTTCACAGAAGTCCCATTTATAGTTTGTCACTAGGTTAGGGTAGGGGAAGGAGTATTTTGCCCCCTGATGGTAATATTATGATGAGAATAAGTCATGGGGGGTGAGGGGGGTCAAAGCCCCCACTTAGCCTATTATTGTATTCCACGGCAGTCAAACTAGACGGGGACGTGATCTTGAGCATGCGAGTAGTCTAAACAATGCAGGCGATACGCCCGAATCCCTCCATCCTCACCTAGGGTAGGTTAAGGTAAGTTACCCTAGGTTAGTTTTTTGGTAAAAGTTATGTTAGCGGGTGTACCGCCCGCTTTGTTTACATAGTCGCACACTCCCAGTTACATTCACGTCTAATTTGACAGCTGTTATTTTACCCTGCTGGTAATATAGGCCTATATGAGGATGACATTAAGTCATGGGGGGAGAGGGGGCAAAGTCCCCTCACTAACTAATCTCTCCATAAATCAAACAAAGTAAAACGTATCAAAAAGTCTCTCTATGCCTAGACACCATGCTGTATATATTGTTTATATGTGTTCTTTTGTAATACCACATCTCCTGATCTTCATAGGCTAGGCTATACTCCTCCCCACTAGGCTAGTAGGGTTGTATTTTAATATTCTTGGAAAATGGATAAAATGCATGCAATTGCATAATGAAACTAACTCATTATTATAATCGTAAAAGGTAGGCTAAGTAAAGATTGTAAATTAAAAATATATATAGGCTAAGTCTAGGCCTAGTTTGACCTAGGCTAAACTCAATATCCACCAACCAAAAGACCAAAACTCCAGTGTAAGAAGTTACCAATAGCCTATGCTACTTCAAAAAGGTCATGAGCCCCAAATACAGTATATTGAGTACATATTACACAGTAATTCCATTATTGAAAGGCAGAAAGGGTTAATCAAGTACATTCACAGCATCATAGGCTTGGAGAGTATCCATTTATTTGTCTGTTTACAAACATTCTCTCAATCCTTAAAAAACGACCAAAACGGTATAAGACCACTAGTTCCATTACAAAATGTCCGCTGTAACCATTAATTACACCAGTTATTTACATAGCCTCCATAAATGACGATTAAAATAGGTTAGTGTCACTTGGAGGCCGGCCATATTTAATCCACGCCGAGGCTCGGCCAATGTTTGGAGGTACACCCTAAATAACGGCTCCCACTATCAATTTGTTTCCGCTGTTAAGTGTCCTAAGTCGAGTTAGAGTAGCCCCTGACCTACCCTAAATCAGGACATCCTAACTTTTCACAAAATGGCTGCCCATTGTTTAACTTGTTTTGAGTATAGCGTCCTAAGCGTACTGGAGCAATTAGGGCGCCCTAAGTGAGATAGGACGAGCTAGGATGTTCTAAATAGTTTTGAGTATCCGACCCCTGAATGTTGGTAAGCATGGTTATGGAGGCATTACTATAAAGTTAGCATATTATATGTCACGGAACAATGCGAACATCATATACAATAAAACGACAAAAGTTCGTTCCCCCAACCTGAAACTGTGTGAATCAAATCCCCTGGGGGTCGAAAAACGAAGCATTGGTGTAAATGGCACTTCTTTCAGATGCTTCGTTTGTCGACTCCCAGCTGTTTCGCCGACTTTCCCTGTTGGGAACAACATAATTCAAGTTTTAATAAATATCTTCTGGGCATTCCTGGACGACGTGTTGCTCGGGGACATTGTCGACGAGACCAACAGGTACGCACACCAGCCAAGGAAGGGACGGGTTCTGACAAAAAGGGGCTCCAGTCCTGACGGTATTTTTGACTTAGTGTGCTGGCTTAATTATCCAGAAGGGTTTATAGCCTCTGAAGTCCTATTTTAACTAACTAACTAACCAGACAGGAGAAGACATGCAGTCACCCCACATGTGGAAATGGTGTGACATCGACATCATGGATTCACTCACAGGCTGGTTGGTGGAATTAACTTTTGTCATTGATAGTACATACTACAATGCATAATACCAGTGTTTTATTTTAATTCGAACCCTATCATCCCTGCCTGCCCCCTCCATCCTACCCTTTATATAACTATTTATACCTTCATCGCATTATGTTTTATTTTGCCTCTTTCTACTACTACTACTACAACTACAACTATTTCTGGTACTACTACTACTCCCTCTCTCTTCTCTATCCTTGTCTTCCACTATCCTTTATATCGGGCTCTCTACTAGAATTAAGTTATGTCCATATTGTTGGATCGTGTGGTCATTGTATCTTTTTTTAAATCTATGTAAATATATTTTTTCTGTAGGATGTGTGAATGTGACTTTCTCCTACGTATATATCCATTTAATTTGCTTTCCCCCCGCTCTCCGAATGTTGTTTATTTGTTCATCCTCTGCTTTGCTTTGGTACTTATTACTGAAACTACCACTAATTATTTCTATATATTTGAAGGCTATTATAGAATAAGGATGTTGTAAAGATCATATTAAAATGTGGTTCAACCTCCGGAGATACATTTGATGTGCGTACTGTAAAAACAAAAAAACTTTCCCTACACATCTCCCTATTGACGGCAGTAAAACTTTTATTAAGCCCATTACTGTCAAAATAGATGCTGATTTCAATAAGTCGTGGGGGGTGAGGGGGGCATAGAGCCCCCTTCAACCCATCCTGTATCTAAAGGCAAAACAAAATGTATATTTACTCTGAAAATGACTTACATCTGAGTGTTTTAAGATCGTTGGATAATAGGAGAAAAAACATTCTCCGGGGATTGTATCTAATTTCAATTACTGTATAATGATGAACACTACCTAAAACCATTAACAAAATACATGGGAATATTAGTGGTAGTTACGGTTATATTTTCCTTTGCTTTTTCTCTGGTCTTTTGTCTGTTGGTAATTGAATTAGGTTAAATAGGACATCAATGGCTATCAACCTTTCAGGATTATTAAACCAGCACACTGTAAGTCAAGAATAGCGTTAGGACTGGAGCTCCTTTTCGAGAACCTAAGTCCCTTGGTAATTGGACTTCATTGTTTCGTTTATATAATCCGTTTTCGCTTCCAAGTTTAGGTTTTTCGTTCAATTTCAAATGTTCTTTTTCGTATGGCTTTGATTTCCCCTCCATGTTTCTGCTGTTGTCATATTCCCTCAGGTTTTCCTTTGATCCCCCTCTCTCTCTCTCTTGCCTTTCCCCTCGTTCTGTGAAACTAGCTTCAATTTTTATTTTGCCATTTACAGTTTGATCTTTCTATTTCACATGCCGTTCTCTCACTATTTCACATCCCGTTCTCTCACTATTTCACATGCCGTTCTCTCACTATTTCACATGCCGTTCTCTCACTATTTCACATGCCGTTCTCTCACTATTTGACATGCCGTTCTCTCACTATTTGACATGCCGTTCTCTCACTATTTCACATGCCGTTCTCTCACTATTTGACATGCCGTTCTCTCACTATTTGACATGCCGTTCTCTCACTATTTCACATGCCGTTCTCTCACTATTTCACATGCCGTTCTCTCACTATTTGACATGCCGTTCTCTCACTATTTCACATGCCGTTCTCTCACTATTTCACATGCCGTTCTCTCACTATTTCACATGCCGTTCTCTCACTATTTCACATGCCGTTCTCTCACTATTTTCTTCTCTATTACTCTTGCCTTTTCTGTCCATCTATGTAACTGTCTTTCCCCTCTTATAAGGTTATCCCTTTGTTCATGTCCCTTCCTCCATTTACTCTATTTCCGTATTCTTGTATTTTCATGTGTACTATAGTCATTTAATTGTAATTAGGCAAAACCGTCTGACTACTAACCTATGTAACTCCAAACAGATTAGAGCAGTCGAGCTAAGTTAATTAGTTAGTTAAAATAGAACTTCAGCGGCTGTCAACCCTGCTGGATCCTTGTGGTTGGAAGCCAATAATAGTGTCAGGATTGGAACCCTTTTCGAGAACTCCAGTCCTCTGTCGAGCTAAGGTTAGATGTTAACCCTTTCATGCAAGTGTGGACGAAGGAGTTGCCGATTAACAATTATAAATATAGTTTTCTCAATCTTATAATTACCTCTCCAAAATTCGTTTTCTGCCCACAGCTAACTCAAAGACAACTGCAGAGGTTGACGAAAATAAACTAAAGGGTTCTCAACACCCCTGATGGTCACAAAGGCTTTAAAGTATCCCAGAATAGGCTCAAATCGCGTCCTGAGCGTGACAGGGTTAAGATGTCTGGCCTACTTCTACTGAATCTGAGATCAATGGATGATGGGGAAAAAGAAATCTCCGATAGAAGTTACTAATTAAAACTACTGTATATTGATGAAAACTAGCTGAACCACAAAATATAAATCACGAGAATATAGGTGGCCAGTTTCCTTGATAATTATCATTATTTTGATTGTTTACACAGTAAAGTATGTGTGTTTCGGTGAGCCCTTTAACCCTCTGAGGGTCGATGATGTGTTTCGGTTCTGCTTTCTGGCTATTATGAGACTATTTTATTCAGATTCAGAAGAGTATATGGAAGTCAGAGGGTTGATCGAGATAGTCTTTACCCTTTTAAGGGGAGATGTCCACTTGAGGGATTTTTTTCTTGACTCCTTTCCCCCTCATGTTTAGCCTCATTGTTTTTCTAATTTTAAGACGTTTGCCCCATTATTTTGACGATTTTAAGAACTTTCACCCCATTTCTGGCAATTTTAAGACCTTTCGTGCCATTTAGGTGTCGATTTTATCCTGGCGAGCGATAGCGAGCCTGTAATTTAAGAGAAACCGGCTTTCAGCCGGGACATTTTTCTACCGAAAAATGTACACATTTATCTTGAAAGGGGCTCAAGGGGGTGTAATCTTAAGCTTGAAGGATATCTAGGGACCAAACTAAAAACCTCCCCTTAATACACACAGATCCTTCCCATACTGTATAAAATCGTTTAATGATAGCCAACATATACTGCTAAAAAGCGTTGCAGATCCTCAAGGGGTGAATATATTGGAGACCTCAAAATGTTTCTGAATAATTAAGTGACAAACCGTTTTTCTGGACCCCCTTCTCCCTAATGTTTAGCCCACTATTTTTGAAATTTTAAGACGTTGGTTCCATTAGTTTGGAAATTTTATGACCTTTCACCCCATTTCATTGTCAATATTAGGACCCTTCGTGCCATTTAGGTGTCGATTTTTTCCTGGCGAGCGATAGAGAGCCTGTAATTTTAGGAGGAATCGGCCTTTGGCTGGGACATTTTTCTACCGAAAAATTTACAAATCTATCTTGAAGGGCGGTCTAGGGTTTTTTTTTGTAAGCTTGATGGAGGTCTAGGGAGGAAACTAACCAAAAATATATGAATAAATTAAATAATAGACCAAACAATAAGCCACTGTCCCCTTAAATTACGATGTTGGCTCATGGATAAGGTATCATTAACCCTTGTTGTACCGGTGTCGTTCTTTTAACCATATTCTCGCTACTATTAGACGATTTTATTCAGTTTTAAAGAGCCTCCAGCAATTAAGAGGCTTCGAACTATAACACTTGAGCCTTTTTACTATCACAGATCCTTTCTAAACTGCGCAAAATCGTCTAAATATAGCTAGAATAAAAGTATATAGACGTCGCCGGTACAGAAGGGGTTAATGCGCTCAGTATCTGGCCCCTGATGTTGCGTTTATGTGATATTTATGTTTCCCAATGTTTAACGGGGGTCACCGTTTTTTGTTATCTTACTTTAGTTTTCTCTCTTTCCCTGGCTTGTATCCATTCGGCCCCATTCAGCCAACTGTTTTAAGACGTTTATCCCCATTCAGGTGTCGATTTATTCCTGGCGAGGGATAGCGAGCCAGCATTTTATGGAGAAATCCGGCTTCGCCGGAGATTTTTTTATCGAAAAATGTACAAATTTAGCTAGCTGTCAAAACAATATATATATATATGCTGGCTCGCCACCGCTCGCCAGGAAAATATTGACACCTGGATGGGGGTAAACGTCTTAATAGAGTAGGTTGAATGGGGTAAAATGGATACAAGCCAGGGAAAGAGAGAAAAGGAGAGAAGGAGAAATAAGCCGGCGACCCCCTTAACGTATAATATTCTGTCTAATATTCCTCGCACTCATTTTATTTTCCCCTCACTGGCTCCCGCTTTCCTATCAGATCCAGATTTCCGCAGTCTCATATTCTTATTTCCAGAATTGCACCTCTTGCCAACTAGCCTCTCTCTCTCTCTCTCTCTCTCTCTCTCTCTCTTTGTTTATATATATATATAGATAGATAGATAGTTAGAAACAGATAGATACCATTATACAATGAGAGACAGAGCTGAATGTTCTTTCATTAGGGAAAAGAAGACAGATGGTTGTATATAAAATGTTTTATTACCCTCAATCGTTCAATACAATACTATGATTTATAAAGAATAATTAATCGAGATGTTGAATTGGATTTAATGAATACAAATTTATCTCCTGACATTAAAAATATATCTATTCAATAAAACATATATGGAGTAAACTACCAGCAGCGCATACCACAATAGACTCCTTGAACAATATATTTACCTAGAGGACGTAATTTGATTTGTTATATTATTTGTTAATATTACCACAATATATGTGTTTTAGTTTGCTCCCTAGACCTCTATCAAGCTTTAAAAGGAAGACAAAAAAATCCCCCCCTTCAAGAGAGAACTGTACAATTGTCGGTAGAAAATTGTCCTAGCTGAAGACCTGTTCCTCCTAAATTACAGGCTGGCTATCGCTCGCCAGGAACAAATCGACACCTACATGGCATAAAAGGTCTTAATATTGACTAAGCAATGGGTGAAAGTCTTAAAATATATATACTAATGGGGCTAAACATAAAGGAGATAGGGGTTAACAAAATCCAATACTTCCCCTTAAGAGAGAAGGCCAGCTGTAGGAATCCGATATATGAGATGTGTAAACAGAGAAATGGATGATGCGCCTTTGGATATGTGAGTTAACCCCTTCTGTACCGGCGACGTCTTATGCATTTTAATCTACCTATAGACGATTTTGTGCAGTCCCTCAAAAACAAACGTAATGAAGCCATAAAACACTTATCTTCTGATCTAGCCACTATTTTTAATTGGGGTAGAGAAAACCTTGTTGCATTTAATGCTTCCAAGACCTAATTTATCCATCTTACTACCCGTCAGAAACCTCCAGAAGACTATCCCTTATTCTTCAACAATACAAAAATCAATCCTTCATCTTCTCTCAATGTTCTCGGTGTCTCTTTTTCTTCTACTCTCACTTGGAAGGACCATATTTCCAGTCTTGCTAAGACAGCCTCCCAGAAGCTGGGTGTGATCAATCGCCTCAAGCGGTTCTTTACCCCTGCACAGCTTCTTGCTCTGTGCAGAGGCACAGTGCGTCCATGTATTGAGTATTGTTCACATGTGTGGGGAGGATCCTCTCACATCGCACTCCTAGACAAAGTAGAAAGGAAAGCCTTTCGTATCATTAACTCCCGTCCACTCACCAACTCTCTGCAATCTCTTTTCGCCGTAATGTTGCATCTCTCTCGTTATTCTATCGCTACTACAATAATCAGTGTTCCTCGGAGCTTTCCCAGTGTATACCACCTCATCTATGTAGGGTATGTAGTACCCGCCTTGCAACACAATCCCACCCCTACTCTGTGCAACTCTCCAACCCAAGAGTGACATACTATTCTCAGACTTTCTTTTATTCAACTGCTGAGCTCTGGAACTCTCTCCCAGAATCAGTCTTTCCCTTTTCCTATGACTTAAATTGCTTCAAACTCCGTGTGTCCAGGCATTTTAGCTCGAACGTCCCTTGATTTTGGCCCTGTCACTCTTTCAACTCTGGGGGAGGCACTCGCTGCAGGCAGTTATGCCTTTTCTCTCACTCATTCACATAGCAAAAATAAAATACACAAATGAAAGAGTATAAGTGAGATAGGCCGAAGCCTTTTAATTGCTGGATTTTTTTTTTAGACTGAATAACATCGTCTAATAGTAGCCAGAATAAAGTTAAAAGGACGTCACCGGTACTGAATGAGTTATACATTTGACTTGATGGCTATTGCCCACTTGCAAGGTTTGGTTTATTAGGAAGTTGGAGCAGTAGACTTCGATATTTAAGAGGAAATATTTTGTTGTCTGCACCTTCATGTTTAGCCCCATTATGTAGGCGATATTAAGACCTATCGCCCTATCTGGGTGTCGATTTTTCTTGGCGAGCGATAGCGAGCCTGTAAACTGAGGAACCTGCTTTCGGCCGGGACATTTTCCTACCGAAAAATGTACGTACATATATATCTCGAAATGGGGTCTTGGGGTATTTTGTTTAAGCTTGATAGAGGTCTAGGAAGCAAACGAAAACAAATACATTTGATAATAAAAAAACAAATACATAATTAACAAAACATCCCCTTAAACTAGAAACACAAACGTTACGTGTTTGTGAATGGTAGACAGTTACGTGTTTGTGAAGGGTAGACAGTTACGTGTTTGTGAAGGGTAGACAGTTACGTGTTTGTGAAGGGTAGACAGTTACGTGTTTGTGAAGGGTAGACAGTTACGTGTTTGTGAAGGGTAGACAGTTACGTTTTTGTGAAGGGTAGACAGTTACGTGTTTGTGAATGGTAGACAGTTATGTGTTTGTGAAGGGTAGACAGTTATGTGTTTGTGAAGGGTAGACAGTTATGTGTTTGTGAAGGGTAGACAGTTACGTGTTTGTGAATGGTAGACAGTTACGTGTTTGTGAAGGGTAGACAGTTATGTGTTTGTGAAGGGTAGACAGTTACGTGTTTGTGAAGGGTAGACAGTTACGTGTTTGTGAAGGGTAGACAGTTACGTGTTTGTGAAGGGTAGACAGTTACGTGTTTGTGAATGGTAGACAGTTAAGTGTTTGTGAAGGGTAGGCAGTTACGTGTTTGTGAAGGGTAGACAGTTACGTGTTTGTGAAGGGTAGACAGTTACGTGTTTGTGAAGGGTAGACAGTTACGTGTTTGTGAAGGGTAGACAGTTACGTGTTTGTGAAGGGTAGACAGTTACGTGTTTGTGAAGGGTAGACAGTTACGAGTTTGTGAAGGGTAGACAGTTACGAGTTTGTGAAGGGTAGGCATTTACGTGTTTGTGAAGGGTAGACAGTTACGTGTTTGTGAAGGGTAGGCAGTTACGAGTTTGTGAAGGGTAGACAGTTACGAGTTTGTGAAGGGTAGACAGTTACGAGTTTGTGAAGGGTAGGCATTTACGTGTTTGTGAAGGGTAGACAGTTACGTGTTTGTGAAGGGTAGGCAGTTTACTTGGTTTATATTTTGTGAAATTATATACATTTTACTTGTGTATTGACCACATGCGTGTTTTGGGTTACAAGGAAGTTGGAGCAGGGCAATACCCAGTGGAGGTTTCATAGACATGTGATAAGGAGTTACTGAAACTCCTGTTTCATTTGTCTGGCTTCCCTCGCTGTTTCTGTTTGTCTCACATACATAGAGAGTAATTCGACCTCCTCCTATTAATTTCACTATACTTAATAATCACACCACACTTCTTTCTAATACGCCAACAAACACAATATTTGAAGACGACCACCAACCACCTTAACTTAACTTAGTCACTCTTTCAACTTTGGGGGAGATACTTGTTACAGGCAGCTTTGCATAATGTCTCCCTCATATACATAGACACAAATAAACTATTATATAAAACCATTACCTCTACACCTGTTGGTCTATAAGGCACAGGTTGTTTTATAATTGTAGGGTTTAGGGATATTGCCGGTAAGGATGGTGTTAACGGACACAACGTCGCCTTGTTGGCATAAGTTGTGCCTAATTTGACTTTGTTTTACTAAATTATCCCACGGCCAGTTATTATTTGCCCCCTGCTGGTAATATACAGTATATATGATGATCACAGTAAGCCCCTTCAACCCACTATTGTATCCCACAGTCAGGTGTTGGGTAAATTGTTTTGGTACCGGCCGTGGGACAAGATAATACGTATGCATGCCCGCTAACAACATCCTTATTATATTGCCAAAGACATTGCCATATCAATCAGTTCCCTCATCTAGTTTGTTAGCCAGTTTGTCCAGAAACCCCTGCGGTAATGCGTCACCGACCATCTCCGTGGTGGCCGTCATGTGCCTTATAACTCTGCCGGAGTCTCGTATGAACCTGTGGTATGTGTCCGGCTGTTCCTTCACTTTCCTCTTGATGTAGTACAGGAAGTCGGCCAGGAAGTTTACGCTCGCCTCAGGACGCCACGTACCCTGAAGTAAAAACACCATATTATTGCTAGTTAGTCAAAATAGGACTTCAGAGGCTATTAACCCTTCTGGATTATTAACACTTTGGCTGCGGGCATATTTCCGCCATATTTCGGCTCATTCAGGCACTCCTGATTGATTAGGCAACTACCATAGCTTTGCACTTTACGAGTGTAGACTCCACCCAATATTTGCTTTTTGTGTTTTCGGTTGTACTGTTCGAGGGTTCACATTTGGTCAGGATGTATGTTAGCCTAATTTAATAGTATTCACACAGTATATCATTGGAGGGTAAAGGATTGATAGGATAAAGCAATAATTATGTTAAATATCTTTAGTAGTAATTTATATAAAGATGTATCAATAAAGATTAAATACTAACCTTGATCATCACAAAAAATATAGGAAGTAGGATTATGTAGTACAGGAAAAGAGACGGACAGAAATGGTTATGGTTTGGTAGAGGATGCCAAACCTCACTCTGGACAGGTCCATCCCTCACCCATATACTGTATATACCTCCAAGAATATATTTTATATTATCATCACACATAATACATATTTACGTATATACTGAAGTAAATGAACAAGGAACAAATTATGGACACAGACCCGGTAAACTCAAACTGTGGGGTGTTCAGGATATGTCTTGGAGTGTACAACCATTAAACAATATGCGGTCAATAAATATTATTCCTCACACAAGTAATACACTACATTGTATGAGTATATTATTCCTCACACAAGTAATACACTACATTGTATGAGTATTCCTAAAAATATAAAGAATACAGTTGGAATCAGTACGGGCAGAGTTCCAGTGCCATAGGTTGATTGCTCTAAAATGTTGTTATCAACCAAACATTGAATCAATAGGCTAAAGCGTACACATATATAGATAAAAATACATATATATATATATATATATATATATATATATATATATATATATATATATATATATATATATATATATAGATAAATTGAATATAGATAGACAAAGCCACCAGACAATGATAAATATATAGATATAAATAGACTAAGATAAATTTATATATATATATATATATATATATATATATAGATAGATAAATTTAGTATAGATAGATAAAGCAACCAGACAATGTAACCTGAGCCAAGATACATAGAGATAGTGTATATATATGTAGATATAATATAGATAGATAGATAGAACATGCAGACAAGTTAACCTTTGCCATGTTAGGTATGTTGTCGTTGGTAATGGTGTTTACTGTGTGGACCACCCCGGCATCGTTCCTGAACCCCACCACCGTCCGCGGGATCCCGGTCATCTGACCCTCCGTCCAAAACCGTTGTAGCTGGTACCTGTTGACATATTATATAAAGTTACACTAGCTCGAAACTATGAACCTTTAAAGCCACTGAGCCCCAGTTAGTTATGTGGGTTAAGGGGAGATGGGCCGCTTGTTTGGTAATTAATTCATTAATTTCGTAGTTTCCTCACTAGACCTCCATCAAGCTTAAAAACAAAACCCTAGGGCCCCTTCAAGATAAATTTGTAAATTTTTCGGCAGAAAAATGTTCCGGCCGCAGGCCGGTTCCTCTCAACATGTCGGGCTCGCTATTGCTCGCCAGGAAAAAATCGACATCTAAATGGCACACAAAGTTATACAATTGACAAATAAATGGGGCTAAACATTAAAAAATCGCCAAACTAATGGCCCGAACGTCTTTTAATCTCAAAACAAATGGGCCTTAACACGAGGGAGAAAGGGGACCAGAGAAACGACCCGTCTCCCCTTAAAGCCAAGTATCAAAGTATGTTGTGCTATGCTAATATATTGTATTGTCTTGTTTGCGTTCAATAATGATTCAAATGGATTATTCTCATCTCTACCTGTAGCTAGTACCTGTTAAGGGGGGCGGGGCGTATATATAGATTTGTTTTTTCTATATATATATTTGTATATATGTGTATATTTTCTATGTATATATAATTATATATTTGTTCATTTATGTATTTTTGTACTACTGTATTTTGTTTTAGTTTCCTCCCTAGACCTCCATCAAGCTTATACAAATACTCACCCAAGACCTTCCCTCATGATGGATTCTTACGTTTTTTTATAGAAAAATGTCCTGGCCAAAGGCCGGTTCTTCTTAAATTAGAGGATCACTATCGCTCGCAAGGAAAAATAGACACCTAAATGACATGCAAAGCCCTAAAATGGGGCAAAAGGTTATTTACTTGTCAAAATAATGGGTCGAACGTCATAAAATCTGAAAACTAATGCGACTAAACATGATGAATAAGATGGACAAGAAAAGTGACCCATCTTCCCTTTACTTATTATGTAAAGTTACACCAGCTCGAAACTCTGAACCGTTAGAGCCAAGTGTTGCAGCATCTGGGCTATAAGAATGTATAGTATCTTCTCGTTTGCGTTCAATAATGATTCAAATATATATATGCTCTTGAATGTGCAGTACCTGCTAACATGGCAAAGTATTTACCCTGTCTAATGTAATTTGTTTGGGATTGTTATGCTATAGCCTACTGTTATGATATGTATGCAGAATTTGTTTCTTGTTTTTGCCATTTTTGAGTAATGTATTTTTAGTTGGTCCCCAAGACTTAAAAAACAAAATGCCTCCACAGACACCTTTTAAACTACCCCCCCCCCCCCCCTCCCCCCCACCCCAGGCACTTCCATATCTGTGTTATGAACATTTGTCTACGACTAAGTGAATATGGAGAAACCTAATATTAGACAATATATAAAATTAAATAGTTAATTTAATAATTTACCTTGACCTTGGGCCACGACCTTTCAGAAATATTTCGTTCCTGTTCTTTGCATAGATACTTTAGATCTGATAACATGTTTACCCCTTCTTTACCTACGACGTCTTTATATTACCATTCTAGCTACTGTATATTTAGACGATCTTATGCAGTTTAAGAAGGATCTGTGGGAGTAAAAAGAGTTAAGTGAGATAGTTCGAAGCTTGTTGGTTGCTGGAGGCCCTTTTTAAACTGAATGAAATCGTCTAATAGTAGCCAGAATAAAGCTTAAAGTACATGCCGGGTTAGTGAAAGGGTTAAATACGATATTCACAGTACGTTGCGATACGTTGAGTTATATCATTATTACCAATCTGTCTTTTGCCTTCGAACCTGACCTGTACTGTACTGTACCTTGATCATAAATGTGCTTATCTGATAAATATATGACAACTTGACCTTGACCTATGGTCTTTAACTTGATCTTATCACTATGTATCTGAAAACAAAACGTATTTTTATGCTTATGTAATAGACAACCATCTTTGTTATTTAGGTGAGATATAAAAACATTTAAGATAATAATAGGTTGATCTTAATATCTGACCTTGGCCTTTCAATGATTACTTTTGTTTGCATTGTTCAATACAAGTTTGACATTTCCATAAACATAACGGATATACAGTATATGTTAAGTTTGAAGGGAATCTGTTCAGCAACACTGAAGAAATATACCATTTAGAGCTTTTACCTATATTATATCACCTAGATATAAATTTCATTGTAAGCAACAAATCATTTAGTTAATATAGGGAAATTTATTTAAATTTTTAAGTAGATCAAGAAGTGACCTTAATCCTTGAGCTTGACCTATGGACTTGTCCATTTAATCCATCAAATGCTAGCTCATGATTTGAACAGCCTGCCCTGCTGCTAAGACTTGATCGGAAATCCGACCCTCGCAAAATGTTATCAATTGTATATCAGAGTGTTGGTATCACACCCCTGCATCCCACAGGGAATATGATGTTGGTTTAGGTCGGGAGTTACAAGGTTGGTGCAAATGACAGCCGAGTCAGGCAGGAGGACGGACAAGGATGGAAGGAAGAAATAATGTACTATCCCTTATACTGTATATTTTTTTTTTTGTTTTTTTTTTCTATATTCCAACTTACTTCCTCTCGGGCATAGGCTGAGAGCCTTAACATTCACCGCTTTACAATGAACAGTGAAGCCCGTGAGGTCTTGTTCCAGTCTAGGGAGTGAGACATGTGAAGCACGTAGAGTACAACGAGCACCTGCCATCTTGCCTTCACATGAGGCACGGTGCTCACTCATGGCCCGAAACGACCCCATCTCTGAAGCCACCTCGTTCCCGTGCTTCACTGTCTCACTCCCTACACTCGGACTCTCACACTTACACACACACAACGCCACCTGTTGAGCAGATAACTCACCACTATGCCACTTAAAGCAATATATCTGGACCACAAGGCACATGAAGGCATATTTTGATGGATTAGGACCCAGAAATTAGATGTGTAGAAAGAATAAATAACGTTAACAAGTCAGGAATAAATGTAGGTGAAAGGGAGAAAAAATCTCCTCCCCTCGTTATTGATCGTAATTCTAGGCATCACGCTCGGTCCGGGCACACCTTTTCAGTCGCTGGTATACATGTTTAGTATATGGGAGATATCTGGGGTTGAGTGATGGTCCCAGAGACCTGCCACTGCTTCCATGATAATGAGGGTGGAGGAGGGTGTGTGAATGAGGTGTAAGTGTGTTTTTATGTTTGTTATCAATAGTTACCATTTAGAGCTAATTGTCAACCAATGTTCATACAAATTTGCCTTTCCTCTATTTTTGTACACATTTAAAAAACACAGTCGTATGAGGCCCATCGCCATTTCTATACAAAACATTATATTAGGCCTATCACACTCTTTGGGGTAAACATATCTCTAAGAATAAATATCTATCCATTTACCTATTCAGTCTCGATAGTTTACAGACAGACAGAACTATTAGTCTAGTAACACCAAGCCCACAATCAGACGCATTCTTACGCCAATTGTTCGATCCGTTACATCAGAAATATAATGACATGGAATAACACATTGCATTTTCCAACAGTTTCGGTCAGCCATTCACACTGCCACACCAGATTATGTCCGATATAAACCGGTGTGGCAGTGTGAAAGGCTGGCTCATAATGTGATGTTATTCCATGTCGTTTTTCTCTGATGTAATTGATCGAGAATAAAAATTGTCAGGATATGTCTGGTTCCGGAGTTGGTATGACTCGACCCATATGAAAGATGACCGCCAACAGACGACGAACGTGTGCACAGTATAAGGGCAATTGTTGTTGTTGATGATATGCAGTCACCTAGACTGTGAGGGCCTTGTGCCTTTGGCGAGCCCGCCAGTGTTGTGGATTCTTATGCAAATATTCTTTCGCATTGTTGGATTTTGTCGGTGAGACAGCTTAGTATTCCGTCCTTTTTCTTGGCTTCCTTGGTGGTTATGTGGCATTTCCAGACTCCACCCGGTTATTGGTGGGTGAAGCAATGGCAGCCGTTCTTCTTTAAACCCTTGCATTGGATGATGTATCCTTTGTATTTGAATGGTATGTATTTGCTGAAGTGTGGGCTGATACCTAGGCACTTCTTCGCTAGTTCGGGTCCTCCTTTCATGATCAGTTGTTTGAAATTGATCACTTGTACATCCAGGAATCCCTTGGCATCTCTTTCTGGTGGTTGTTCATCTTCTGAGTTGGTCCACCCCTCGTCTTCCTTCCTGTTAGCGGAGGCAGTAGGGCTGGGGTCTTCTGTCAGTGGTTCAGGGGTGGCTTCTTGCTCCATCTCCTCTACCTCCTCGTCAGGGAAGGCAGGAGAGTTGGGGCTTTCTTCAGGTGTTGGTTGCCTCTGCACATTGCCACTATTCAAAGGTTTGGTCAAGTTCAGATGTTTGGATGGTGCAGTTCTGGGCCTCAGAGCTTGAGTTGGGATGAGCTCTTAGGGCCAGGTTGGTTTGGGTGGTTCAGGCCTGGGGTAGGCATTGGTGGGGAGGTTATTGGCCTCCAGGAGGTCTTTGAGACATTCTCTGAAGATATTGTGGTCCCCACCAGCAAGAACCATGGCCGTTATGACAACGATCTGAATAATATTTGATCGGTCACAGTATGGCTGGCCACTGCCTGCTGATGGGTAGTCTATAATTTATGTTTTCGCCTACTTCTTTTTTTCCCCAGGCGTTCCTGGGAGCTATTCAGGGTTGCCCCTTCAAGTCCAGTTACACCGGTGGCTTTGTCACCCTTCCTGGTGGTAAACATTACTCTCTCATTGCTGGAAAGAGAGTGGCGGGGGATGGCCTCGAAAATTTCTGTACTATGTACACAAAAAAAAAAACCCACCCCCCACCCCCCACCCCCCACCCCCGGTATCTCTGGTGATAAAACCAAAGCCTTTGTTCACATTGAACCATTTAGCATGGTCTGTGGTAGTCTTGTAGGTGTTGGGAGACGTGGTGGTGACAGAGTGGAGCATGAACCTTCTCTGATGGGAGCTCAGAGATCACTGATGATAAGGGCAGGAATCATGTTTGATATTATGTTTGCCGGACAACCCAACCAGTAGACCATTTCAACTAGTGGCTCTTTACCAACGGCATCCCAACCAA
This sequence comes from Paralithodes platypus, assembly GCA_032716605.1. Classification (NCBI taxonomy): domain Eukaryota; kingdom Metazoa; phylum Arthropoda; class Malacostraca; order Decapoda; family Lithodidae; genus Paralithodes; species Paralithodes platypus. Next base: position 6,030,655 of record CM064538.1, on the reverse strand, counting down.
TAATGTTATGTTAGATGTACGGTAAGGATATGTTGGTTCTGGTCTAGTTGATCCTGGTTTATATGTGACAGGTTAAGATGTACTGGATTAAATGGTCGGTTTCAGTTACCTAGGAAGCCTCTCGATATCACCCTGATTTCCAAAGAATTACACAGACAAATATCAAGACTCGTGAATAAAAGAACACAACATTTTGAAACACCTGAACACCACCTTTATGCTCAAGGCCTGGTCAAGTATAATTGGAGACCATCTTTTTTCAGTTATTGCATCGAGAAAGGAAAATCAAATATATCCTATATTGCAAAAGTGGGACGAAACATTTGACGCACAACCACAAGACTTACCTATTATACCACGTCTGGCTGGACTCGGAGTTAGAAGAGACTTTGAAAATACTTCTGATAATGATGAAGGCATCAAGATCTTCAAAATCCTCCCTGAATTGTTGTTGATCGGCACAATGAACCTTGATGGGATAGATGACTGACAACCCGGCAACCTTCAGTTCTAACATGCAGACGAACATGAGATTTTGGTCGGCTCCTGTTTCTGAGTTACCTGAAAGAAATTACATAGGCAAATTAAGCTCATATATTTCATGAATGCCAAGCCCTGTGAAAGTAGGCATTAAGGAATACCGAAGTTGTGAAGCCATTGGCATTACGATAAATTAGGACATCATACAACGGGAGGTGTTGATTCGCTTTCAATTTCGTTGGTAAGTTTTATGTTCTGGTGTTTGAAATTTAAATTGGGGAATGTGTTCATCATGTTTAAAAAGCAAAAAAATATAACCTACTAAATAATTGATAACTGAAAATACTATCTCCAATTTTCTAAACGAAAAGTTCCATTCGAACCAAAGACCCAATAAACAAAAATGTGACATGCATTACATTGAACTTCCTAACTATGGTCATCTCATCTTCACTATTCGTAAGAAACTCAAGAATGTACTCAAACATGTTCTCCCTAACTCCAAATGTTTGTGTTTTTCTTTACAAACAAGTTTACAATAGTTTCACATTTCAATACAAAGACCTATGACTCTTATCTCTACCATAATTTATGAATTCCCTTGTTCGTGCTGTATAGGACGCTACATAGGTGAAACAGTGAGAAATCTCACTCTTAAGTTCTCAGTACACAAGGGCATGTCTGTTCGAACCAGCCGGACTATTACCTCTCCCTCTCATTCTGCTTTAGTCTATTATTTTCCCAGCTGATGGTAAATTGAACCCCTTGGCAACTGATATCTCGAGACTTGATAGAAATATATAAAACTACTGTCTCTGCGTACTGTAACACAAGGGATTGGAGTTCTCGCAGAGAGGCTCCAGTCCTGACGTTATAGACCAGTCAAAGTAGGGCTGGACTTAGAACAAATTGCAATAGAAGGTTTTTTGGCTTTAACTTGTTTATTAGGTCCCTCTGATGAACATATAAAAAGTCTCCAACTTTTGGACACCGGGAAAGTGGTTAATTTGCATAAATTCAAGATGGCCGCCGTCCAAAGCTTCAATTTACAGATAACTTTTTTCTGGTTGCTCCTAGACCCTATAAATGTATTACAAACAACGTTTTTTAGCTTTAACTTGTTTATTAGGTCCCTCTGATGAACATATAAAAAGTCTCCAACTTTTGGACACCTGGAAAGTGGTTAATTTACAGCCAAAAAACCTTACAGCCAAAAAACCTTCTATTGCAATTTGTTCTAGGTCAAGCCCTACCTTTACTGCACATTATTGTCTATTACATTTTGCCTAGGCCTATACTAATCCCATCATCTTGTTTCTTGTTTCAACAGATTGGTGCGACATCTACCGAAGCCATGGAAGAAGAGGTGGTGCATAATCCCTGCGGCATTTGCTCAAACACGTTAGACGAAGGAGAAACAGTCAAGCTGAGGGCGAAGGGAGCAGATACTATCAACAAGGCCAGTACTGAACGTGGAACGCCATCAATTACCGTGTCCGAGGGCCAAACGGTGCACATTGATTGCCGAAAGAAGCATGTCAATACGAAGCCAAATAGAATTCCTGGGAAGCAGAAGAAACGTCCTGAAAAACCTGCTCTTCGTTCTCAGACACCAGACTTTTGTTTTACAGAGAACTGCTTTTTTTGTGGTACAAAAATCTATTTGGACACAAAGCATGATTCAGAAGAAGTGTATCCAGTACGCACCTTCAACTTTCAAAGGACAATACTTTCTGCATGTGATGCCAGGGCTGATGAGTGGGCTGACACTGTTAGAGGCCGAATTAACTTTGCACGCGATCTTCCAGCAGCTGACGCAATATATCACAAGCAGTGCAGCTCAAAATTTCCAGACACATAGGCAGATCCCCTCCAAATATCGTGATTCCGCAGACAGTGAACCTCCTCGCAAGGGTCGCAAAGTAGATGCCTCACGGGAGGAAGCATTTCTACTCGCAATCGAGGACCTAGTCAGTGGCAATGATGATGAACAGACTACAGTGGTTGATCTCGTTGATAGAATGTCCCAGTTGTGCCCTGATGTTGAAGCGTATAGTGTAAAATACATGCAACAGAAACTTATTTCATATTTTGGGGATGAACTGGTTATTAGTAACGTGCATGGACGCAGCGATGTTGTAACTGTCAAAGAAAGTGCTGCAAAGATTTTGCAACAATTCAAAGACTCACCACAGACTGATGATGAGGAAGCAGAACAAAGAAAGATAGTCAGGGCTGCGGCACGGTTGATCAAAGCAGATATAAAGAACATTGATACTTGTAGAGATTTCTATCCAGATCCTTCTGAACTCCGGTCGCTGGAAAAGAATGTGGCGTACGTTCCGCAGTCCCTTCGTATATTGCTGCAAGAGACGTTCAGTGGCAAGTCATGTGATCTTGAAGTTGCATCAATTGGACAAAGTATCGTGCAACTTACCAGACCAAGGGCCATTGTAGCACCCATTCAGTATGGATTGGCGGTTCAAATGCACCAGCACTTTGGTTCCCGCTTTCTTGTGGACAGTTTACACAGCCACGGCTTCTGTCTGCCTTACGCAGAAGTTTTGAGGTTTTCGAAGTGTGCTGCCAATTTCAGGGGCACCAACATATCCACTGCAGGCAGGTTTGGACAGTTCGTTGCAGACAATGTTGATCACAACTTGCGTACGCTTGATGGGCGAGGAACATACCATGGTATGGGTATAATTGTTGCTGTCACCCCTGAAGTAAGAGACACAACATCAATACCAAGATTGCAGTCACCTGAAAACAACTTCACGGCAGCTCAAATTGAAATCAAATACTACCGCAGTGTTCGCAAGAAGGGTGGGCCTCTCGAATTTAGAAAGCTTGACCCCATTTCAGCATCTGACAAGCTTGAAAATCTGGACATACTGTGGAAAACGTCATGGTTGCTTCGACCAAAACGACCAGGCTGGTCCGGCTTAATGCATGGACCACACCCAGGGAAATCATCCGTCCATTTCTTGCCCATGATTGACATGGACCCTACGGACATGAGTTGTATTTACTCAACACTTCACTTCGTTGCTGCGGAAAGCCATCGCCAGGGAACGACGCCAATGCTGACATTCGACCAACCGCTTTATTGGAAAGCGAAGACGATCATTGTTCATGAGAAGGAAGGAAGCGAACTGAAACCCATTGTTTTGAACCTTGGTGGCTTTCACTCTGTGATGAGCTTTTTGGGATGCATGGGCCATGTTATGGAAGCATCTGGGCTTAAGGAGGTTTTGGAACTTATATACGCTGAAAATGCTGTGACCCAAATGCTGAGTGGGAAAGCCTATGCACGAGCAATCAGAGGCCACTTCTTGGTTGACACAGCCTTGAGTTCGATTGTGTTAGGCAGGGCATACGGTGTCAACCTCTCAATGGTAGATGAGGAAAGTGACGCATGCAAGGACTTCCAGGAGGCTGCAGATCTTTTGGATAAGCTGTTGCGTGAAGACGTTTCACCGGATGAAGTCTGCAGTAAAGACGTTTTCAACAGAATTTCTGAAAAACTTAAAGCTGAGAAGAGCTCCTTAGCAGAGCATAAGATGGGAAAGCTATGGATTCAATACATGGACATGATTGACCTGCTGCGTCGCTTCCTGAGGGCACTGAGAATGGGCGATTTCCTACTGTACCTCGGAACACTCCAGGAGATGTTGCCGTACTTTGCAGCGTGTGGTCATAACAATTATGCCAAGTCAGCCCATGTGTACATTCAAGACATGATTGAACATGAGCAGCTCAACCCAGACATGTTCTGTCAATTGAACTCCGGTCTATTTGTGATCCGCCGAAGTGATCGGCTGTGGGCAGGACTGCCAAGCGACTTGGTTATAGAGCAGGTTTTGATGCGCTCTTTGAAAACGAATGGTGGATTGACACGTGGTAGGGGCATGGAGGAAACGCAACGCCTGCGCTGGTTACTTGCTATGCCAGCCTGCGCTGAGGTGAGTGAAGTTATGCAAGAACTGACAGGGAAGCATTTCCACACCTCTGAGCAGCACAAAGAAATGACTGAAGCAAGGCGTGAACGAGATAGGAAGGACACAGAGAAGGTTCTCGCATTCTTCAAGGATTATGATCCATTTCAAGAATCAAATGAACTCAGGAATATTGCCAACGGTGTGACAGGACCAGCCTCGGCCAATCCTCATTTACTGTATGAGGTTGGTATGAACATTGTGCAGAAGATGGAAGGTAGCAATGCTTTTGACTTTTCATTTAGGAAGAAAGATCAAGTTGAGTCGTTGGGTGCAAAGGTTATAATCAGTGCTGAAAAAGTACCAATCGACCCACAGCTCCTTTTCCAGAGGCTCCTCATCTTTGCTAATAATAGGGACTTAGGTGTTGAAGAGGTCTTTGCGTATGAGTTGTCTAGCTACCCTACTGCTCTGTTCGATAAGTGGGGGAGGCTCAGGGAAGCCAATAAACCACAGCTAGGAGATGAGATAGCTGCTGTTGTTCCCAAGTCGTCATTGGAATCATTTGAGGAAGAAAGGACTGTGACCCATGTTCTGGATGGTGGTTCCTTATTGCAAAGGATTCCATGGAAGAAGGGTGACACATTTGAGGACATTGCAAGCATGTACATGAAGCATGTTTCCAAAAACTTTCTCAACCCGGTGGTTGTATTCGATGGTTATAAATCAGGACCTACTACCAAGGACATGACACACAATCGACGATCAAAAGGAGTCTTTGGTCAAAAGGTGATGTTCACTCCAACCATGCCCCTTCGGTCAAAAAAGGAAAACTTCTTGTCAAACTCGGACAATAAGCAAAACTTCATTGACTTATTGTGTGAAACATTCAAGGCAAATGGAATTGACTGTGTCAATGCGCCAGCAGATGCAGATGTCATGATTGCGAAGAAGGGAATTGAGCATGCAAGGGAAACCGTGACATATGTGATAGGTGAGGACACAGACTTGTTGGTGCTGTTGTGTCATTATGCGGAACGAGGGATGAATGATTTGTACTTCAAGTCGAGCAAGGAAGGTGGGAAATGTTGGCATATTAACTCAGTAGCAGAAGCTCTCGGTGAAAGCATCTGTCGTGTCCTGCCAGTTGTCCATGCACTCTGTGGATGTGACACAACCTCACGACTGTATGGTATTGGTAAAGGGGCTGCCTTGAGGAAAGTGAGGGAAGACAACGGTTTCTTGAAATGTATAGAAGCATTCTGTTGCCAAAGTGGAAGTAAAGACGCGATATCATCAGCTGGTGAAAAGGCCTTGGTTTATTTGTACGGGGGAAAAGGAAATGACACCCTTGACGGACTGCGAAAGACAAAGTTTTGCAACAAGGTGGCAAAAAGTTCAACTACCGTTGAAATTCACAGCCTTCCCCCAACAACCGATGCAACCAAATACCACTCGTTCCGAGTTTATTGTCAGGTCCAGGAATGGATGGGGAACTGTGTGGACCCCGAGAAATGGGGCTGGTGTCTGCGGAAGGGACAGCTTGAACCGAAGACGATGGATTCGCCAGTGGCTCCTGATTCACTACTGAAATTGGTCAGATGTCAGTGTAAGGGCAACTGTGACACTCAACGCTGTAGTTGCAAACGGAATGAGCTTGAATGTTCCAGTGCATGTGGTCAATGTAAAGGACTCTGTCAAAATAGCAACTTTGATGCAAGCACCGATGATCCAAGTGAATACGAACTCCTATCATGAATTACATAATTGGCTCTGAATGACGTCATACTACATCATGGTTTTGTTTTTGTTTTTTTTATAAAAAAGAGGGACAACAGGTCAAAAAACCCATACAAGCACAAAGTGCCTGTGTCACCCCTTGTGAAAGAGACAGTTCAGCCTGTCTGTAAGGTTTTTCGGCTGTAAATTAACCACTTTCCAGGTGTCCAAAAGTTGGAGACTTTTTATATGTTCATCAGAGGGACCTAATAAACAAGTTAAAGCCAAAAAACGTTGTTTGTAATACATTTATAGGGTCTAGGAGCAACCAGAAAAAAGTTATCTGTAAATTGAAGCTTTGGACGGCGGCCATCTTGAATTTATGCAAATTAACCACTTTCCCAGTGTCCAAAAGTTGGAGACTTTTTATATGTTAATCAGAGGGACCTAATAAACAAGTTAAAGCCAAAAAACCTTCTATTGCAATTTGTTCTAGGTCCAGTTAAATGATTGCTAGATTTACTGGACTATTATTCTTAACTTACAGTGTGCTGGCTCTCAAACTGCATTTAACAATCTGTGTTTAGCCAGAATTAAAGGTAAACTGATGTCAAGGTGCTGAAGTGATTAACGAAACACCTGAATCATTCTCGAGGACGCAATTTTCGCTTCTTACACTACACTTTTTAGTCAGTCCTACACAACACCTTAAGGGGGGTGACCTGCTATGTTTATCTCTTTCACTGCTCCACACCAAGGGACTGGAGTTTTCGCAGAGAGGCTCCAGTCCTGACGTTATTCTTGACTTATAGTGTGCTGGCTTAATAATCCAATAGGGTTGATAGCCTCTGAAGTCCTATTTTAAATAATCTGCTCCATTCAGCCTACTATTTTAAGACACTTACCCCCATCCAGGTGTCAATATGTTCCTGGCGAGCATTAGCGAGCCAGCATATAAATATTTTTAGTTTGACAGCAAGCTAAATTTTTACATTTGTCAATAGTAAAATGTCTCCGGCGAAGCCGGATTTCTCCATACAATGCTGGCTCGCTATTGCTCGCCAGTAAGAAATCGACACCTGGATGGGGATAAACCCCATGATATATAAAAGTCATGTGCGTTCTCAGATGGATTACTGTTCACCTCTGTGGGGTGGAAGTGGAGTGGTTGCATTGAGGCAGTTGGACAACATTCAAAATAAAGCTATTAGATTAATCAATAACCCTGCAATCACACAGGACCTTCCTACATTATTCATACGAAGAAACGTTGCATCCCTTGCATTATTCTACAGATATTTTCACAGCAATTGTTCCGAGGAACTTGCTTCAATTGTGCCGCCTCTCCACATCTTTCCCCGTAGAACTAGGGCAGCTGAGAGCCCCCATGAATTTACACTTTCTCCTCCACAATGCATGACTTCTGCTTATCAGAATTCATTTATCCCCAGAGCTACTACTCTTTGGAATTCACTTCCCTCGAATTGCTTTCCACAAACTTACAATCTACAAATGTTTAAATCCAGTTGTTACAAACATTTTATGAATGGAAGATGCCTTTAGGCACATGGACCTTTTTGTTTTATCTGTGTTTTCCTTCCTCCGTTCATTGTCTCTTAAAAAAAATAAAATAAAACGACTTAAAATAGTTGGCTGAATGGGGCCGAATGGATGTATATATATATATATATATATATATATATATATGTATATATATATATTGTATATAATCATGTGCATACCTCCTGTCATAGAGTCAAGAAACTTGTGACCATAGACAATTAACTTCCTCTTCCAGCTGTCTTCTTCATCGTCTGTGCTTTCTTCATCGTCTGTGCTATCACTGTTGGCATTGTCTGAATCTTCAGGAGAATCATTGGTGTCTTCTGTGTGTTCAATATCTTTCTCAGTGTCTTCATTGGCATGTTTTTGGTTTTCAAGAACGGAGTCAAAGATTCCCTCATGTGCTTGCAAAAAAATCGAACCTCTGAAACTACAGAAGAAAAAACAATCATATAATACATATTGCATGAAACTATGTGTGGTCGTTTTGTTGATGAAATTCATAATAGTTTCAGTATTGGTAACTTAATTAATGAACACACTATTTAATACAAAATGTTTGATATATAACTTTCTGATGAATGGATGAGACTCGTTAGCCTTGGTAGGCAACTCATCTAGGGGAGACAACCTTATACAAATCCGGGTGGATGGGACTCATCAGCCTTGGTTGGCAACCTGTCTAGGGGAGTAAACCTGATACAAATCCGTACTGCTTACCTAAGGGTAAGGCAGGTTAGTGGATGGATTAGCCGAACACCACTGTAGAAAAATAGTGCTAACAAGATACACAGAGGGCCTCGGAGTCGGACGGATCCTAAATCGAGTGGTCAATCCTGTAAGTCCTTCACTAAACTGGCTCGGGTTGTCCCTTTCACAGGGAATAGGTCTGCTTGGGGGCATTCTGTGTATAGCCACCCTCGTAAGGGGAGTAAGGCGTCCGGCAATAGATAGATAGATAGATAGATAGATAGATTAAATAAGTGTATTTCTAAATTGTAGAAGTTACCTAAATTTCACAAAAAGACCATATCAAATATCGCTGTATTGCCGAAGCAAAATTTGCTACTACAAAATCGTTATCGGAACAGGTTGAAATTTGCTTAAAATACTTCAAAACCTAATCATAAACGATATTGTGATAAACACCAAGAAAATAAATTGCAATAATTATTATTGGAGTATTGACAATTCTGACAGTTCATTACAAGTTATTGATAATATTAATTCCATGCCGAAAGTTACTCGGTACATAGCCTCGACTGTCCTACATTGTATACCAATTTGCCTTTACATTTAGCATTGTCAGAGATTTGCAATATTATATATTTGTATTTTATCAAATTTGTTAAGAACGGTAATAATTTCACTAATATTTTCATATTTTAATAATGCATAATTTAGCTCTACTCCCATTATTTCAGTTTATTTTGATAAAACTAAATTTAAAGATCCCTGAATGTCTCTTTATTTTTAATACTTATATTATTCAATACTTATATTAGATTAGGGCCCTACATTTTCAAATATTAAGTATTCCTATAGATGGAAATACTAGCCGTTTAATAACATATTTAATCTCACTTGCTTTAGACTTATACAAACTTAGTTGACAGTAACAAGAAAGATAACCTACCAGAAAAATGAACACTTGCTAAATTTTTAAGTAATAATAGTAGATACTTTACATAGAAGATATTCTCGTTTGTAATTTGCTAGATTTTAATCAAGTTGTCAAATTTATTTATTCAAATTCCATCCCCCTCACACCAGGAAACGTAAATTATTAAGTAAAACATTTCTTTTGGATATAGAAAGACAAATTATTAAAGAACAGTGCTCACTTAGAATATATCGCCAAGTTAACGGTTTCAATTATAACGTAAACAAACTATCATTTTTCTAGTAGTATGTAAATATTTATGTATGTATGTATGTATGTGTGTTCACTTGCTTGTTCGTCAAGGAGAATCCACGCAATGCGAGCTAAGCTCATTATTATTGCGCCTCCTTAACTGGGAATGTATTATGTGAAATGCATGTTATGTGTTTATGTATCGTTGGAATGGCTGTGGATGTGTGTGTAGTCTGTATTTTTAGCCAATTGGCGACATCTGGCAACGAAGGCTTAGGGTTAATCTGTACGGTACCATTCTCACTACGGTACCAGGCATATACCCCATAGCTTGGGGTGGCCGACTCGAGACAGAGGCCGAGCAGAAACCAACAGTTAAAGTTTCAATTATTAGGGTCCAGGACCACTTGTGCGTTCCCTCGCCCCTTTCTCATCTAGTAGGTGAATTTTTCTCTAGTAGTAATATTGAAAATAAAATATTATGATTGTTTTTGTTCCACACTAGTAAGATTTTGTGAAATTTGCACTAAATTATATTACTTGTGGGCTAGCGCTAGGTTACTATTGACATTTAGTGAACAAAAAAATCTTCATATAAATACATTGTTGCAAAATATTCCTCCTCAGTCAATTATTTTGACTGTATTTACAAATTTGACATCAATCATTTTAATCTAGCATATTTAACATCGAGTTTTCTTCATACAACCTCTGATTACTGTTTTATTTATTTATTGTTTATCTACTTTTATTTATTATAATTCTTTATTGCTCTTGTTAATATAATACTCTTTATTGATATATGGTATCACTTCTTCATTTGACTATAGCTGTTCACTTTGGATAGTATCAATTGCTTGCCCATGTGATTACCTTATTGTATTTGTACTATAAATATAGGTGATTTATAGGGTAACAGTTGGTAGGGGTCATATATCCATGCCGATGCTCATGGGTACACATGCCCGATATTACTATCATTTGTGAATATGTATTATGCACTAGTGTTCATATATTTTCGAATTTCAAATGTGTGTGCATGCTCTATTAATTAATATTGTTTAATGTGCGGTTTCATGCAGTAATTACTATTTATTATTTTAACTAGTTTGAATAGAATTATATGACTGGAATTTGTAGTTCTTTCTTCACAAATAATTCACCTGAACGTCCTGAACTTCTCATTTGATCACTTCCTTAATTATAATGAGAGTGCGTTAATATATGTGCAACAAGTTTGCCTGGGAAACAAACTTATTCGCTCATATAGTGATATACATTATAATATGTGGTGTTTTGTGTTTTGAATATTGTATAGTATTGTTCTGCTCAATCTTCAATGCGTCATTTCCACATAGTGATTTTGATAAGTTATTTTGTCTTTATATTGTGCGTGTCCTGCTTTGGTTTGTTTGCTTTGCAAGTTTTACATCTTTATTTGTATATAATATTTTATAATATATGCACTTATTTAAAAACTATGTTATATGAAGAACAGGTTTATGTATAGTATTACTGTACATTATTATAAAGTAAAACTATGTTATATGAAGAACAGGTTTATGTATAGTATTACTGTACATTATTATAAAGTAAAACTATGTTATATGAAGAACAGGTTTATGTATAGTATTACTGTACATTATTATAAAGTAAAACTATGTTATATGAAGAACAGGTTTATGTATAGTATTACTGTACATTATTATAAAGTAAAACTATGTTATATGAAGAACAGGTTTATGTATAGTATTACTGTACATTATTATAAAGTAAAACTATGTTATATGAAGAACAGGTTTATGTATAGTATTACTGTACATTATTATAAAGTAAAACTATGTTATATGAAGAACAGGTTTATGTATAGTATTACTGTACATTATTATAAAGTAAAACTATGTTATATGAAGAACAGGTTTATGTATAGTATTACTGTACATTATTATAAAGTAAAACTATGTTATATGAAGAACAGGTTTATGTATAGTATTACTGTACATTATTATAAAGTAAAACTATGTTATATGAAGAACAGGTTTATGTATAGTATTACTGTACATTATTATAAAGTAAAACTTGCATAATAAACAAACCAAAACTAGGACGACACAAGATAAATGCAAAAGAACTTATCAAAATCGCTATGTGGAAATAACGCTTAATAAAATTTGAAATAAAAGAACACAATCCACCACATAGGGTGTACATCACTACATGAGCAAGTCAATCTGGTTCCCAAGCAAACTGATCGCACATATAACAATGCACCATCTTCATGTTCAAGGAATTAGTCAAAATGGGAAGTCAGTTTTCTGGTTTTGTGGTTTTCCAATAAGGAAGCGTATCTTATTCATAAATGAAGGAAGCGCAGATGTTTCGCAGCTTCATTTCTGCATTATCAGTACCAAAACCTATATGTAGAGCTATTATCATTTATTGTAATTTCCATAGGATGTTCATGTTATATTTTATGTTACATTTAGCACAGCTTAACGGTATTATATTCTTCTAGCTTCCAAAGTTGTCACGCTTCATATATGATATTTCGATCAGTAGGATATTTATGTGAATTATTCGATTTATCACTAGTAATTTATTTGTCATATATTTGTTAGTATGTTCTTATGTTCCCTTTACATATTAGTGTTAGGATCAACTGCTTTATCAAATGCTGTATTACACATAGATTACGTTTACATAGCGCTTATGTATTGGATAGTAGATGATTTGTGTCTAAGTGTACAAGTTAGGTTTTGTGAATATCTCAAAGTAGCAATGTGGCACATAATTTTTCGTGCATGCAGGCTGGAGAAGTTAAACTACTACGACAGGTTTGGATAACAAAGGAATGTTTTGTGTGGCTTGTCTTGATTTTCCAAATTATATATATATATATATATATATATATATATATATACAAGGTGTCCCAAAATAGACATGCCGACCTTCTGGATTAGGGTGGGGCAAATATTGTATAATAAAATGATATATAAGTAAAATTCCAAATTGTATTTGTTATAGAGTTATTGCCTGTTGAATATGGCATTCTCGTAAGTATATTCCCATAAGGCTGGCCTAGCTGTCCTAGAGTTTACCACACCCCCATATAATTGCAATTATTTCGCCATGTCATTAGCAAGAAAATATAAGTATGTAAATATATGCAAGATGCAAAATGTTTACAGACACATTAGCTGACTTAGGACTTGCTGGAAACTATTTGGCATGGAGGAGACGACAGCACAGTGTATAGCGTCGTAGACTGCAGACCAAAAGGACCTCAGGTCGAATGAACGCCAAGCATCATTTTTTTTTCGCGGTAATGTGATCATTCCTGCTGGATACACCGACACGTCACAAAAACACCACCTGTATCATCACCAATTCATAGCATAGAAGATGCCTGACCATATTCGAAGATGCTGCGAACGACTGTATAGCTGCTCTCTCCAAATCAAATGACGTGTATAAAAAAGGTGTTGTCATCTAGTGTGGCAGAAAGGAAACAACCAACACCTTGAACCTCCACTGTGAACAACTAGTGCGACACATATGAAGCACCCAACATCTCGAATCTTCAATTGATTAATCTCGGGGCCTCGTAAGAGTTAGAGGCTACTGAACAGCCTACAATACCGAGGTTGAGACATAGAACAAATATATAATGGAAGAGTCCATTGCAACGACGCGAGAGAGGACAGTATATCAAACCTTTAGTAGCTCTTAAACAGTTAAGATTTAATATTTTTGCTATAGAAAATCTTATGCTTTGAATCATCTTTATAATCACATCCTGAAGTTTTGCACGTCTATTTCGGGATACACTGTACATATATATATATATATATATATATATATATATATATATATAGAGAGAGAGAGAGAGAGAGAGATTTTTAGAAGATTTAAATGCTGTTTTGGGTATACCAAAGTTTTGTAATTATAATGTTGTGTTATATTATTGATTGTATATCAAAAATTAATGTTCATTTACATCAACCTTTGAAATAGCCGAGGCCAGAGTGTTTTATGGTCAATACTTACAGGTGAGCATCTATTGTGAATATTCTTTTGAGGTTGCAGGTGGCTGTCAAAATCCATTCCACAGGATGCTTCCTACACACAAAATCCGCTGCCAGCCTGTTGATAAACATTAATGGGATATATAATTATTATGTTCTATCCAACAACCAACTCTACTCCTAAAATCGATTAATGAAATATTACAAACACATGCGGCAGTCCGTGGATTCGAACCCAGGATGCTCACACCGAATATCAACACCTTATACATTACACCACGAAGGCAGTTAAAGAATGGTGGACACTGCCTACGATTTATTATGCAACTTCGAATCCTGCATATCAATATAAGCATGTACACACATCCCAACTGCAACTCACGTAGGCTATGCATATGTGAATGGAAAGAGCAATTAATGGGGCCTTAACCACTAGGGAAGTAGTTTCCGGAAGGAAGGATACTATGGATTTAGAGGTATGAAGATGAGTGTCCGGAAAACGAAGGTGATCACTGTTTGCAATGCTTATGTTGTTGTTGTTCCCCAGGCTGCCTGGCCGAACAGCCCCAAGGCCCCGAGCAAGGCCAAGGCCATAACTGAAAACACCCCCACAGAACCCTCCATGCCTACCACAATAAAGCCTGGGTGACCTAGGCCACTCCAAGGCGGGGAGCTGAGGAGGGTGTGGAAACGCCCGGGAAGCCAAAGCCCCACCCAGGGCCCTGTGCCCCTCAGCAATTATTATAATAAAGATGAATGGAGATATAACACCAGTACTCTTCAATCCTTTATTGGCTAGGGTTGAGTACAGGAGCGCCGAGACGCTAGTTGGTTATGTGAGAGTCTGGTGTGAACTGAAGGACTTGCTGCCTCCACAGGCCTGGGTGCCAGAGGTGCCCGCAAGTCTAAAGTGTCTGTGGTGCCATATGGTGTTGGACAATAGTGGTGTATACATTATTATTATATCTCCCCCCCCTATTGGCGTCCGACGAGGCGATGGTGGAGTCGGGCGGTGTAGGTTGAGTGGAGGGCGGTAGACGAAGCTGTCGTAGGAAGCAGCGGTTGCGGAGTGTGGCTCGCCCGACCCATCCACCCGGATGGTATACTGGCGGTGTGGATGCACCTCCACTACAGTGCCAGTCTTGTTCCACCGTCTCGGGTTGTTGCCCCCCTGGTTCTGGACGGAGACCCGGTCACCGACGTGGAGTGGTGATAAAGGCCGGGCTGAAGCATTATAGTATGTGGCTAGGGCAGCGTTACTGTGAAAAAGGGCTGCCTCACGAGCTTCGGCCGAGAGAAGCCAGTGGGGGGTAGGTGGAGAAGTGCAGGATTGCAGGGGACGTGGTCCCGTAGGGTCCTGCCGAAGAGAAGTTGAGCTGGTGACTTGTCAATGGTCGAGAGGGGTGTGTTCCTGTATTGGAGGAGGGCGCGGGCTGCGGCGTTGTTGTCGAGAGAGCCAGTGGGGGATGTACAGTCCGCGATGCATGCGGCGGGCTGCTTTAACAGCCAGCTCGGCGCGGCCATTAGACTGAGGGTAGAACGCATAGCTGACCCGCTGTGACACACCCCAATGTGCCAGGAATTCTTGGAAGTCCCCGTCTGTAAACTGGGGCCCACCATCGCTCGCCAGTACCCGGGGTGGCTCCGTAGTGGGTGAAGAGGGTACGGCACGCCGAGATGAGGTGGTGAGCATCACATTTACCTGGTGGCAGGTAGAAGATGTGGACATTGCTGGAGAAGCGATCGACGTAGACCAGGTAGTGTTTGCCCTGGTGCTGAAAAAAATCGGCGGCTACCTGGTCTGATGGGCATTGGGGTGGGTCAGATGAACTGAGTGGCTCTTTCGGCTGGGACGGGGCGTGGGCGCGGCAGTAGTGGCAGGTATCCAGGCAGTTGCGTAGGGCCTTGTCAATACCTGGCCAGTAAACACTCGCACGTGCACGGGCCTTCATGCCAGTCATACCCTGATGAGCTGAGTGAAGGGCCTCGAAAATCTGGACCGAAGATGATGGGGGATGACTGGTCGTTGATCCATGAGGGCTACCCCGTCGACGGAAGTGAGGCGGTCTCTAACACCCCAGAACTGTCGTAGTTGTGGGGCGGTCGCCTCTCTGGAGTCCGGGAAGCCCTCGGGGATGGTCTGAAGAAGGGAGGTATACTCGCTGTCTTGTTGGCCGGCAGATTTAAGGTCAGACCATGATACAACTGGGTCAGGTATGGCGGCGAGCATGGTGAGGGAGGCCAAGGCAACTGAGTGGATATCGAGCTCGCGGGCGGCCGCACTATGCACATCATGGGCGTCCGCGGAGGGCCTGGGCGGGTAGCGGGAGACAGCGTCAGGGCCGCGGTGCCATTTGCGGGGCGTATGTGGAAGGGAGAACTGGTATCGTAGGGTACGTTCCTTAATCTTGAACAGGCGAGGGTTGGGTATGTTGTCCAGGGACCGGTCGTTAAGGATGTGCAGTAGAGGTCTGTGGTCCACGACGACGACGAGGTCAGGGCAGCCCAGGACAAACATTCTGCATCTGTCAAGGGCGTCAGCCACTCCTTAAGCCTCGCCTTCGACGGGTGCGTAGTGGGAATCCGCAGGTGTGGTAAAACGGGAGCCGGCGCAGGCAAGTTTCCAACCGACCTTGCAACAGGTGTGTGCATAGAATGCGGTGGGGCAGGAACAATGTTGTTGGAGTAGGAGGAAGCCAAGTGCCGGTTTTGCTCCAGTCTAGTGGCGAGGCACGTGGGTCCTGCGCGATCTCGAAGGAGCAGACCCCTTCCTCAAACCAGGCGTGTGATGTGGTTCCTTAGATGTGGCAAAGGTACAGCTCGAGTGCCTCATCCCCCAGTGGAAGGGGGTTTTTTGGAACTGCACAAGTGTTCCCGGAAGGGCGCCATTTCCGGTTTGATGCTGAAGGCCCAGGCGACCTGTTCAACACTGAGAACCAAACCACGACCGTGGGGCTCCTGTGATGTCTGTGGGCGTGGGAAAGTCACTGGGATGGCCTTAATCATTGGACGTGCATGGCTTAATTCCAGTGTCTGTGATGGTGATGTCCGTCTAAGTCAACTGAAGGGGCGGCTGAGTGTAAACTTGCTCAGGGTTGAAAAGTTACACCGTTGGTTGTCATCAGAGGGCCAGGTAATCAAAAGTGTGCCAAAATGCCTCCTCGAATGAAGAGTCCCACAAAATGAGTCGTCGACAACACTTCACGCTTACGAGGGACAGCCTGTATGATTGCGTCGAAGCGTCTGGTAATAGGCGTCGTCAGCTGCCAAGTAAACCTTGAGGGGACCCTGATATACCGGTAACGGCCAAATTCCGTGATAAAAGTTCGTAGCCCCGTCCCGCTGGATTCGTCCTAGTAAAACAGCATGGTATCCATTCCAGGCGTCTAGGACCGTCTTTAACGAGTGCCCTGCAGGGATGGATTTGGGGCCAAGTTGAATTGGCTCGGGTGTGATGTTTTCTTCTCCCAAGGCAGGCGTGGTTTGAGTGCCTGCGGTCAACTGTACGGGACGCGGGTTTGTCCAGTTTCTCTTGGGCGACCAGCCACCATCCTAGAACAACCAGGTAGTAGGGGTACCGATGGGGACAGGCTCAATAATGCCCAGTGCGACGTCCCCTGTCGAGATCTGCTTTGACCTGGGCCTTCCAATGATGTGGTATAGGGGCAGGGGTGTGCAAAAAAAAAAAAACGCGCATGTGGAGATTGCGCCCGGCCTTGATGTGGATGTGCATGGGAGGAGCCCAGACATCGTGTGGAGTGGGCCGCTGTATGTGTTAAAATGCAGAAGATGCAAACTGGTGACAAGAACCAGTCACGAAGGTCAGACAGGGGCAGGTCCGTTAGGTGGGAAGGGGAGGGAAGTGGGCCCGGTGTGGTGGAGGGGTCCTGGTCAAGGTGGGGTGGTGTTGGTGCTGTGTGGGCGGCCCATGCAGGGGGTAGTTGTGGGGAGAGATCGGGAGGGATGATATGTAGTGGCCCTACAAGCTGACATGCTAATAAATAACGGTGCCTGTGCCTGAATAATAAAAATATCATCATCAGTAACTGTAGGGGGTGCCGGCAACGTCGGTGCGGTAATGGTAGTCGGCCTATAACCCAGGACCTGGAGAGTGTGACCCCCCACGGCCGTGATCCTGTTGTGAGTAGGCTGTAGGTTGTGGGCGTTGGAGCCCAGACAGTGCCCGTAGTAAGTTGCAAACCAGCCACAGATACTTGGGCGCCCGTGTCAGGGTGGGCCCCGTGACGCTGGTGGGGTGAGGAGTGGGGCGACATGGCAGTATAATGGTAAGGGGCAAGGAGGGAGCCGTGCGGGTGGTGTGTTGTTACCATCCTGTTTGAGAGTACCAATGATAACAGCCAGCGGATGAAGGTGAAGGGCGTGGAGTGACAAACTGTGGAGAAATGGTTTGAAGTTTGTTGTACACGACGGGCAGGTCTTGCCCCAAGCAGGGCATTTGGATGGGGCGTTCGGCTCGAGAGTGTGTGGATAGGCCGCACCCACTGCAGCTGGTGAAGAGGTGGATTTTACAAACCTTGGCAAAGGTGGTTAGGTTGATTACACGCCGTACAGGGTCCTTGCCCGCATGCAGGACACTAACTTCGAAGATCGTTGGAGGCTTGTGAATGTGAAGATATGCCACACCCGGAGGCACGTGTGGGAGATGAAGTGGGGCCGACGTGGGAGGTGGTGGGGCGGAGCGACGGGGGCTGAGTGGGATTGGGGCGGGGGGCTGTATAGGTGGGTGGCGTGTGGGTAAGTACTCTTGAGACGCTGGTATGGTGATTTCACAGCATGTACCACCCGCCGGTTGCATTGCCGTCTGCTCGAGTGCCGCAGATTTCCGAACCCCACACAGGTAGTTGATAACATCTTGTAAGGTTAGGTAGGGTGCGGTCTTTAGTTAAAACATCTTGCTGAAGGGACGAATCACTAATCCCGATAGTCACTTGGGTCCCGTATGGTGTTCGTCAGAGACATCAGTGTGGCAACAGGGGCTGTAAAGCCACAGTCCAAAGTGGCCTACCGTAATACGTGTGACGTAAGTCCCGGATCTGTTCAGTAGGTTGTTGGAGAAGAGACCCGAAGTGGTGGCGAGCGTTCACTGCGTCGGTTCCGTTGTCGGTGGACGAGTTGGTGTGATGAGATTGGCTAGGTCGATTTCTGGCAATGAGGAGAACGCCTGATTGGTGAGCAAAATATGGCGCTCTGAAGGGCAGGGTCGCGACGGCTGGGTAGAGCTCGATGGTAGCCTCGTGAGGTGGTAGAAGGACGAGCCGCTTGTAGACCTCCCAATCAGCCCAGAATTTGCGTAGTGCGGTGTCGCCCGGCATATGTTAAGCGGGCTGTGTCCGCGTAGGGGCTCCCGGCGGGGCGGGTCGGGGCGTGGCTGGGCGGGGTAGGACGTGACTTGAGGTGGTTGGTGGTATGATGACGTCATGCGCAGAAGGTGCTTGCGCCGTGAGGTTTGGGGCCAGCCGTACGATAGCCATGGTGGGCATAATGGCCGCCGTAATACCGACCGTCCCTCTACCCCACCGACACCAGTGTGGGGGCCTGGCCGTCAGGTGGGGATGGTGTGGGATATTCGCTCTTGTAGAGGGTGGGTAAGGGGATTAGTCATGTTTCATATGTAATAAAGACATGTGGGTAATAAGCGGCATATGGTGGGGCACGTGAGACATGGGTAACCTGGCATAATGGTGGGGCACGGAGACATGGGTAGCTGGCATATGGTGGGGCACTGAGACATGGGTATCTGTGCATAGTGTGGGGCACTGAACCAGTGGTCAACTGTCATATGGTGGGGCACTAGAGACCTGGGGCATTTATAGGGTGTGGGTGTCCTGTGTAGAGGGATGACTAAGTGTATCACTGGTGGGGCTTGAGGCAAAGGATGGGTCAGCCTTTTGGTAAACATTACTGGCCTGGTGCTTGAATGTTGTAGAGGATTGTGGTGCTGGAGATCCTGTCGTGGGCTGTGGTGGAGCTTTCGCGGGGCGATGTTGTAGATCCTGGCGGGGCGGTGGTGGAGCTGTCGCGGGGCTATGTGGTATTTTGTAGATTCTGCTGGTCCTGGTGATGCTGTAGACAGGTGGCGATACTCTAGTGGAGGGCATCTGATCTGTTCATTCAAGTAGATGATGGATGGGTATGGAGACATGGCATCGGACAATGAAGGCTTCGACCGTGATTGGGAGGTAGATGTAGCCGGGTAGGGACCGCATGGCGGTCAGACCGGCTTCCTCAGCAGCTGCAGCCTCAGCTAGGTAGTGCATTTCTCCATGTAGGTTCAGATACTGATATA